>CM017445.1:37514416-38055226 GCA_007726485.1 Eragrostis curvula | reverse complement strand
ACGCGGACCGGGTCGTCGCGGGCCCACATGCCGACGTGGCGTGCCACGTCGGACGGCGGCGCGGCGCGGTTTGAAGACGCCGGAGCGCGGCGCGCGCGGCGGCGCGTCGCCGGAAACGTCGCCGGCGTCGGCTACAGGGCGCGTCTCGCGACGAGGTCAACACCTATGGGCTCTACGCGGCGCGGCGGAGCTCCTACGGCTACGGGTTGACGACGAGGGGCACCGGAGGGACGGCGAGAGCTCGCCGGAGATGGCGGTGCGCGGCGGCGTGCGGGCGAAGCAGTGCGCGCGCGTGGAGTTGCGCGCATTCGTGTGACCGCAGGCGTGCGCGCGTGTGCGGGGAGGCTAGCGCGCTCCTCAGCTGGTCCGGGCGCGGCCGGACGGCGAGCCGGCGCTGAGGTTGCGCGGCGGAGAGCGGCGGAGCTCGGAGCCAAACTCGAATCCGTGCGCGGGGAAAGGGAATAAGCGGCGCGGGAGAGAGAGAAGCATGGGGAAGCTCACCGTGGGCTCACGGAAGGCGGGGAGACGTCGGGGACGACTTGGCGACGAGCGAGGTCACCGGAGTTCTATCCCGCCGTGCTCGCCATGGCTCCGCACCTCAACTGCAAAGGCAAGAGGCGCGACGAGGTTAGCCAGGGCTTGGCGGAGCTATGGGAAGGAGAAGTGGAGGCAGAGCTTCACTGGTTGCTCGCCGGAACGTCGCCAATCGAGTCGCCGGAGTCGGGGAAGGAGATGGGGAAAAGGTGAAATTGACGGTGCCGGAGCGCGGATTGGAGGCGGGTGAGCTCGGGGGAGGAGGAGAGATGCAGCGCGGGGCTCAGTGGCCTTTTATAGGCGGCCGGGGAGGAGCCGTTGGGCGCGGTCATGACGGTGGTCGTCAGCTCGGTCACCGGGCTTCAATGCGACGCGACGCGGCGTAGGGTTAGGCGCGGAGGACGGGAGCGTGACGACGACCACAGTGCGGAGCACAGGTTGTCGGAGGCGACGAGACGGGGGCGCGGCTGAGCTGGGCTGGCGTCGAGGCATGGGGCTCGCCGGTCTTCGGGTCAAGTCGTCGGTCCGCGCGGGGAAAGGGCGCGCGCGAGGTTAAGGCGATGCGACGGGACGGGAGCGCGGTGACGACGGCGTCGCGTGCGCACGTGAAGCTCTGCGGCGGCGGTGTAGCGCGACGCGACGAAGCGAGGCAGCCGGCATGGGCGCTCTGCGCGGCTGCCAGAGGTGAGGGACGGCACTGACAGCCCACCTGTCAGTGGCTCGGCGCGGGATGGCAGGCCGGGCTGCCGCTGGGCCGGATGGGAGAGAAGCTGGGCTGCGCGCGCGGGAAGGAAAGGGAGAAGGGAGTGGGCCGGGGGAAGGAGAAGAAGAGAGGGGCGGCCCAGGAGGGAAGAAAATGTTTGACATTTTCTGGATTTTGCAGGGATTCAAATTTGAATGGATTTCAAATTTGAAAAAGGATCAAATCAAAAGAACACATAAATAAAATCAGAAAACTCCAAATATGCACATGGTGGTGTTTGATGCACATTTAAAATTCGAAATTTTGTATTTGGCATGGAATTTACTTCTACTTTGATTGAATTTTGTTCAAATTTGAAAAAGTTCAAATTTTTTTAGTGGTTTTTCATCATGGGCAAAACATAGGGTGTTACAATTAGCTTGCTAATCTGCATGGATAATGCCTTCGGCCCATCCTGTTAGCAACGGAGCACTAAAGGCCTAAAGCCCAGTCAGCCCATCAAAAATTAAAAGCCTTGTCCAACAAAAGAGAAGCCCGTAGCTAACGGGGTTCGCTCGCCCTCGCCACGACGTGAATTCGTCCTCAATTTCGTGAGATGAGATCGCCACCCCTATCTCTACAACTCATGAATTCCCTGCGTGTCGTCTGTGCAGGGCTTATTCCGCTCCCAGCAATTCAAATCCCGCCCCTGCGATTCTCACGCGCTGTAATCCGAAATTTGCTCGCTGCGACTAGCACCCACCAGGTCGCCAACACCCCGAGATCCCCTCCCCCGCCTCCCACGTTCTACGCGTCGATCAAATCCCTACTCCGCCAACTCCCCCGCCTTCCCAACCCCCAGGTGCCGCAGCCGCCGCCTCCCCCTCAGCCACAGCCCAGCCGCCTCCTTCTTCCGTCTCTTCCAACCGCTCCACGCAGGCCTCTGCTCTCCACGCAGTCAGTTTCATTTGGCGGCGGATGGTGAGTGAGCTCATCACCGTCCTCACCCTGCGGCGAACCAGGAACACATGCCCCCTCATCGACAGAGCTTGGGGCGCAGAAACCAGCCAGATTGAAGCAATCTTGGGGCGCGGAACCCATTGCCGACCGAGCTCGTCGCGCCGCCCGCCTCCCCTGGCTTGCTCCGTCCACCTCGCTCCCCAGGCCATGGCCGGAGCCCTGCTTCACGGATCTCGGTGTCCCCCTCAGCTGGATGTGGTGGTTCCCTAGGCATTCGGTTCACGGCGTTCTTACGACGGCACAGACAAATGGGGACGACGACGTTGCGACATAGTGGTTGGTGCAAATCTTCCCTAAATCCTCCGCAAGTCCGCATCCCTCCCCTGCTATCGATTTTGTATGTGTTTACCTTTGATTTCCGCTTTGATTTTTTTGTGACGGGACATTGATTTGGCAGAGGGTGGATTCTGATTGGACATCGATCCTTAAATAGGGCCTGGTCAAAGATTTAGCCACCGTCAATTTGTCTGTCGCGCCGGCGGAGGACGTGGCCCGGCCGTCGTGGTGGAGGAGAGGATGACGAAGTCCAATGCGATGTTGCTTCGCGTAAGCGCCCATGGCGACGGGCGTGCACCTCTCCCTTGCCATAGTGCCCCTACTCCAGGTGAGCTGCGACTTCCGTGCTGGTTTTAATGTCCAAAATTTCGCGTTCTTGGTTGATCGACGGCAACCATGTAGTTGTAGCATAACTAATTCATGAAGTTCCATCGATTCCCATATCAATAAAATGCAGCTGCATCAATTTTTAAGAAGGATGAATTATACCTAGCCTTCCTCTGTTGGTAACTCGCTAATGTACTCCGAGCAGTGAACAAAGTTCTTATTCCTTTAGGCTTTAGCATTGGTTCTCTTTCTTCTCTGAAATCTATGTTATCAGATCAGTGTTTCTTTCTATTCGCTTTGCCCATTTTGGGGTCCGGATTGTGCCCTGTCTTTTCTTCTCTGAAAACTGATTTCAGAATTTTCAGTTCGCATCTGATTGAGTACTGAACCTGAAGTTCGCATCTGATAGAGCACTGAACCTGCGCAAGCAGCACCATTGTTGCCTATTGCTTTCCATCCCCTGTTTTCTAGCCAATTGTCTTTTGCTATTCTATATGGTATATGGGTTATTATGCCACCTCGTCAGTCTAATGAAGGATTGGATGATCGTGAGAATTTCCAGTTTGTTATCAGCATGTCCTACTCGTACAAGAGCTTGGTTAAGCTTTGGTTTTCATTCTACCACTGCAAAATGCCAGGAGGTTTTGCTATTGGAAGGCCAGGTCTATCAGATATATGTCTGTTTTTTTTCTCTCCAATGTCAGTCTACAGTTCATCTATGAGCTGAGATCATTACTACTAATCCTGCTGCCGTATTAATAAGTTTGTGAACTATACCATCATATGCTTTTCAATATATATTTATATCAATATTTTCCATCCTGTCTTGATACAAATATCTATTTGACAGGGGAGTTGCATCTGAAACGACTGACAATTAGAATGTCATTATTTTCTTTTCCCATAAAATTTTCAGACGTTATAACTTTAAATGACTTTTTAGGAAAACGTGCCAGAATAGGTGAAGGTGGAGTTACCTTTCCACATATGAGATAAAAGTCCTAACCATGGAGCCATAGTTTATATTGCCTTTCTTTCCTACAATGTGAAATTATTTAGTTTGGCTACTTCATATGCAATGGGTAGGTAGTAGTTATGGGCCTGGTCATCCCTGTTATATTCAGTTCAATCGGGCAGCTTCATAAAAAGAACTTGAGGAAATTGAGATTAGATGGATGCATCTTCCATAGTTGTGCATATACTACCTGGTTAATCTCCACTTCCACCTTTCACTTCCAAATTTACCTCCTGCTCAAGCTGCCACAAACAGGTTGAATTTGTTGAAATGCAAGTAAATATCTGATGTCACAGATACATATGCAGTCTAAATATTTTCTTAGAGTGATTTGAGTGCATCTGTATTGTGGATGATTTCATTCGAGTAGAGTAACATGTTGAGGCCATCGTCTGAAATAGAATCATGCTTTTTTTTTTGTATTTTTATTTCCTGAAGCAACTGAATCATTGTCTATAACCTTCTTTTGACTGATACAATCTGTAATTTGTTTCAGGAGAACATAAAAATAGGAACCACGATGATGGTTCGTCCATTTTGGTTAACTGAAACATTCTGTGCATCACAGTAAGGATATTCAATGTCCTGGATGGTAAGGTTTGAGAAGCTTGGCGCGAGGGAAGGGTCAGTTCAGCCAGTTTGTCACCACCAACCTCTTCATCCAGGTACATTCAATCCCGTTTTCTTGTACTTGTTCTTTTCTCATCTATGCTGCTGAATCCTCAGTTCTCCTAGGATTGTTTGTGGGGATTATTTGCGGATATTTGTTAGATTTATTGTTCTCCATTATCTTTTACTTTGTATGGTGGAGTAGCACGGGCATATTTCTTAGGGCTGGTGTTGGAGTCAATTTGTCTTGGCTTCGTGGAGGAATTTTCCTGGATTTTCTGTGTTGGTCGACATTTAGTATGGTTATTGGAATTTTGCATAGAACCCGGTCCTATAGGTTAATATATTCCACGGTTCAGATCTTGTATAGTTCTCGATCCCTGTTTTCCTCTTGCGTTCCATTTAACTGCATATTATTAAGTAGTCTGGTTGCAGTTGCTTGTCCCTTGAAATTATTATTTTCTCACTGCATGACAGCATGAGCTATGAGTGGTGATCCAAGTTGATTGGTATAGATAAATTCAAGATTCAGTTTTGACATTAGCACCAGATTTCATTGCAGTTTTAGGCTATTTATGCATTTCAGTATCTGTCTTTTTACACAGTATTCTGGTGTAGGAAAAATTATAATTAGAAATGGTATTCTTTTGAAATTTGAACTTGTGGTGTTAATATATTAATTGGTGAGACAGATTGTGATTTACTGGAATTATATTTACTAGGAGTGTTTGCTCTTTCATTATCATGTCATTTTCGAACACAGGATGTCGTGTTTGAAATTCCATTGCTTATGACTTCCTGTTACGACACCATGTAATCTTTAAATTCAGTCCACTAATACTACACTTATTTTGACCTTGACCTTCATAAGCACAAAATATGCTAATATTTGAACTATTGGCAGTTGGCATGGATAATAACGATGCGATATGTGGAGCAGAGATACACTTACATGCATATAGTCTAGATGGATGCTTCTATGCAGAAAAACGGAGTATCAAACAATTAGAAAATGATATGAAAAGGTAGTTTCATAGCAGTATTGCTTCACTAGCTTGATCATGATTACCAACTAAAAATGCATGTTGCATTTTCCCTTGCAGAAGGCAAGCGGTGTAGAACGTTCAAGCAATGGAAGCCTTAGGTTGCAAAGAGTAAAATTTTGTTCCTTCAGTTTGAGGTCTATCTCTGCATTGGTCTCATCTCCATGACTCAGAAGCTTTGACATGAATTCATGAAATCTTCAATTAAGATTCCACCAACGAAATTTGTTGAGACATTGGTCACTGAAGCTGCTAGAGTACTGCTATGGGGCAAAAGACTCCATGTGAAGGTTCTATGCCGTAAAAGGTGAGAGTATGGGGAGGGAGCTTAGATTAACCTCCTTGATTCTAGGGCTGTAAAGTTTGTTAGAGATGGTCGATTGTTGTAATGGTTATACTTACTCAAAATACCTTATGGCTCTTCTGTTCTTTAGCGAGGGCACACAGTGCTTGAAAATAAATTTAGCACAGTGCTGGGTTGTAGGAGTTCTAAATAATTTGCTGAATTATGCTGGTTGTAAGAGTTCTAACTTATGGCTTGTTTCAGTACATACATGTAATTTGAATTCCCGTTTATCTTTTTATGGGCATTGGCATAACATGCAAGTTTTTAACACTTTGATATATCAGTGTTTGAGGTGCCTTTCTTTGGCACAACCTAAGGTCTCCTTTGGTTCAAAGGATATTCATAGGAAAGACAGGCTTCACATTCCAAAGTATTTGGTCCTGTAGCACCCTTTGTAATAAAGAAATTAGGCATATGAAAAGTATAGGGAATTTTCCTTTGTTGCGCTTGTGTCATACATACGCATTGTTGTTTTGTGAAATTTTTGTCACCCGTAGCAACGCACGGGCACTAACCTAGTTCTTCCTGAGTTTCGCGGCGATCTCATCGGCCCATCGCTGCCGGCCAGTAAACTGATAAGAAGAAACGGTACTTCTCCTCGGCCCGAGTGTCCCATATTCCCATCCCAATCTTATGAGTTACAATATGATCCACCACCTGACCGCTTCTCATTATAGGCAACCACCGGTTGCGGCGGGCAGATCAGAGTTGCCGTACGTGGGACGACGGCGGCAGGCGGACGACTCGGTTCTTCCCCGATCACCTGAATTCCGGCCTAGCCTAACGGTTCGTACGATCGCTACTTCTCTTCCATGCTCCTCTTCTGATCCCCAACAGATATTATTTCATCCCTACTTCACTGTTATTACTACTAACTTTTCTTTTAGGTAATGACATCGCTATTATTAGCGAACTAACCTAATTTATCCCTACTGCTTCACTGCTACTACTAATTTTATTGCCTAGTACTTCTCGCAATAGGTATGCTCATCACATGCAAATTAATATTCCTCGCCTGTTCAATTTACAGCCAGGCCAGCTATGGAGGACGAGCTGCTGGAACTGGCTCGGTTGTACCGGCTTATGCCTCCCGGGTTTCACCCGGAGCTGGTTGGGAGCTGGAACCGTAAAAGGGCCTCATGGGCGGAACGCGTGGTGAACGTTCTTCACCTGGTCCGCATTCACCAGATCACCGAGTACGACCCTGCGTATCGCTCTTACGTCCGTACCCGGTTCTGCAAGTACAACATAGCCTTCTTCGACTTTGACAAGGAGTCTAGACCCATGCGTGGGCGATCGCTTCTCAAGATGACCTCGCATGATCGTAATCTGTTGGAGGAGTCAGTCAACGTGGTCTCCTTGAGGATACTCAAGACTAGTGTGGGGTACCCTGTCAGAGTGTTCGGCACCGTGCTGGCGAGGGATCAGGTTGATTACAAGTGTGTCTATCTCTTCAGACGTGACAGGGATGATGCTCAACTCATCAACTCACCGGTCAGTATCATGCATTTCTCTCTGAATATTTGTCTCGTGATAGGTCAAAATACAGACAGCTTCAGAGGTCCCATACAGTCTGCTAATTTGATCACTCTTAAATTCTTATTTCGATGTGCAGAGGGATACGCTAACCCTGACGGATCCGTGTCGAGGACTTGCTGTTACAAGCACCATGTTTTTCGAGATCAATTTAAAGGTCAAGGGTGATGATGTCTGCGATGACAGAGTTCTTAGCAAAGGTGTAATAGTGCACGATACCTGCTGCATCAGAGACGGCGAGAAGCTCATGAGAAAGCTTCTGACTAGCTGGCATAGCACGCTGCAGTTGGCATATACACCTGTACCATTTGCCGTTCAAGCTACCCTTGCGGTCAGTGTTTTGTATGGGGCGTGTGAGTTCACCGGCGAAGTGATCGCTTGGACCAGTCAGAACAAGAACAAAATCGTTCTGCATGACAGTAAAGTGGCGGTCACTTCAACGGAACTTGGAGCTAATGGATGTGTTGCACTGTCTCGTCGTTTGGTTGCCGTACCTGTGGATGAAATGCTGGTGCTCCGTATTCGTGTTCGGGACGGTGCTCGTGAAGCTGCTTGCTTCGAATCCACCCTGGGTCACTTTGATGATTGCCGAACCTTTTACGACGACGATTATACGGTGCAAGTGAAGGTTGAGTGGACTGGTATCCTAAGCACGATGTGGAGGAATGTGCTTCATGATGTCGGGAAGGATAGAGTCTTAATTTGACAACATTTGTAATTTATAATTGAGTGATTTGCGTTGGCTTGAGTCAACTTTATGGCATATATTAGTAACATTTGAGAGGCAACAAGTCACAGATGAGGGTGCGACACACTTTATCTCTGTTTTCATTTCGCTCGATTCATCCACACCACCAGTTCATCACCAGTGTGCCCCTGTTCTTAAATATTGTTTACAACATTACAAGGGAAAAAAATTACAAGAAGACAATTATATATTATATTAATATTTGGTTATGAAAAGAAGTCACAACGGTCGCTCGTAAAGAGTAAAAACTACCACATTAATCAAAGAAAAAAATAACCTACCCCCTACTATTATGGAAAAATATACCGAAGTACCTCTCCACATATTTTCAAATTACTCCCCAATTACCAAAGTACCATTTCACATGTTTTTAAAATTACCCACCATTGATATTATGAAACAAAATAGTATAAATGAAAAAATGAAAAAATAGTATAGTTTAACAAATTATCCATTATTGTCTTTATACAAAACAATCAATAAAAAATAGTAGTGGTAGAAAATAGCGATGATAAGACAAGAATAAATGAATGAGGCATTCAATTTAATACACTACTAATCAGATTGTTGATACTACCGCGCAAACACGTGAGCCAACCTAGCAGCTGTAGTGATTATAACTTACCTTATGTTTGGGAAACAATTGATCCATGACTTCATCCGAAGATTCTCCACTTCAAACTTTTAAGAAAAATGTTAAAATGCTGTAGTTTCATAGGTATTCCTAATGTGCTTGTTGGAACATAAAACATGAATTATGCCCTAGTGTTGTGTATTCCTCATATTTACTTACCAAATCCATCACCCTATAGGTCAGTGCTTTAAGAACAGAAAGGGGGGGGGGGGGGGGGGGCATGGCCTCCGTAAGCTTTATCCACTATTCGACAAAAAAAAACCCACCACCTAAATGTATCCTAAAAGCTTTCATATTATTTCACCCTCTTAATATTACAAATAGCGCACCTTTCACATGACATGATTGTTACATTACAAATAACACACCTCGTTAACATGAACAATGTGGACAAGGTTGTTGAAGAGTTTTTCACACTTCAGAGGTTTCTCTTGGTAAACTTCTCTAAATGGAATATCTGACACTTGCCTACACAGTTCGATAAGTCTACCTCTTCGGTTACTTTAATCAGGATCCTCTTGGCATCCTGTGGTATAGAAAGGCGATTCAACGCTACAAAATAAACCCAAACTACAGTGTAAGTTTTTCATACAATTAGACAAAACAAGCACCATTACTTGTCACAACCATATATACAAGAATTGATTGGCCCGCTTGGTACAAAATGAGTATGTAATAAAAAATAGTGTTTTTTTATGAGCATAGGGGCACCTGCCCCTCTTGTTTGACTTTTAATGAGGGTAGGAAGTCAACCTGATGCAATTGTGAGCAAATAGTGAGCGGGAGAAAGAAAGAGACTTAAGCTCCTATAATAACTACTAACATTAGAGGGAAGAGCAAATAGTTATTGTAATTCCTTTGATGTTCAGCTGTAGCCACAAAGGTATACATATTTTGTCATATGTAAGTTGTCACTCTTATTCAAGTGAAATGTAAAAGAGATACTGCAAAAGTTAGATTTTATCATGTCATACCCCATTTCTGGAATATGTTGTGCATCCTGTATCAGTCCCTGGATCAGTAGCTGATACGCACAAGAACACAGATATGATAATCAAAAGCATACTTCGAATTGATAAATAAGCATAATACCTGATATAGGACCCTTAGTGGTGACACGACAAGGAAATATCCAAGTCCAACCAACCAGCTAACGGTGAAGCAGACAGCGGAAACCTTGGCCCAAAGCCACAAGCACACTTGAGAGGCAGAACCGAAAACCCAAACGTCGTCGTCTTCTACGAAGTCTTCTCCTACTAAACCAACAATCGCAAACGCGTGAGTACATAAGGTACTCAGCAAACCCTACACTACACAAGGGTATATATACATGCATACTTGGTCTTAGTAAGGAAGAGGCTATATGGTTTATTTGCAGCAAAGCAAACTTTATGCAGGGTTCACTAAAGCAAGGCAAGGATTCATAGATAAAACAGGGAATTGATTGTCAATATTTTAGTGGGTTGGCCCTGGGGGAGTATGAGCATTCCCGCCAGTTCCCAAGTTTTAGTTGGGCCTTCTGAACTCAAGGATCATACCGACCCGGCACACTTGCCATCACTTCCAAAACACGGGCTGACTACAACCCACTCACACGCCAAGGAAAGAGAGAAGTGGCTAATCCATACGTGCGCAACAATAATGTGTCATATGCCGTGACATCGTCCATCCGGATGAATTTTACACTCTGCAGAGGTTGTACATCTTTTCCCACGGGCTATGCACTCTTGTACGGAGAGTAACATAACGCCTAGTCCATATCCTCCGAGTAGTATCACAATTCCACCACAAAATCACACTCAGGGGCTTATGACATGAAAGGTCACACACTGGCACTGTACACCTGTAAAAGGGTGAGTCATGCTCCTGTAACATATAGCAGGATCCTGTAACACATACCAGGACGGGCGGCACTCCCGTAACCTATAGCGGGTTCCGCGAGCCGGAGCATAGGTACGTTTCCTATGTCCTTTTCCTGAGCTTTCGTCGCCTCGACTGGCCTCCAGATGGTATTTGCAAGAGTACCAGGAAGATAGGGTAGGTCCTTCCCATAGGGGTTCCGTGGTTGTACGAGAATCATTATGTTAACGGGCGTCAGAACCGGTCCTTATATGGCCGGGCAAGCACCATATCCCACACTAGGGGCCTATAACACCAACATCAATCTACTAGTGGCCTTGCCCGCAATCCAACCCATCCCATCATCACCGCCACAATCAACATCATCACCTAACACCGTTGTGCTACTCCCAAACCCATTATGCAACACACACATCACCAAACTCATTTAACACAGTTGTAAAACATATATGTGTGTAAAGTGTAGCAATGTAGATACATTACAGGGGTCCTAAGCATTCTAGTAGCAAGGTAAAAGTGCCATCATAGAAATGATGGGACTATCCTAGGGTTATCAAGGTGACAGATAAACAAAAGGGTAAACAAGGATTCAGATATTAACGCCCTAGTAACAGACATCAATATCAATAAGCAAGTAGGTCTATAGCTACACAAGCAGTAAAAATAACAAGTGATGCATAATACTAGAGTAGGCTCTGTAGGTGCATTGCGAAAACAGTAGGTTCAATCATGATCAAGGAGATGTAGAGTTTGCCTTCACTAATTAGTCTTCTTCTTCACGTCCTCGTACTCCGGGTCCTCAGGTCCTTCCTAGAAGCTCGTACCTTGACTCTTATGTCAGGATCGATGTCTTCAAGTCCTTCTTCGAAGCTCGTCCTTGAAGCTTGTATCTTCTGGATCTTCCTTTAGTTCTTCCTCGAATCCCGCGTAAGCTAGCGTATAGAAAGATACCGTATAAACAAACTACCGCAGAGGAAATAAAGATCGAGACGAATCAGATAAGATCCAATTAACTCCAAAAGAACCAATAGAACACCAAAGAAGACAAAAGGCACAAATCATGCATGATGCATTAGGTTTTGCTTTAGGAAGATCTTATTATCTTAATAGAGGCTATTAGGGGTGATGCATCGAGCACTAGGGCTTTTGATGTGAAGGTGGGATGCTAAATCATGATAAATGCATGCGGGTAGGTGTAGGTAGAAACGGCGTGTGTACGTGTTAGTTGTACATTGGCAGCATTACGGCTTTATATAGGTCGTAACCTATATAAAGGTTCATGCAACAAACGTACAAGTGCAAGGTGTGCCACTTTAATTACCTACTTATGTTAGGGTATTAACTAATGGTGATTAGCTATTAAATTACTTACTAGATTGATTAATTACTAAGATTATGTTGCTAATTATATATCATGAGGTGACCGCAGGACAGTGGTACGTGCACGTGATCAAGCATGGCATGAATGCATGGTTGCGAATAAAAGACAAGGATCACTCGATAAGATCAACTAGCAATTGAAATAACAATGAACAATAAATCCAATAACCTCCAATGAAGGACCACATAAATACGAGAATATTAATAAACGACAAAGCTTGGTAGGGGTCGAGGGTAGTCAATAGATTAAGGTTGATTGAGCGACGATTGAACTAGGTTTGGGTGGTAAGAGAGTTGCGATGAAAGAGGTTGCTAGGTTATGATATAGAGTGGTACAACAAGATTGGTTAAGCTCGACGCCAAAAGATAAACGAGCATTGATGTGCGAGATCGACATCACGTGATTTACCGACATGAGATTTAGGGTATTAGGTTTCAAGGTGATACAACACGAAAGATTGGGTAGGTTTACTGCTAGCGAGTGAGGGTGTATGTACGATATACAAGGTTAAGGCGGAAAGATGTATTGCGATGAGGAGGGTACTAGGATGTGAGGCAAAGAGATATTGTATGTTTGGTTAGGTTCAACGCTAAACGATAAAGCGGGTAGCTACAACATGCAAGTTTGACGTTGCATGAATTGGCGATATGGGAGAACATCAAAAGAGGGAGGATTATATGGTATTGACGGCTTACTGGTTCATTCAAGAGCTCCAAGAGTAGTACCAAAGGGTACTACGCGTTTCTACGAACGCATGGGAGCAAGAATCGCCTAAAACGGAGCTACGGTGATAAAGTATGAGGATTTAAAGGTTCTAGGGGCTTTCATGCAATTACAGAAATATACCGAGGGCATATCTATAATTACAGAAAGGTTTTTAGGGACTGGAATGTAATTACAAAAAGTTTTGGGGACCAATCTGTAATTACATAAAAGTTTAGGGGCTTCGGTGCAAAAAGATAGGGGCTAAAGTATAATTACAGAAAAGTGTAAGGTTGTTTCTGTAAAAAGACAGGACCTAAAAAGGATTATCCAAAAGTTCAGGGACTTATCTGTAAAAGTACATAGCCCTGGGATTTTCTGGGATTTTTGATTTATTTTTCTATTGAAAAATCCGTGGACCATGTCCACGGGAGTCGTGGACCGGTCGGGGGTCGTGGTCCACGGGTCCACGGTGGACCGATTACATAACCCGAAGGGGTATGTAATCCTGGCCGTTGATTTTGGTTTGAGCGGCTCAGAGCGAAGGGCGGCGGTGCGCGGCGGCCGGCGGCCGGCGGCGGCGGGCGCGGCGGCGCCATGACTAGGGGTCGCCGGAGTTGGCTTCCCGGCGCTCTGGTGGTCCAAATTCAATGGCGTTTGAACGAGAAGCAAGAGGGGGAGGAGGCGAACTCACAGAGGGGCTTCTTGATGACGTGCGGCGACCGGGATGCATCTGCGGCGTCGTGAGGCGCGGCACGGCGGTGACGCTCGTCGCGGAAGGACCCCCCGATAGCGGAGCAGGGCGGAGAAGGGGTCCAGAAGCGGCGGCACGTCGTCGCTGAGCTTGACGTCCTTACGTCGTCGAGGGAGGAGGCAGAGACGCGTGGCGACGAGGAGGACCGCAACGCGCGGCGGCGGCGCTCGGTGGCGGTGCGAGGTGGAGAGGGGAAGGGCGAGCTGCGTGTCGTCTTCGCGGGGGTCGAAGAGGTGCGCGACAACGTGACGGAGGTGGTGCACGCGCGTGATGACCGGGACGCGGCCGGGAAGATGGCCGGCGTCGAGCTCGCGCGGCGGCGTGCGGCGGAGCGGCGCGCTCGCGCGTCTGTGGCTCAAGGCTCGACGGGGAGGGGTTCCAGAGGAGCAGGGCGGCGTCGCAGAGCTCGCTGGTGTGTTGCTGGAGTGCGGGGCTCGCCGCAGAGGGAGGATTTGGCGGCGGCCGGCAATGGGGAAGAAAGGGGAAGAAGCTCGATTCGAGCTCGATGGCGACCGGAGTGGGGAGCTGTGAGTGGGGAAAGGAGGGGAGGAGCGTTGCGCGTCGTTTTATGTGCGAGATGAGAGAGAGGTCGGGAGGGGCAGTCAAGCTCGGTCGCCGGTCTTCGGTCGTGGTCGTCGGCCGCCGGGGCAGTTGGCGACGCGACTCGATGGCAGGGGATGGGCGACCATGTGGGTGACGGAGCGCGGAGTGGCCACAGGAGCACGGAGGTGACGGGACGATGGGGTTGACGCGGTGACCACGTCACGGCGACATGGGAGGCGGCATGGGCGTGGCAGGAGCTTGACTGAGGGGAGAGGAGGAGGATGACAAGCGGGGCCCGCTCGTCAGTGAGACAAGGAGAGAGGAAGGGAGCAGGCTGGGCTGGGCTGCGCCATTGGGCCAGAGAAGAGGGGTTTCGGCCCAGGAGGGTTTAGGGAAAGGAAAATAGGTTTTCTTTTTACTGGAGTTTAAGTTTGATCAAATTTGAAAGGGTTTCAAATTTGAATAGGAGACAAAATTGATTTAGCACACAAAATAAAACTCCCAAAATGCATATGATGGTTTTCATGCAGGTTTTCAAATTGAAAATTTAAAATTCAAAGTGAGTTTGCTAGAGATCTTAAATCAAACAATTATTTAGTTTGTTGTAAAATTCAAAAGTTCAAACTTTTAGTAAACTTTAAATGAAGACAAACACTTGAGCACTATTTTAATATTTGTAAATTTTATATTCTAACTAGGTTTTAATTTATTTAGTGCATTTTGTTTTTGAAAATTCATGGAAAGATAAGAGTTGGACAAAAATTTAAATTTGGAGTGATTTTTATTCCTTTTTAAAATGCTTTGAAATTTGGGGTGTTACAGGGCTACCCCACTTAAAAGGAATCTCGTCCCCGAGATTCGAACGAGCTTCTGGACGGTGTAGAACTTCTGCTGCGTCTTCTTGCTCGACGGTGGTAACATCCAAAATTTTGCTGAAGACTTCTTGGTGTGGTGGCTTTGATAGCATGTTCTTGTCATCGCAGTGGTCTTCGGTGCTGCAGATTGATGAAGTGCAGGTCCTTTCTTCAAGGCTGTACAAGGGGTCCTACCCCACTTAAAGGATTTTAACTTGGGGTACCAAAGATAACATTCGGTTGGTTCTCTGCTTATCTTATCCAATAATATTTAGGCCTTTCTTATTATTCCATGGGTGACTTTTCCAAACGCCTTTATTTCCAATTTATCCCCAAGGATGAGTTTTCTGTGGATGTTTATCCGGCGTCGGAGGTAAGTACTTTTCCAATTATGTCGTTTCAAATCTGTTCTTATCCAAGACAGACAACCATACGGTAAGAAAAACCCTGCGTCAAAGGCGCGCCAAGAAGAACGCTAGCTGTAGTGGCACACCAAATCCTATTCAGCAACCAAGCAACGGCCTTTTTTGTTGGCCGCGCCCAAGCTCTGCGGTGGTGAGGTGTGACGGGGAACCAACAGCCTGTTCGGTTGGAGGTTTTACAGCAGGCAGCAGCAGTTATTTCTTCAGCAGCAACTACAGTTATTTTTCTGCAGCCGAGCCTGCCGAACGGTCAGCAAATGCGCCCAAACCTTTATGTTGCTTTGCGACCGATATACTTCCAGGCAACAAAACAGCTTTAGAGAAAATACACTTCGTTTGTACATGCAGCTCTGCACGGGCGCGTACCAAATGCAAGAGCGCCGTCCTTGTTACTCTGCCAGAGCGCCGCCCCGTTCCGCAAATCGCCGCGCATGAGCGTTGACGGCTGCCTTCGTTCGTTAGCTGCTCTGCCTGGCAGTGCATCCATGCTGCGAATAACGGATGGCTGCGTCATCGTGGCCTTGGGCAGAGGCATGACAAGGGACGCGTTCAGTAGGACGTGCGACCTCCAGGGTAGGGCGGCGCAGTCGACGCCGCCGGCCTGGACCTCCAGATCGGAGAGGCACCAAGCCATCAACACGCACCACCGCTGAGGGCGCGCGCAACACGCTATCTCTGTTTTTCGTTTCACTCGATTCACGTCACCAGTTCATCTCTGGACCAGCAACAGCAGTCCCTCCGCCCTGATGCTGGAGATCGACCGCTCGGCGGCCGTGAAGCTCGTCTTCTTCTCCCCCTTTCTCTGTTTCTCATGGGCCGTCGACGCGCTCAACCAGAGCAACAACGCCATCTCTGAAGGCCTGGTCCTAGTGCGTGGAACGGCATCCGTGAGCCGGCGCCGCGCGGGACATCAGGAAAGGGCTTGTCCTCCGACGAGACTCTGGATAGGTGGCGGCGGCGTCGACGACGTTGTGCCCGCGGAAGCTCTGCCAAGCCTCACCGGCTGACCGGCATCCAGCGAAGCGAGCCAGAGTCGTCGCCGCTGAGTCGGCGCCGAAGGCTCGATGAACTGTGCGCCTGCTTGGTTGCTCGTTGGGTAGGTCCGTTTGATGCAGAGCCGCGGCGGAACGGGGCGGCGGTCTGGCAGAG
The DNA here is from genome assembly GCA_007726485.1 of Eragrostis curvula. Lineage (NCBI taxonomy): Eukaryota > Viridiplantae > Streptophyta > Magnoliopsida > Poales > Poaceae > Eragrostis > Eragrostis curvula. The sequence goes on along the minus strand of CM017445.1, from coordinate 38,038,791 downwards.
GACTGAGATCGGGGGTGGTCGCTATTCCGAATAACGACCGGGCGGTCGCTATTTAGAATAGCGACCACCCCTGGGTAGCCTTATGTCGTCGGATCGGGAACGTGCGGCTTGGGTTGCTTCGTCTTCTCTCCTTGCTGACTCTGCAGAGAGCAGGCGGAGGCCCGAGTCCCCTGTTCTCTTCTGGATCCGGCGACGCGAGCACGGTGCAGGCTGCGGTGGCCGGTCGAGGTCGCCGGCGACGATTCATGAAGTCTCGCCACCGCGCTCATTCTTCCGTGCCGCGGATGCCAGATGGCTAGCATGGCCGTCCTGGAGCATTGCCATGCATGTCAACGTCCTTGTTCATGGACGGGCGGTGCTCCAGTCCAGCGCCAGCCGCAGGCGACAGGACGCGTTGTTATCCTTCCATTCGAAGCTCGACGCACAAGGTGCAGCAAGGCCTTTGATTGGTGCCGGCGCATGGATTCTCCATGGGATGGGAGCTCGTGTGGATTTTCATCATGTGCCGTCTCCGTCGGCGCTTGCGGTTAGCCAACTCTAATGGCATTTTGTCAGGCTCAACTCACGAGCTTCCTTAACTTCGATCGGAAAATAATCTACCCAAGGAGGATCGGGATGGTCGCACTATATTATGTCAAGCTGAATATAAGTAAGGTGCGGGTAAAGGTTGATCGAGTGGGCTGGTATCAAACAGAAGCGGAGGAAATGTGTTCAAGTACTCCAAACTGTTTCTCTGTTTTTCATTTCACTGGTTCGGAGTTCTCTCTGACTCAAGAAATATAGTTTTATGGCATCTGCATAACTGCATTTGTTCGTTTGATCTGTTTTTACCCTGCAAATGGAACTCTCAACGTAATTTAGGTACGGTTCTAACCATGCTCAAACGTGCTGAAAAAGTGCCAGTAGAACTAAGGAAATAAGACGAGGTCAATACACTTGACAACAGACTGCGAATAAATCGCTAGGTCCAACAAAGAAAGCAGCATCTAGTCATTTTTCTTTCGAGCAGGACACACATCTAGTCATTTCGAAAAAGAAATCAGCATCTAGACAAGAACAGTCTTGACAAGTGCAATGCAGCAGTAACTTCAGAGTAATTTAGACGGTCTGCGTCAGTGGTACACCATTGTTATTACAAATACTCTCATACAAAAACTAAGGTAGCTCCGAGGTGTCTGAATACCCTCTTCCGCCTTGAGGCTACGTTACCAGTCCAATTAACCTCCACCTTCAGCTCATAAGAACCTACCCTGCAAAACCTCTTCTCTGCAGAATGTCTGATAGCTTGCACATTGTGCTCGTCGCCAACAGAAATGCGAAGCACCAATTCTTCATTCCATGCGACAGACACAACACGGCGGGATAGTGCAACGGATCCATCATCACTAACTGCTCTCCAAGTGCCTGAAGCTTCACTGTCAAATAAAACGATATGATCATCCTCATTTCCAGTAGTCCAAGCAGTTAATTTACCATTGAAATCAGGTGGCCCCTTCAAAACAGTGACCGCGACGGTTGCTTCCAAGGCGTAACAAATCTTTATGTTTAGTACCAGCTCCACTGTACTCAACCAAGAGGGCAGCCTCATGTTTATGGTTTTCTTCGAGTGGCGGGCAGCATTATGTCGTATGACGCCTTTGCTCAAGGCTCTATCCCCAGTACCATCACACCTAACCTTCAAATTAGTCTCGAAATACATAACATCTGATACAGCAAGTCCTCGATACGGGCCTGTCAAAGTCAGCTCATCATCCTGCACAAGGGTTTGGAAAAGGAATGTGTGAAGTTAGGGGAGCATCAACTCTGTTGCTGCTGTAGCGAACAACTTATAACGTGCACACGGAGACATACATACAAACAGTTAAGGAGATGTGAGAGATTGATACATACCGGCGAAGTGATGATTTGGGGATCATCCCTGTCACGCCGGAACAGGTAGACACACTTGTAGTCAACCTCGTCCCTAGCAATCACACTGCCAAATACATTGATCGGATAGTCCAGATCAGATTCAGTTATCTTCAAGGAGATTACATTGACTGATGAGTCCAAAGAATCCCGTCCCGATGGACTTAGAAAGCTGAGCGGTGGCCCAAGCCCAACCTTAGCTGCAATATACACATATCGACGTAAGACTACCCATATGTTTACTTTTTTAAGGCATCAAGCAGGCAAAAAAAAAAAAAGTGTGTATACTCCATTTTATATGCAAATATGAAAGCATTAACAAAATCAGCTGTCTATGGAAATTGAAGAAAAACACCCCATTCGTCTATCAAGAGGAATGGTTGCGAATATACTCACATTCTTCATCAAGATCAAAGAAGGCTAAGTTGTAACAACCGTCGAAGCGGGTAAATAAAGGCCAATCACCATACTTAGGGTCGCATTCAGTGAACTCATGGCAACGAGCCATGTGAAGAATTTCGACCTTATCCTCGTCCGGCAGCTCCTGATCGCCCTCTCTCGGACGATCCAGCATCGATATGTGCGGCTCAAAACCAAACACCTTCTGAAATAGTGACATCTGCGGTACCTCCGGCTCGGGGGGGGGGGGCTGGGGTTGGCTGGACGTCCTGGCGGTAGTCGGGGTGTGAGGGCGGCGGCGGCGCGACGAAGCGAACGGCATGGTTGGCGGGGCGGTCGGTGGAAAAGCGACAGTGCGGCGAGGCGACGAGCTCGCCGCCGTCTGCTGGAGGCTGGCACCGGCGTCGGGCTAGTGGGCGGGCGGCGGGAGGCACTGGTGCCGTGGTGCGGAGCTCCCTGTCTCCACTCTCGCGCCCCGTGGGCGTGTCCGACTCCGAGTCCAGTTTGGCGCGGTCTATGCATGTGTTACCAAAAATACAGTTGTCTGAAAATGGTATGTTTTCAGTCAACCGAGCCACGCCGTAGGATCAAGATCCAAGGGCCATCATGCCGTCTTCTAACTCGCAAACACAAAACAGAGCTCCCCGCCCCGCCTTGCAGCAGCCGTCTCAGGTGGCATTCTCGTTGTTGGGTCAACGACCATCCACAAGACTTGGCAGCTCCCATCAGTGTCAGTCTTTCACCACTCCGCCATCCAGAACAAGGTGAAATAGTACCCAGCCCACAAGGTGAGTGTGCCCACCGAGACAGTACCATAATGGTACTGTACCATACTAGGCATTGTTAGGATGGGATTATAACCGAGGATGAGATGATGGCGATTACTCTCTATTCTTTTTTGCTCCATGTTTGTTTTTGTCCGAGATTATTATTTACAAGATGCACCAACGATCCCCAAGAGTTGCTGCAGCTTTACTTGGGCAGCTTATTGCAAACTACTACTACATATGACAACCGGAGAACTTGTACTGACCCCTGCCACCACGCCGTTGTCTTTTTCTCTCGACCGTCCTGCTCCAACGGGTCTCCCAGGGCTCTTCTTCCTTGTCTGAACCAAAGATCTCGCATCCCGAATTCTCTCAGCAAGGCTTCACATTGCAGAAATGGCGCGCTCTAGACAACAGTTCCGTCCTTGATGGTTGCGTTCTTCAGGATCACCACGATCCCTGACCTGATGTAGTACCCTTCTTCCGGTCGGTCAGCTTCTTGGACGCCCTGTCAGAGATAGTGCATTTAAATGCATCATTGCAAGGCAGTGTTGCTTTGATAAAAAAGAGAGTTGAAACTCTGAAAAATTAGGGGCCTCCTGCTGGCTTACCTCACTGTTTGTGATGGAGACGTTCCTTCCCACTCTCGCGTTCATGTCGATGATGCAGTTGCTGCAAAGCATTGGAAAAGGGGTTAGACCATGTTAAGCATGTCATATATGTCATATAATCAAGCTCCAGCAGTATGTCACCTTATCTTTGTGTTCTCCCCTACACCAATTGGGACCTTGCCATCTGACATTAGTCTCGCAATCTCATCTTCAGTTTCGTACATATCTGCACCCATCATCATAGTATTCTGCAAGCATTGTTTCATAGCACAAGTTGTTCAAACAAGACTGCACAATCTTTCTTCATATCATATGAATTCAGATAGTGAAGAAACAACGTACCTTGAGCTCACATCCAGAGTTTAGGCGTGAACGAACACCGACAATGGAATGTTCAATGGTACATTCACGCAAGAAACAGCCATGAGAAATGATTGAATCTTTGATCTGTACACATAAACTCAATGTTCAGCTAGGCACAATGAGTACTATGTTCTAAAGAAAGTAATCTGTCAGTTAAGGCAACTCATACCCTGCACTTGTCCGACTTCGTTGGTGGCAAGTACCGAGGGGAAGTGAAGAAGGGAGTTTTTGGATCATAAAACTGGAACTTTGAAGGCTGCAATGAGAATCATATGAGAGAATTGATGAAAGTTGTATTAATCGAAGAGTCAGGCACTCATGTATTTGCCAATGTTTTCAGCCCAGTTGCTATTACAGTTCTACAGTAAACTTTGGATTGGAAACAACCAAACAGTGTTACCTGCTCACAGAGGGCCATGTTTGCATCAAAGAATGATCTGATTGTTCCGATGTCCTCCCAGTAGTCAGTGAAGACATATGCCTGATGAAACAAAATCAGATGAATTTCACCTAGTGCATTTAATGTGATACTGCTACACCAATTTAATGTGATACTGCTACACCAAAATAAACTGAAACATTTGAAAAGCTGGAAACTAGGGCATGATTCATCAGAAAGAATGAAAGAAAATCACATAGAAACAGCACTAAAATTCTACCTGCACATTGTGCTCGTGTAAAGCTCTGGGCAGAATTTCTGAACCGAAGTCATGTAGTTCTGAATACCTTGACCTAAGAATGCTACAGTTAGAACACAGAGTTACAAGAAAACTCAATAATCAAAAGGGGGTATTTCCTTACTTTAGAAGGTTTAAAAGAACATCTCTTTTAAAAACATAAACTCCCATTGATGCAATGTAGGGATATTTGGTTGTGTCGTCTATGGCAAAATTGAGAAAGCTTGTATCCACCTTCTGCAACAACCATTAGAGTTAAACACCAGTTAGTGATATTTTCGTAAGATAATCTATTCTTGGAAGTTCCAATATATATGGGAGTCAGTGAGTTCAGGTGATTGCTAACCATTGCCTCCAAGTCAGCACCCTTTGGTTTCTCAGAGAACTGAATTACACGGCCTGAACTGTCAAACTTTACTAGACCATAGTCAGATGCTCGGCTGTTCAAAACAAAGAGAAGAAAATCAGGGCTAATGACAACTCCTGACAAAGACGAAACATTGGTAAAAATAAACTTCAATGGTTATACCTCTCGCCAACAGGAGCACAACATAAAGTAATGTCTGCATTGTCATCAACGTGTTTCTGCAAATGATGAATGCCATAGGATCAGACAGTTGAAATAAAACATTGAGCATGACAGCGGAAGAGCAATCACCAACCTGCACAAGCTCCATGTAATCCATGCGGTAGAGCTGATCTCCAGACAAGATTAAAATGTGCTCTATAGCTTTATGTTTGTAATAATCCTGCAGGAAGATTATAGGATGCATTACTTTAGCATTCCAACATTTTTTTTCTTGTGAAGGAGTCCAAACAAAATATTATAGGCAACAACAAGCACGGTCTGTTTCTAAAAACAATTATTTACCTCAAGTACCCAAATAAATTTTCTGACAGCATCTGCTGTACCCTGGAACCAACCAGCAGCTTCCCCTGGCATCTGTGTTGCAGCCAATACCTATTTGTTGGCAATTTACCTCGGTTAATGTTTGTTGTAGTCAGTTAAGAAATCAACCAAACCATCAAGATCGAAGTCTTGAGAAAATAATAATTATAGATCTTAACTAAAGCATATCAATAAGTCGAGATTAGTTACCTCAACAGATCCATCAGTGAAGTTGATTCCCCCACCAAGGTATGTGCGGTGAATGTGGCGATTAAGAGAAGTTGAGTTGAACTGAGTCATGACGAATATCTTATTTATGCCACTGTTGAAACAGTTGCTCATGGGGATATCGATAAGCCTGTAACAACCTCCAATAGGAACCTAAATGCAACAAGAGGAAAGAAACAAGATTAATACTAGTGATCTAAAGATGGCTCAATAATCTATGAGGACGGACAGTCACTGATAGCATTGATTTTGACATCATGTCGGTTAAAGTGGTGGAGAGCATCATGGGGACTGGCTACACGAACAATTGGGCCCTTGCGACTAATAATTTGATCACAATGCAGTGACCTAGACACTGAATGAGATATACTTGAAGTCTTTAACTAGCTTTATACAAATCTATCGCCGTACAGACAACAACTGAAAATAAATAGAGAAATCTGATTCATGTCTACTTAATAAGCATACGAATCCTGACAAATGCAGACGAACGTTTCCCGCAACTTGACAGATTCTGTCCACTTCTGCAATGAGGGGTACCAACTTGAAGTAAATAAAGCGAAAATGTTAAATCGGTTGCATGATCTTACAGCAGGAGTGGCCCTGGTGCTTGTGAGAGGAAAGAGCTGAGTCCCAGTGCCACCACCCAGTATGACAGCGGCAACTTCGTTTGGATCAGCGTAATTCCTTCGAAACGAAGTCCGAACAACCTGCAGATTTGCACATCCAGAGTTTGTGATCCAACTATTTATAGCATCAAAAAACAAAAAAGTAGAGATGCAGCTCGACGTTTTGGTCTATGGTATGAAACTTACAAGAGTGTCTGGGCTAGCATCTGAAGTTAGGACGCACTGTGCGCTGTTTGCAGTGCCCCTAGCACCGAAGCACATCCTCCTCAATGCCCTCTCGTGCCTGAGGCTGCTGGTGTCCCCAATCCTCACCCTTTCACTACTGGAGCCCTCGCTACTTCTCCTCACAGGGCTCATACATGCTTTTCCCTCCAGGGGAAACACGGTGCTGAACTGCATAGCTGAAACACACCTGCAAGGTCACAACCAAGCAACCATGGAAATTTATTAACTGTGCTCCAGGTAAAAAAGCAGGGCCAAAACCAGATAAGAACAATGAGAGGAGCTGAAACTTCGTGAATGCAATGATACACTCCCAACATCGAGGAAAAAAAAGGATCCAACTTTTTCACAGCCCCTAGCGTGGTGTGGCAGGTTGGGATCAGCACAATGATCACGGAATAAAGAACTGGAAAGGGGCCCTAGATAGATACAGCAGGAAGATTTCGAAAGCGAAAGAACCAAAGTACGCAAACTGAGATATAGCCATAAAAAAGACTTTCTGCCTTCTTTTCAGGGATCCGCCACGTGAATCACAACGTGTTGAGCCCAGTTGGGATCTGGTTTCACACCTCCTCTTCTGAACTCAAAACAACGCAAAGTGGAATAACAGAATATCTTCTAGGATGAAAATGATACTCCAGCTCGTAATACAGTCTACAGAATCTAGTAAACAATTCCACAGGAGAGTGGTGGGAAATAGCAAAAACAGAGTCAGAAATAGGAACTTCAATTTTCTGTCCTCGGCAAAATTAGCGCAAGCAGCTCGTCACCCCCAAATTGGTGAAGTTCCACACCAAAAATAGGGTGAGACTACAGAGTCTCATCATCAGAAGCAAATGGAAACGGGAGCTTCTCAACGCAAGGGAAAGGCGGCGTATTTCGGAATTGTTTAAGGACAACAATGATGATACGGAGCTGGCCGGAGGTCAAATGCTAGTATACAAAGCAAACGTGCACAGGATCCAATGGAGGATCCTTTTTGTTGGAAAACGAAAAGAAATGCGCGGACCAAGATCAAGAACCAGGCCCGGTACAGCCTTTCATTCATGGAGCGCAAACCCAAACGAAACTTCTCTGCGGGGTGTGAGAAATGGAGGAACCTGATCCCAAATAACATGCGCGCGGCAACATCGATTCGGGCAAATATAATCGGAAAGAAAATGAATTGAGGCAATTTTCTCTCTGCGGAGTGTGAGAAACGGGGGAACATGATCCCAGCCGCCACCTCACTCTCTACCTGCAAAGGCGGATCCCTCCTCCCCCCTCGCTGAGGACTGATCCCTTTCTGACGGCCGAACTTCCCGGCGACCACATCGCCGGCGCCCTCACCGGCGGCCGTCAGAAACCCACTGCCCACCTGATCCCCCGCTCCCCCGTCGGCCGTCGCCGGCGTCACACTTGTCTACAGCTAACACAATCGCACACGACATCATCCACCGAACAAAGAACGGCAAAAGAAAAATGGCTACGGAATTGATGCGTCAAAGCCGAACATTTCACCACCCATTCAAGATTAAGAACAAAGGGCGCCTTCCCATCACAAGCATCGATAATCAACCAAAATGCAGAGCTGCGCGACCAATACCACATACAGAGAAGGAAGGAAGGAATGTTACCTAGGAACGGAAGGACCGGATCGACGAACGACGGCGCAGCCGACGAATCGGTTGGAAGAATCGGAGGCGGCTTGGTAGGGAGGGGGAGGAGGAGGCTGATGTGGGTTGGCCGCGACGGTGCGAGACGGTGGTGATGTGGAAGGAGGCTTATAAAGCGGGGGCGGGCGTTGGAGTGAAGAAGAATGAGGACGGGACGGGAGGACGAACGGTGCGAGGATGGGCTGCGTGAAGCTGGCCGCGGCCTCGTTTGGCGCTACGCGTGCCCCTTGCCCCTGCACCGCGCCGCGCGCGCTTGCCACCCCATGTGGGGCATCAAAGCATGGACGCCGGCTCACGGCAACGCAAGGCAACACCGTCCCCTTCGCTTTCGTTCACGGCTCCTCTTCCTCACCGTCGACCACCAAACCGGGGTGCGACGCGCGCGGTGCAGCTGCTTGGTTTCGCGATCGTGTGACGCTTCCCTGTCCGCTTCTGCGCTTCCTTCCAGCCCGAGACGTCCAGTCGCCGCCGTGTCATTTGGTGAATGCGTGTGTGAGTGAGATCGACGGGCTTTCTGAGCCGTTCGTTGACAGACAGTGCTACTGTGCTGGTAACTGTTAAAACAGTCAATCGTTAGCAGTAGATAATAGCGGGTCCTGTAATCTATTCTAGGATGAACATGGGTTCGTATCTGGGAGAAAGGGGAGAGCGTTAGTCACCTTCGTGTGCAGCTGGCGCCGATGCGGTGGCCATGGCGCCGACGGGCCTGTCGCCGTCGGTGTCGGGGAAGAAGTGCGGCGGCGGTGGCAGCTTCCCGTCGCTCACTGCGCAAACCCTAGATCGGTAGGGTGTGTAGGTGGGGCGACTGGCGGCGCGGTGAACCTCGTACTGTGCGCCCCGGCCCCCACCTCTCTCTTTATACGCGCAGCGCGACAGGGGCCCACCAGCCAGTAAATGTGCTGGACGCCCCCGATCAGGGCGCGATCAAGCCCAAAGGCCGTTGGGCCTTGGGGGGGAAAGGAGATCAATCTAACAATCTCCCCCTTGATCTCATCTTTTACCTTTTCTTTTCTTTTCTGTTTCACTTGTCTCATCACAGATTAATGCATAGAGCATGTCTCATCGTCACGGTCATATCCTGCCGATAGAATCAACAGCTACAATACACGCCTCCATTCTGAAACAGTCCTTTATTCTTTATGGGCCTCTTTAGTCCAGAGATCATAGGCTGTCCCTTAACCCCATGCCGGCTACGTGTTCCTTGAACACGCTGGGTGGTAAGCCTTTCGTTAGCGGATCCGCGAGCATCTTCTCTGTACGTATGTGCTCGAGACTTATGGTTTGATCTCGGACTCTATCTTTCACAACATAATACTTTATGTCAATGTGCTTGGTAGCGGCACTTGACCTGTTGTTGTGAGCATACGAGACCGCGGGTTCATTGTCGCAGTACATCTTTTGTGGTCTTGAGATGTCGTCAACCACTCTTAAACCGGGTATAAGTTTCTTTAGCCAATTCACCTGTCCTACGGCCTCAAAACAAGCAATAAACTCTGCGTGCATTGTGGACGCTGCAGTGATACTTTGCTTGCAACTTTTCCATGATATGGCCCCTCCCGCGAGAGTGAACACATATCCCGACGTCGATTTTCTGTTATCTCCTGCAAAATCAGCATCTGCATATGCCGTGATTTGCAGAGAATCTGTTCTTCTGTACGTCAACATGAGGCCTTTTGTTCCTTGCAAATAGCGCAGAACTTTCTTTACTAACTTCCAATGTTCTGGTCCTGGATTACTCTGGAATCTACCAAGCAACCCGGTAACAAAAGCAATGTCAGGGCGTGTGCACACTTGTGCATACTGTAAGCTTCCGACAGCTGAAGCAAATGGTACCGATTTCATTTGATCTTTTTCATATTGATTCTTTGGACATTGAAAGTCCCCATATCTGTCGCCCTTGATTATGGGAGCAGGTGAAGTACTGCATTTGTGCATATTGTATTTCTTCAGGACCTTTTCTATGTATGTCTTTTGTGATAGTCCCAATACCCCCTTGGATCTGTCTCGGTGAATTTCAATTCCTAAAACGAATTTTGCTTCACCAAGATCTTTCATTTCGAATTGTGAGGACAAGAATTTCTTTGTTTCTAGTAGTAGACTGACGTCACTGCTTGCAAGCAGGATATCATCCACATACAGGATTAGGAAGATATACTTTCCATTCTTGAACTTTGCATATACGCAATCGTCCTCCACATTCTGTTCAAACCCGAAACTTTTAATCGTACTGTCGAACTTCAAGAACCACATTCTTGAAGCTTGCTTTAACCCATAAATCGATTTCTTTAGACGGCATCCCATCTTTTCCTTTCCTTCCACAACAAAACCTTTTGGTTGTGCCATGAAAAATTCTTTATCTACATCCCCATTTAGGAACGCCGTCTTTACATCCATTTGATGCAATTCTAGATCAAAATGAGCCACAAGGGCCATAATGACTCTAAAGGAATCTTTACACGAGACTGGAGAAAAGGTCTCATGATAATCAATTCCCTCCTTTTGCGTATAGCCTTTTGCCACAAGTCGCGCTTTGAACTTTTCTATATTCCCTTGTGAGTCATATTTGGTCTTGTAGACCCATTTACAGCCTACTGGTTTGACTCCTTCAGGAATTTCCACTAAGTCCCAAACATCGTTGGTACTCATCGATCTCATTTCATCTTCCATGGCTGCCAACCACTTAGACGAATGTTCGCTTCTCATGGCTTCTTCAAATGAGGTAGGGTCATCCTCCATTTGATATTCTTCACAACTCTCAGTGTTATATACTTCATAATCACTGGAAATAGCCGACCTCCTTGCTCTTTGAGACCTTCTAGGGGCCTCTACATTTTGCTCATTTTCTATCGGAGGTTGTACCTCTATATTTGGAGCATTTTCTATTGGAGGTTGTAGCGGCTCCCCTTGTTCTGCAGCAACGGGCTCTATAGGATCCTGAGGGACAGGTCCCACATTTTCATTCGTTGTTGCCACAGGAGGAACCACCACGGGGGCTGACATCACAGTGTCTTGCACTGTCGGTGCAGCCACAACGGGCAGTGAGAAGAAATGTTCTTGAATCACTGGATTAGGTGCATACACCCGCTTCTCCTCAAGATCAATCTCTCGAACTGCCACGCTCCCCCGAACCATTTGTTCTTCTAGGAAGGCAGCGTGTCTTGTTTCTATAAACTTTGTATATCTATCTGGACAGTAAAATCGATATCCTTTTGATTTTTCTGGATAGCCAATAAAATGGCAAGTCTCTGTTTTGGGATCTAACTTTCCAATATTCGGGTTGAATATTTTCGCCTCAGCAGGACTCCCCCAGACCCGTAGGTGTGCTAATGAGGGTACTCTTCCTGTCCATAACTCATACGGTGTTTTGGGCACCGATTTACTGGGTACTCTGTTTAGAATATGAATGGCGGTTTTTAATGCCTCCATCCACAAACTCACTGGCAGTGTCGAGTAACTGATCATACTGCGCACCATATCCATTAGGGTACGGTTGCGTCTTTCTGCCACTCCATTCTGCTGAGGCTCGCCCGGCATTGAATACTGGGCTACTATGCCTTGTTCCTGTAGGAACCTTGCAAAAGGTCCTGGAACTTGGCCATATGGGGTATGCCGACCGTAGTATTCCCCTCCACGATCGGATCTTACTACTTTTATCTTTATACTGTGCTGATTTTCAACTTCAGCCTTAAATATCTTGAATTTATCAAGTGCTTCTGATCTTTCTTTGATAGGATAAATATATCCATAGCGGGAATAATCATCTGTGAAGGTTATGAATGAATCATAGCCATCTATACTCTTTACTGAAAATGGACCACAGATGTCGGTGTGAATTATGTCTAAAACACCCGTGCTCCTAACAGCTCCTTTCTTTATTTTCTTTACATATTTTCCTTTTATGCAATCAATGCATTGTTCTAAGTCTGAAAATTCTAGCGCGGGAAGAATGTCATTTTTAACGAGTCTTTCTATTCTCCCCCTCGAAATGTGGCCCAAGCGACAATGCCACAATTTCGACGATTCGTTATCTTTTCTCTTTCGCTTTCTATTATTAACATCTGTAGATACAATTGCATTCACATCACATACGGAATTCACACTTTCACGCAGCGATAACAAATAAAGATCATTTCTCTTAAAAGCAATAGTAGCAACTGTATCACCAATCTTTATTACACATCTGCCATTACCAAAATGACAATCAAATCCATAATCATCTAGACGAGACACACTTATTAAGTTCCTCTGTAATGTGGGTACATAAAAAACATCTCTAAGTAATAAACTAAAGCCGGTGTCAAGCTCTAAGAGAAGATCTCCAACTGCTTCGACATCTGCTTCGACTCCGTTGGCAACCTTAATTTGCCTTTCGCTTCTTTGAGTGGTTCTCGTCGAACGGAATCCCTGTAAAGAATTTGCAACATGAATAGTTGCTCCTGAGTCAATCCACCAAGTAGATTTCGAATAATCTATATACAGGGATTCATTTACAAATGAAATAATGTTCTCACCTCTTTTTTCCATGATCATCTTTAAGTACTTGGGACAATCTTTCTTGTAGTGTCCCATGCCCAAGCAATGCATGCATTGGTCTTTTCCCACAGTGAGTTGTCCTTCTTTGGGTCTATGCTGCTGGAAAGGCTGAGGACCTCTTGCCTGAAACTGCTGAGGACCTTTTGCCTGAAACTGCTGAGGACCTTTTCCCTTAGAGGAGGAGGAGGAAGGATTCCCATTCTTGTTCTTTACAAAATTAATGGAATTCGGGGGCAATCTTTCCTCTTCTTGCACACACATTGCAATGGCCTTCTCTATGTCCCATTTCTCTGGGGACATGTTGTACCCAACAATGAAGGTATCGAAGGTCTTTGGCAACGAAGCAAAAACCAAATGGACGATGTGATCATCCTTGAAAGCAAGGCCCATTGGTTTAAGCTTGTTGTTTATATTGACCATGCGATGTATGTGCTCTCTTATCCCACCACCTGTGTACCTCTCTGTGACCAGCTGTTTTATCAACTGGGTAGCATATGTCTTTGAAGAGCCAGTGTACTGACTCTTTATCTTTGCAAGGTACTCAACAACAGTAGGACAATCTGTAATTGACCCCATGATGGAGGCCTCTATAGTGTTCTTTACCACTGCCAAACACTTCTTGTTGGCAGGGAACCAAGCAGCATACTCAACATCATAGCTGTCTTTGCTAGCCTTGTAGGCAAGCTCTCTAGCTGACCAAGCAGCATCTGTCTCATCCTCTCCTCTTTCTGGCTGCTCAGGAGCTGCAGGAACTGGTGCAGACAGCACCCAGTCAAGGCCAGCAAGAGTGAAGAAGAGGTCTAGCTTCTTGTTCCATTCTCCATAATTCTCTCCTTTAAGCACTGGGATATCATTGATGGTCATCATCATAGATAGCCCTCCTGAAAATAGTCCAAAACGAGTGAGAACATTTAAATATGATAACATATAGTACTTTTTGCATTAAAATCTTCATCACCGTTGGGCAGAAAAAGAAATAATGCATGGAAAACCTCTATAAAGTCACAATATTGCTATAATCAACGTTGGTCAGAAAATAACAACATTGCAACTGGATCTGAAATATAAATCTATAACTTGAAATTTAAATTCTCCCGTTGGTTCGAATTTAAAAACAAGACAATCCAAAAATTAAATCTATATTATCTATGCAGCGGAAGCATTAAATCTCTGTAGTAAAAACTTAAACAGAAGCATAAACATAATTATCTAGTCTCTGGAAAAATTATCCCGTTGGTTCAAATTTAAACAGAGACGAATTCTATCAAATTTCATTCAAAAAATGCTTCTGGAAAAGTTTAAACCAATTCTGGAACTGTTTCTATTCTTTTTCTCTATTCGGCCCGAAAACCGACTAAAAGGAATGCAGCCCAGCCCAACAGCGCGTCCCATACCGCGCTTTCGGCCCGGCCCAGCTGCGCGATAATTCTCAGGAAAAAGAAAAAAGAGAGCGCAGCGCAGCCCAGGAGAAAGTGCCGCTTGGTGGGCCGGCCCGGCCTGGCGGCGGGTTCGATCACCCCCGCCTCCATCTGATCCGTCCATCGCGATGGACGGTGGAGGAGCGACGAGCGTTAGATAAAACGCGAAAAAATCGCGTCGCTCCGGAAACCCTAGCCATTCCGCCTCCTCGTCCCCGACTACGCGAGAGAGAGCGAGAGCGCTCTGTGGCGGCGCCGCCTCGACCCATGGTCGCCGACGACCCACCCGTCCCGCGCGCGTGACGGCGCGCCGGATCTGAAGGCATGGCGCCGCCTCAAGCCCTCTCGGCGGCGCGCGCGTCCACCCAAGGGTGAGCGCGCCGCCGTCGAGCGGCCTTGATGCGGTGCCTCTGTGATGCGCGCACGTCGGCGACGAGCGGCAGTCATCTGCCCGCGTGACGGCGGGTGGACAGCACGGCGGAGAACAGGTAAGTCTCGCCGGTCCTCCTCTGTTTCCTTTCTAGGGTTAGGGTTTCATCTTGAATCGAAAGCATTACTTCATCTCCTTCTAAACCTCTATGACCCGATCTAGATCCACTAGCTAACCTAGCTCTGATTACCATTGTTAAAACAGTCAATCGTTAGCAGTAGATAATAGCGGGTCCTGTAATCTATTCTAGGATGAACATGGGTTCGTATCTGGGAGAAAGGGGAGAGCGTTAGTCACCTTCGTGTGCAGCTGGCGCCGATGCGGTGGCCATGGCGCCGACGGGCCTGTCGCCGTCGGTGTCGGGGAAGAAGTGCGGCGGCGGTGGCAGCTTCCCGTCGCTCACTGCGCAAACCCTAGATCGGTAGGGTGTGTAGGTGGGGCGACTGGCGGCGCGGTGAACCTCGTACTGTGCGCCCCGGCCCCCACCTCTCTCTTTATACGCGCAGCGCGACAGGGGCCCACCAGCCAGTAAATGTGCTGGACGCCCCCGATCAGGGCGCGATCAAGCCCAAAGGCCGTTGGGCCTTGGGGGGGGAAAGGAGATCAATCTAACAGTAACAACTCTTACGCATCCGAGGATGCTTTTGTGATGCTGCTAGCAATTGGCGTGCACGCCTGCCTACCAACCGAGTACACGTAGCGACGAAACTCTGCCCCGTTGTACTCTACCTGTGTGCCATTGCAGAATAAACGTGGGATGGTGTTCCAAATCTTAAATCAGACGAAATTTGACAACTGCAGTGGGTTGTCCTCTCGAAATGAGCATATGCTTTGGTTCCGTTTTACGTTCGCTTGACAGTACTACAATGCATCTACTACTGTCTACCATTGTGTTGCAGTATAAACGTGGGATGGTGTTGGAAATCTCGAATCAGACGATATTTACAGCTGCGTACGTGGGTCGTCCTTTTGAAATCAGCATATGCTTTGGTTCCGTTTTACGTTCGCTTGATGATAGAGGAGTACAACGTATCAGCCTTCAGAGTGCAAACATGTCCCAAATCTTTGATCGGTGATGATTCTGTCATCCTTACTCCTCGAATAAGCGGTGCATTGACTTTTCTTAGCAAGTCCCAAAACTAGATTTACTACCATTCTTCTCTTAAGGCCTTACTTAATCTATGCATAATTGAGAGCAAGCGGTGCATTGACCCTTCACCGTCCTCTCACCTACGGAGCATACACATCTAGCAGCAGTGGCCGTGCCGTCCATTTCTCCGGTGGAAGCATGCGGGCGGTCACTCTAGAGTGGGCACCTCGCCGGGAAACTGACGGTGGAAATCGCGCGCAGCACGGTGTACCTACGCGGGCGTGGGCCCCGTGGGCCTGGCTGTCGGGCGCCGAGGATCCTTGAGCCTTGCCACGCGCGGGGCCCTCGTGGCGCTCGGCGAGTAGCGGGCGATCCAGGCGTTTGTCCGGACGTGGCCTGGTGGGCCACCGCCACTCTGGCCCACGGATCGGACGCCTCGTCACTTGTCAGCCCGTGTCCGTGTCCCTCCCTGCTCCACTCTGCAGCAGGCAGGCAGCAGATCTGCTGGACTTTTCTCTCTCTTTCAGAAAAAGAAATATTTGATCTGGCGGATTTAAAATTCCGGGAAAGGGTGTCCTTCCTTTTCCCGGATCCAGGGAGTAATCTGCACGTGTCAAGGTCGATCATTGTTCACCGCTGTTGCTGTAGGGAGATTTTTCTACTAAAATCCATTGTTCTTCTAAAATCATCACGGCAAACTAAGCTCTTGATGAACTTGCCGGGGCTGTTTTGTTTACAATAGGAAAGGCAAATGATAACATATATGTACGCCAGGATTGAAATACAGCTTTATAAAGCACGGGCCATGGATTGCTTCGTAAACGACATGCTCATCATTAAAGCCCGTTTCTTGCCCTCTTGGCACTCGAATAACATCAATTAGGCAGAAGAGAAAGAAAGGTGGCGTAATTATACACGGATCAACTGTATTGGTCCTGAGCTACCCATCGCAGAACTATGATCCACTCGGTTCTTCGGTTGGGTTCGTGGTGATGTGTATAAAAAGTGGTGGTTCTGAGTTTCTGACATGGTGGCCGATAACAAAAGCTCAAGTCGAAGGGTGTGGCGTTAGCGCGTCCAAATTCATCGAAGATTTTTGAGTCGCATGTGTACAAACCTACCCAGCAGAAGTCCAGAACCATCGCACTCTAGGAAGCTAGCGGTGAGTTGTGACGCGCCGAAGTCGTACTCCTAGTAGCACACACAGCATCGTGACAAGGATGGTTCACGACGACGGCGACGGGAAGAAGCGCGGCGAAGCACCGGGGTCCTCCGGGCTTCGGCCATACAACACATGGCCTGCTCGTCTCGCTCCCTGAAAGAGGAGAGTCGCGAGACACGCTGTCCCATGATCAAATTCCGCGACGCCTGCTGCAATGCTTCTGCGATAGGCAGCGTGGCGTGGGTGTGCGCACCGCGACGGCGGCTTCTGCCTCTGCCGTGCGGAGAATTGCGTCGGCCTGCTTGGATCCGTCGCCCCGGACAAGCGCGCGCCCCGCCGATCAGGGGCGATGCGTGTGATTTTTTCTCCCAGCAAACGAGAACCACAAGTTTCGACTTCCGAGTGGCGCCCGCGTGCACGTGGTGTGGGCTTTTCCGGCACCATCGATATATCAGTAGTCGGGCTGCGACACTTGAGCAGACTGCAGTGGCGGCTGCCGAACCGGGGCGTCACACATGGCGAGGCGCCGAGGGCGGCAGAGAGTGCAGCGTGCATTCCGAGGCTTATCTGGTGCGTGCTGTATGGGCACGTTTGCGCCCTACAGGTACTGTAGCAGTGTCCGTGTTTTGATTCCTCTTTACCAGTACGATTACGACTCTCGACTCGATCCTCGTCGCTAAACTTGCGTGATCTTCGTGTACGTTTCCACCTTCTAAATTTTAGACCTCTAAAATGAAAGAAAATCTTATCATTTAGGAGTATTAAATAAAATTTAATGATAAAACTTTTTTGACAGATGAATGCTCATTTCAAGACGAATCTAATGAGCTTAATTAATCTATGTGTTTGTTACAGTGATGCTACAGTAACCATCATCTAATCATGGCTTAATTGTCCTTATTAGATTCGTCTCGCGAATTAGATCCGAGGTTCTGCAGTTAGTTTTATAATTAAACATTATTTAATATTTTTAAATAATAAAATTCTCTTTGATGTGACCCCTCTAAAATTTAGATATCTGAAAACGAACATCCCCTAATATAAACAAACATATCTATCTAACCATCTCTTTAATCCTGATGCCCACTGGCGGAGCTGGCATGGCTTCATGGCATTCATATGAATGCCCAAAAGTTCCATAAACAAGCTAAATATAACTTCAAAATCTTGAAAAATACAATGATTTGAGCTAAAAATTAATAAGTAGCCTTCAAGATATGGAAAAATGAATGCTCAGTGCAAAAATGAATGCCCGACTAAGCATTCTCAGCTCCGCCACTGCTGATGCCACGAGAGGAATTGAACTGGCGATCGATACTCTATCTGAACACAGGAGATCGACGCAATTAAAATACGCTACACGGCTCTGACCCTTGACGACGTGCCCGTATAGAGTTTACACGGCCGGGCGCACCATCACATGGCGTCGTTCAGGTGAAGTCGCAAACAACAAGGACTCGAGTCATGGACTCATGGAATTGGGCATATGCCGATGCCCTTGGGCTGTGAGCACAACCGCTGTGACTCACCGGCTCACCGCGTAGAGCCTAGCCCCGAGGCGACAGATTGACAATAACGAGGACGGCAGTTCCCTCCGACCATAACATATTGCCACGCGATAATCTTCGGTTTCTGTATGAATGAATCAAAAGCTGCCTCGTGCTGATTGCTGAGCCCATAGGCGAACGTGAGAACTAGAACCAGGACCATGCACTCCACTCCTGAAACTGTGATACAGGCCTCCGGGCCGGCCTGGCTCATCTCGATGTTGGGCCTAGTCCACGAATCAGTCGGTGGACCATGCACTTCGACTCCTGAAACAGTCGAGAGTGCTGCTCGTTGCGTTGCTTGCCTCAAATCGATCCGTCGAGGAAAAGAGTTCTTGGCCGTTTCGTGAAACCCATATTCGGTTCCTTTTTGCGTGTGTTTCCGTTCCTGGTGTTGTACAAGGAAAGGAACGCGGAGTCAGACTTCGTAGTTGCCCTCCCTGACCTTTTTATAACGCCCGGGGTGGGCAGAATTGCTGCGGGACGTAATCCACTCCTCATCTGACCTCTCCGAGGGACTCGATCGGAGATCACCTGGAGACCGGCCGGCTGACCTCACGGAGTCACGGTATGCTACAGCTCTATCGATCCTCCTCTTCTTGTGATGCATAATGCATTTATATCGTGCCTCCACGATCGATCGATCGATCCGTCATACATCTTCTTCGTCAAAATAATCATCAATTTGTTTAGGTTACAGTTTCCGTTGTGTTTTTTTTTCATCACATAGCAAATCGATGGATCTGACGCGTGGAAAACTAAATATTCCTTGTTTTCAGCCATGGATCAGTTCGATGATCTGCACTTGGATCCGGACTGCAATATTGGGTCTGATCCAGAGTTGGATCCGGATTGGGACAATAATCTTGTTGTCTCTTGGGAGGAACATGTGGTGAAAGCCCTTCACATAGTTCGCAGGCATCAAATCATCGAACACGACCCTGTGCATGGCATGCCTGTTCGTACCCGCTTCTGCAAATTCAACTTGGCCTACTTCGACTTTGACAAAGAGTGTGAGTTTATCCCTTGCCATTGAACTCCTCCGTATTTGTTTTGCATGTAAAATATGTAACTTGTCAAAATTATACACATATGACATAGGTTGTCTTACCCCTATTAACACATTCTTTATTTGTGTTGTTGACCTTAATTTACAGCCACTGCTAGTCTTGGGCCACCGATTCTCAGCCTAACATCACGTGATCGAATTAACCTGGCGGATTCGATCAACATTGTTTCCCTGAAGATACTAGAGTCTGATATGGGCTATCCGATCAGCGTATTCGGCAACGTTCTTGTGAGGGATCAGGTCGACTACAGGTGTATCTATCTGTTCAAGTGTGGCGAGGATAATCCTCAAGTCATCACATCGCCGGTCAGTACTATATAGTATCCATTTCCCTTTCATCTTATCAGTCGTTATGAGGAACCGGGCTTGTTCCGGTTGGCTAGGTGGTGGAGGTTGTGGGCATGCACCCCTAGCCACCCAGGTTCGAGCCCCCACAATCTCGAATTTGGGTGCCTATTTCTGGTCGTTTTCTTCTCCTTAATGAAAAGCCACCTAGCTCCTCCTAGGTTGGATCTAATTTTTTTTTATCAGTCGTTATTCGCTACTTCAAGTACATGATTATTTTCCTTGCGTCAGGTCCATATCAAATTATTTGGTTTTAGTCAGTACCTTCGGCTCATTGTGAACTGAAAGTGCAAATATTCAAGAAAACGGGAGGGCAAAGCTACCAACTGATTATAGTAGATATATAATGAAATATGATGTCAAGATTTATAGAAACACAATATAATCAAGTGAGCCGTTCTTGGGGAGATGACTTGGTTCTATGGATAAACCATCTCGAATGCCAACTTGAATTTACCTTTCAACTTGAAGTAAAGTGCAAATAACGAGTACATCTGTATAGGCCATGGTAAACGTTGGTTGTTTCTTGCTCACATTCTTAGGGATGCAGAGTCGGCCAAAACCCCTCTCAAATGAAATAAAATCCATCTCCATCCAAATTTACTAATAGAGCAAATGAACTAGCTAAAGGCTTAATAATCCATAACTCCCATTGGGTACCGACTTGCATCCCTGCACATTCCTCTTCATGACTGCATATACAGTAACTTGCAAAGAAACTCCTTCCCAGGAATAGCAATTAGCAAGCTATCCACATGCGGGGATATTTGGTCATTTGTTTAATATTTTGATACGAGAAAAAACGTAATTTTATACCTGTGGCTATTGTTATCAACTAGTAGATTGTTCCGTGGATTAACACAGTTGTTGTTCCCTAGGTATCATACAGTCTTGATTCTAACTATGCTTGTACTCTATATGCGAGGTAGTATATTGACATTCTTTTTCCTCACGCAGGAAGATATGCTGACACTGACAGATCCATGTCGAGGACTTGCAATAACAGATGGTATGTTTTTCGAGATCAACTTGAAGGTTAAGCGCGGCGATTCTGGTGACACAGATTTCAGCAAAGGTGTCATCGAACGTGACGTTTTTGTTAGCGACAAAAGCCAACTCATGATTCGGCGGCTAACCAGTTGGCACAGCACGGTGCAGCTGGCATACACACCTGTGCCATCCGCCGTTGCAGCTTCCATTGCAATCAACATTTTGGAGGGGCCGCGTGATTTTTTCACCGGTGAAGTAGTTGCCTGGACTAGTGGGAACAGTAAGAATCAGATCATTCTGTACGACAGTAAAATCGCAGGAAGTAAGAAGGAGATTGGAGGTGGTGGATCTGTTGCATTGTCTCGTTGTTTGGTAGCTGTCCCCGTAAAGGAAGAACTAGTGCTTCGAATTTGTGTTCGAGAAGGTGATCGTGAAGTTGCGTGCTTTGAGCTCACTTTAGATCACTTGGATGATGATCGTATTTGCTGTCAAGGTTCCTATGAGCTGCAAGTGAAGGTTGAATGGACTGCTATCTTATACAGAAGTCAAGAGGGTGTGTTTAGGCATGTTGGACATACCCAACTGTTACTATGAATGGGAAGACTTTTATGGTAGGATATCTTGTGTAGAACGTCTAACAAGATTGTAAAATAACGTCGTGTGCAACAAGTTCGAAAATTTATATTCTTTATTAGTTGATTGTCTGTGCGGTGCTCTGGGCGATCCAAACCAAAACCAATTGCAAACTTTTCATTGCACACACATTAAGGTTGCTCGTATACAGTAAAAGTTGGTTATGAGCTTCATCCCGCTGGATAAGTATATGACTGATATATTATACTACGAAAGTATATCACTTAAATTTTTGTGACGAGACATGTTCAGCAATACCGTAGTACTAGGTCACAAGATGGCTACCATCTTCACATAGGAGTACGAGAGTGGAACCAATTGATCTACAAACTCTATCCTCCATCCGCCGCGCGTTAACGCTCTGGCGCGGCGGCCTCCGCATGCGCCGTGGGATGGAGATCCAGCGGCGGGAGACCACACGGCTCGGGAGCGGTGTCGGTGGCGTGGGGTCCACGAGGGTCCACCCCGACCCGATGCGTCAAGACGGGTTCGCTCCCCCATTTCATTCCGTGCTTTCCGCTCTCTTCGCTCTCGCAAAATCGCCCGTGCTTTCGCCGCCGGACGAGGGAATCGCCGACGAGGGGACAGCTTCCCTCCGCCGCCTCGTCTCCTGGTACTTATTCGTCGCCTCATCGATCGATATGCTTCCGAATCTCAGCGATTTTCATGGTTTTTGTGTGCGATTTTTGCCACCGCCATTTTATGGTTTTGCCGCCGGAGGAGGGAGTCGCCGGCGAGGCGACGTCGAGTGCGCCAGGACCGGGAACCCGTCGCGAATGGCTACATCTTCTTCCCCTCCGGCAGGTGCGTGTCCGGACTGTACCCATCCTCCGTCTCTCCCTGTTGCATAGGATTAGATTTTGTGGCGCCCTCCATCTGTTCGACCAAATGCCGCCTGCGTTACTCTTCCCTAGTGCGCCACTGCCTTGGCCGTTGGTCCCGTCCATAGTAGAACGGCTTGTCTAGGCTATGTTTTTTTTTCCCTGTAGCTTCGTCCATGAACTCGTGGGTTTGTTGGCCAATAGCAGAGCTTAAGTTTGGTGGCTGCTAGTAGCAGTTCAACCGGGTTCTGATCTGAACCTGCTTGAGAGAATGTTGCCACGAATTCTTGTGAAGCTTTGGCCCTTTGGGTAAAAAAACAGCGGAGCGCCTGGATTAGTTCTCCTTTAGGAATTATTACTGAACACTTCTATTACTAGCCTACGCAGCACGGATACGGATACGTCTATAAGTATCCGGCGGATACGGCAATACGTCATTTTTCCAAACAACCCGATACGTGGATACGTTTAATAATATATATTTTTTAAAAAATATAGTGAATATGCAAAATAATAATGGCTTAGCAGCAAGCAGCTGGTCAGGCTCATGTGGCTACAGTTCTAGTTTTGGCTCTCTGCGCTAATTATTTGCACTTTTGAACTTCGTTTCTCATCTGAGTCAGCATCTCAAATGTCACTTTATTACACGGATTGATTCCCTTGCCAAGGATCTGCAGCAGATGAGCTTCAACTCAGAAGAAGCAGATGCAGCGCTACTTGACCTTGGGGTGGCCATCCACTCAAGATCGAAACAAATCATCTCAGAAATCGAAGGGGCGGGGGCATCACTGATTCTGATGGGGAAAGGAGAAGGAAAGGAAGCAAATGAGCCCGCCTGTCCCTGCTGATCACCGTTGACTCGCCGCCGGTGAGCTCTCCGGACGTCTCACTGCTGTGGAGGCGTGCGTCGGCTTCTCCTCCTCCTCTAGTGCCGTACTGCCGTGTGACAAACTTGCTGGCGGCTAGGTCACGGACAGACTGAGAAGGGAAGCAGGGCAGATAACTCCTTAACTGGGCTGCTGCTGGGCTCGTACGTATCCGATATTGGGCCAAATTCAGCCCAATACGTACTGACCGAAGTATCCGATTTTCCTGTATTTATTTTTAATTAGATACTTCCTGGATACGTATCCAAGGCGTATCCAAGACGTATCCGTATCCGACGAGTATCCAGTACGTACCCAGGCTTCAGGAGACGTATCCATGTTTTGTAGTTACTAGCACATCCACGGGTCATTTTCAGCTACGTTTTGGTACTTTAATGCAGATGAACATTTCACTATAGTGGGTAGATTAGCACTCGATTTTAGGTTCTATTGTAGATGAACATTTCACTATTGTCGATAGATTAGTACTCAGTCTGGACTACAGATTGGAGGGTTTTGGCAATTGTGGAAGCAAATGATTTTGATTTACATCTTTAGGGCCACTTGACCATAATGCAGAGTTGCCCTTTTTTGCTATGCAATTCAGTGTGTGTTAAATTGTCATTGGTGTGTCACAGATTTCGTTTTTTTTTTTTACATGTATCTGTTTGGAAACTGATGGAGGAAGCTAATGGTCTTTTTCAGTGTCTTCAGAAATGCAGTGCAAGACTAGCTTCTTACCACAGCTTTTGATATCATTTTAGAAGGAAACTGTTGAAAGCTGATCAAGGTACATTTCTTATGTTCTCCGTGACTTTTGATGTGACTTAAGACGTTTCCTGGTTTATTTTGTTCCTCGTAATGATCAGGTTGATGAATTTACGAGTTTGTATTCTGTGTTCATGTAATTTGGATTCAGAGTTTATTTTGACATCCATGCATAATATTTATATTTTATCTACAGGTGTCAACATGAATTTATCTTGCCAACTTACAAGTGGCAGCATATAGGCTAAATTATTGAGACATGTAACCATGTAGTATTTTCTTGGAAACTTACTATTATTTGTGCCTGAAAATCACTAATAATCATTTTTCATAAACATAGAATCATGTGTAGGAATTTTAACCGTGGAGCCAAATTTGTGTGAGTGCAGCATACCATATTTACTGCTTGCATATTGCTTTTGTTCATTTAAATTAGTGTTTTCCAGAGTTACCTTTTACTATCAAGAACGATATGGCACATCAGTTATTGTTCAATAGGTTTTGCTATAGGATATGGCCTGCTGATAACTGTTTCTTTTACTTTTGCCTTTTAACCTTTTGAGATATTGCTGCTATTTGAGCCTTACCACTTGATCCCCTGTGTGTGCAGATTTCATGATGTTGAGGACTTTTTGAAACCAACAGCAACTTGCTATCTTGCAGAACCAAGGTACGGTTTTATCAATTTCTATCTGTGCTTTTGCATACACACTTTTGAACTACAAAATCTGTATACGCTATTTTCATGCACATTGTCCATCTTTTTTTGTTTTTAATATTAGTGCTCTTTGTTTGTAGTATTATCTGTATGTAGTGTATCCCTCCCTATCTGCTACTCCTGTATGTGAATTCTTGATGTTTCCAACTGTCAGACTGAACTAAGAAACATCTCACGAGCAGTGTCCGGGCATCATCATTTTAATACAGGAGTATTAATTTTGACAATGAGAGAACACTAGTTCTTGACAAAATTTATGTGAGTTCTAGTCATATTTTACTTCTTTTGGGAATTCTCGACTTCTTTTGCTGAAAAAAGGGACCTGTGCGCACTTCTATTCTTTACTAGTAGCCAAAATATTTTGCATTACAAAGCATTTTATCTGATATTGAAAGCATTTTATAAGGACTTGTGTAAAGGACTTTAGTTCATTACCAACAGCAAATATTTTGCATTACAAAGCATTTTATCTGATATTGAAAGCATTTGACATGGACTTGTGTAATGTACTTTAATTCATTACCAATGGCAAATATATTTTGCATTACAAAGCATTTTTATCTGATATTGAAGACATTGACATGAACTTGTGTAATGTACTTTAATTCATTACCAGTAGCAAATATATTTTGCATTACAAAGCATTTTTATCTGATAATGAAAGCATTTGTCATGGACTTGTGTAAAGTACTTTTTTTATTACCAATAGCAAATATATTCTGAATAGCAGAGCACTTTATTTTATATTGAAAGTATTTTATCAGGATCTGTGAAGCAACTTAATTCATCAGTTCTACATATTTGACCAATGAATTCTAGATATGTGTATATTGTGGAGAATGGAGTATTAGGTTATGCATTTAAAGGTGGAATTATTCCTCCTTCATAGTTCATACTCCCTTAATTTTACAGTGAGGGTGAGGATGTGATTTATTCTCATTTAGTCCCTGCACAAAAAACATTTTCGAAACCATGTTTCATAGCAATTTTGCAATACATTACCATGATAGAATGATTCCAAGTATTTAATTATGATTTAATTGTTCATAGTTATTTGTTTCCATGTACGATCTTATATTGCAGAAATCTTTGTTTGCAGCTGGAAGAAGTGAAGATGCACTGATTATTAGGCTCTCAGATGATAAGAAAGCAAGTCACCACATGTGAAGATGTTCATGTACATATTTGGCCATGCAAGTCAGAACTCTTGAAGCTCGCTGCCCTGTATTATTTCTGGACCAAGAGTGCGCCGTGCTGAGGGCTACTCATTTTCTGTTCCATGTTTTTTTGATGCTTGAAATCTGTACCGGAATCTAATGTGTGAAAAGCAAGTTTGCTTATTGCTACTCATCTTTGAGAGGTTTTTAAGAAGTTGATTGATCGATATTTTTGTAGCCTACTTTATGCTTTGGACAGAAGCAATTTTACAACACATAGGCCCTGTTCGTTTCTTTTAGCGCTAAATTTTAGAGGCCTCTAAATAAAGAGAATCTAGTACTAAATAAAGTCTAATGACAAAACCTTTTTATAGATGGGTACATCTTTACGAGACGAATCTAACGAGCCTAAGTAAGCTATGTTTTGGTACAGTCATGCTACAGTAACCATCGTCTAACCACGGATTGCTTACCCTTATTAGATTCGTCTCGCGAATTAGACCTGGGGTTCTGCAGTTAGTTTTGTAATTAAACTTTATTTAATACTCTTAAATGATAAGATTCTTTTTTTAGACCTCTCTAAATTTTAGACCTCTATGAAACGAACACCCCCATATGCTTTTTGTATTTTTTTAAAGTAGCTATTTCTTGTCAGTTTCCCTTTGTGTGGGACCGACGTGCTTTTCACTCGAGCCGTCCCGTGCGTCCGCCGCCAATATGCTCGTGTTGCGCAACAAAATGCCAGGAAAGGAAAGCTCGGAGGCGGGGTGGGCAGTGGGCTTTCCAAAAACGGATGGCCGTGCGGAACGCTTAACGCACGGCGGCCGTGCGTTAGTGCTGTCCTGTATTATACTGCTAAAGTATATCACCTAAATTTTTGTGACGAGACATGTTCACCAATACCGCAGTACAGTAGGTCACAAGATGGCTACCATCTTCACATACGAGAGTGAAACCAATTGGTCTACACAGATTATGTAATGGCCAATAATCAACACAGCCGCTCTCATATGTGAGGCAAAACAACAAAAATCAATGCTCCTAGTTTTCACACAAGTACATATTATTCTATTTTGCCAGTTTTGCTTCATGCAAAACAGTACAGGTCATAGACTTTTCTGTGGCCACGCCAGGATCTGGCTAATGAAGTACGTTGCGTACGTTGCACCACATGAAATTTGTGAAGCACCTAGCGTGCAATCAGATATTTATGCTACAAAGGAATCTATCACTCATGGAGAAGCAAAACGACTAGGACTGACCTATGTTTAGCTGCTTCCGCTCTTAAGCTCTCCTATATGTTGTTGTTTCATGTCTACTATAAAGTACTGATTCGCGGCACAGACCATGGCTAGCCAGACCCCGTCTCTGATGTGCGCTCGTCATATGGCCTGAAGAGAGCTGCTTTACATTGTGTCAATGTCAGAGAGCAGATTTGTAATACTGAAAAGGCAAGACTATCCTATCATTTCATTCTGTTTATACGAGAAAGGTAATGACTGCAACTTACCAGCTGCCTTGGGAAAGGATCATTTTTTTTAGCGCAATGGCAGGTGTTCTACCTTTCATTAAGAAGAACAGCAGGTGTTTATGTACATGCGAACGGCCGAAGCCAAATAAAACAAAGATTACATGCGACTAGGGGAGGGCCTAAGTCGATTACTCCCAAATGTGCTGCGCCGTGTGCCAAGCTTGTATGTCCAGTTGGATGATTGCGACCAGTTGATCGGCCGACAAGGCTTTGTTGTCGAACACCCGCCTGCATCTCTCCTTCCATAAGTTCCAGGTGATATGATGGCTTGTGCTCGGGAGGCGGCGTTCTGATGTTGCCACGGACCTAGCATGTCATCCCACCATCTTTTAATTTGTCTGTAATTTGTCCCTGGCAGTTGGGCAATGTTTAGGTCCATGGATGGAGCCAGCGCCGCACAGACATGGTTGCAGTAGGAGCACGACGCCACCATGTGTGCTGCTGTTTCTACAGTGGATCGGCACAAGGTGCAGATCGGTTTTGCCTGGCCTCCTTTCAAAATGATTCGATCCGCCGCTGTCCACAACTTGTTCTGTAGTAGCAACCAGCAGAAAATTTTGCTCTTGTTCTCTGCGTTGGCTTTCCACACCCGCTGCCAATCATGATCGGCAAAGGATCCCGCGAACTGTAATGTATGAACGACTTCCCTGTCAGGATGATGCTGCCAGTAGCAATTTGTCTGCGGCTCTAAACAGACACCGAGCTGTGTGCCAACAAAAACGATGTGGTACTGATACCGTCAGTGTAAAAAAATTGTACAAAACTTTGCTAAAAAAAGTAATATAAAACTGCTCATTGAAAAGCGAGTAAAACGAATGATACTGTCAGTTGGTGGTCGCTGCTAACAATGCTCTTTGCTTCTCCTACCTCATGCCGCTTGCTGTTGCCTTGTCATGCCCCGTCCCTCTTGCTATCTCCTTGTGCCTCATCTATCATGCCTGTGGGCTTGAGTCCCTCAATCCAACATCAAATTGAATTAACAAAACTGAAACAGAGCCTCGAGCTCAACAGTATGGTATACGTTTGACATATCTCACTTCGATATCACCTCCTAAATCTTCAGATGATGATTCGGTAAAAAAATCAAATTTGTCCAAAACCAGATGTCATCCCAAAATCTCACTCTCTTCCCAATTTCTACGACCCACTAGGCCACTATACCCAAACTTTACTGTCATATCCGCCCAAATCACACCCTTCCTAAAGTGAGGATGCAGCTCTACTATACTAGTAGAGCAGACAGTGTATATATGTACAATGATCCTGTGCCAAAATTTGCCTTCATCTAGAATGGACCTTATTACCCCGGATATTAATAGACATATTCTTTTTTTTTTCATATAGACCAAATGCCAATTGGACAAAGTGAATTTTATCATGGACCACATAATTGTCCCACAAACAATGTGCCATACGAGAGCCCGTATATTTTTTAAATTTGAAAAAGGGGTAACGTGTAGATGGGGACGCTAGCTAAGGGGAAATATTCTGTGCAATTGACCTATTCCGTGCAACGGTGCAACAACGCAGCTCAACCACCAGATTAACATCGAAGAGTCACGTATCGCCCCACCATCCCTCACGTAAATTATTAGAAAACCCCCTCGTCTATTATTGATTCTTTTTGTAGGACATGCGTTCATCCCCGTCAAATCCACCGCTTCTGATCTATTTCAATTTCTCATCTCCTTCATGGCTTGCACTGTGTCCGGATCTCCTTCATGTAACAATTCAACCAAACGATTCCCAAGATGAAACCTATCTTTATCAACGGGTTGCGGTGGCTTGGTGACATGTCTGAGTGCCACAATTTTACGGCGTGCGGGAGGCCTGGTGGTATGAGAATCTGGCGGCGGAACTTAGGCAATGCAGTTCAAAAATTTGAAGCGGCCGATTAAAATGACGTCCATGGCCACGATTCGGAGGTTGCGGCCGGAGATGTACTAACGATCTTGGCATCGGTGATACGCCTCTATGGCTCAGTTTCTTCCATGAATGGATCTCTCCAGTCTCCACCGGATGGAAAAGGCCTTCTCAATTTTTAATAGAGAACTGTGCGTACGGGGGGCTCTTAAGTAAAAGTATACAAGTGGACTGCGGCATTGTCTCTGCCTAAACCGTTACTTTTGGATCTTGATCTGAAGGCTGTGGTGAGATGTTTGCACCGTTTCACCGAATGAGTCAATTGCACAGAATATTTCCCCCGCTAGCTAAACGGGTCTTGATCAGAATAAGCCTCCCCATATGTGATAGTAGGTTAGCTCTCAAGCCAACGATCCTTTTTATGATTTTATCTATGATTGGTTGTACATCTTCTCTTTTAAATTTATCATGGTGAAGGGGGATACATAAATATGTAATGGGGAAAGTTCCAACAGGACAGCCAAACACCTCAGAAGATATAGAAATCTCATCTTCCTCTAAATTAATAGGAATAGTCTCACTTTTATGATTGTTTACTCTCATTCATGACTTGAGCACAAAGTTGGTCATAACCCATTTTAGGTTCTGCATGAGCTATCAGGCTTATCACCCACCTGCGGTATGATCTCTTCTGTTCCTACACCCTTGAAGTTACCTTCAGCAGCTGGAATTGTTCCAGTGAATAAAAGAAATTGCTCCACGTCCAAAGAGAGATTGTTACAAGTAGAAGCGTTCGTCGTCGTCGATGCCTCCATGGCGATTTGGGAGCTGTTATTTTCGGCCCACCAAGATGGGTTGGGCCAGGGTTCGTGGAGCCGCTATATGCCAGAACGAAGGCAAGCCCACCGGCACAAGCTCCGAGACAGTTTTGGCGGGAGTTTTCCGGGGTCCGACATTTCCAGATCCGTTTTCCTGGACGGCCGTTCCGTTTAGCTTGTGACTGGACCCACTGCCAGTCAGAGAACTGACTCGTGGGTTTCCCGTCATCGCAGTAGAGTGTAACAGGTCATCGCCGCCCGGCGAGAAAACCCCCCGTCGATGTTGTTCTAGTCGAGTACTCGAATCCATCTAGAAGGGAAAAGTAAAGCGGAGCGAGTCCGGCGGACGATCTAGGGTTCGCGAGCTTCTCCGACGCGCCGCCTTCACCGAGCCCCACTCCCGCGTCGCCGCTGTCGCGAAGCTCCTCGGTCGCGTCGCCGCCGTCGCGCTCCTTCCACACGCCGCCGTCGAGCTTCTCCGCCACGTCACCGTCGAGGCTCTCCGTTGTCCCGCAACCGTCGAGCTTCTCAGCCAGCCTTCAACTTCATCGAGATCCTCTACTGCGTCGCCGTGTTCGCACTCCTCCGACACGCCGCCGTCGCGCTCCTCCGACACGCCGCCGTCGCGCTCCTCCCACACCGTCGAGGTCGATCCGTTGTGCCGCGGGCTTCGAACTTCTCCGCTTCACCGTCCCCCAGCTCCTCCACCTCGTTGCCGCCGGCTTCGTCAACCACGCCGCCAGCGGGTCCGCATCACATCACGGTGAGGTATGTATCCTAATTAATCCCATCCCGTCCGCATCCGTTAAGTTGGTGTCATGACCTCCCCGAACCCTAGCAAACCACCCAGCCTGCACCTTTTGTAGATCGCACCTTTCCCATCGATGATACGATTGCTTGATGCTTTGACCAGTTAAGACATTCCACATCAGAAATGAAATCAATGATTTGATTAAATCTGTTTGTAGCTGTTAAATTTAATGGATTCATTTTGGGAATTATCCTTTCTTAGAAAAATATTGCTGAGTGGGATACGTGGGTGATAGGGTGAATGCCTACTTTCAGGAAATGTAGATTAGATTGTTTCAGTGAGTGCCGTGCATCCAAATTTGATGTTGCAGCAGATCTCCTTCATGTGTTGATTATAACTAGTTCGTTTGATTTTTACTATTTAGTTCATGAGATTCCAATAACTTGACTCAATGATGGGCTTTTTATTGCCATGTAGGGAGTACACGTGGAGCCATACCTTTGTAAATCCAGTCAGAGTTTGTGTAAAGTCCAGATTATTATTTTGTAATAAATGATTACTATTATATCTCTGTCTGTAACAGTATTTTACTTTTCAATGAATGAATGTCAAATTCCGACTGATTAAAGTTTTATGTTGGATGATAATCCTTTCCATATTTATCTTGATGTCGTTAGGACATCATGATTAGTACAAATTGTGGTGTTCTGACGACATAAAAAATATATGAAGCTAGCTAGTATTTCAGTTGCATTGCAGTTTGTTTTTTGAATATGGTAATAATCTGGTGGTCTTGTAACAATCTGAGTGTCCTATCTAGGGCATTGTTAGAAAAGGCCTGCAAAATGTAAAACTGCATTAAGCAACTTCTGGAAGCACTCTGAAAAAGCGCCTTAAAACACACCTCTTAAGGCATTAAAAAACTTCTGGAGGCTCTTTATAGACTTTATAAGGCATTTCAATCTTCATGTAATGCCTACTGTCCTGTAGTTTCGTCGACCAACCACAGCCCTTTTCGCTCCATCGAGGGCGCAACAGTTCAAGACAGGTGTCTTAGCTCCTTCCAAAGCCTCCCCCCCAACATCGTCAACCATGGTGCTGTCAAAGCCAATGAAGGGGACAGGGAAGGAGGTAGGATTTATTTTGCTGTACAGGTTATTTGTGTTTCATTCGTGCATAGCCATAGTTTTGGCGCTGGTCCTAGGGGCTCAGTGATTTCATGACTCTCCTTTTTTTGGGTCTGAGTGAATGAGCCCTACCTTTTTTTTGCTGTTAGAAACCCTTTTTCCGTCTCTTCAAGTTTCGATTGAATAGAAGAATAATCTATTCAAGCTACTGTGATCTTATGAAGAAGATATACATTGAGCTTGAGCGGTTGTTAAGGTTAGAAAATATGAGCCTTCCAGAATCTGAGCGGTTTGCTGAGTTTGTGAATGGGAAGTTGGTCACACCAAAAGAGGGAAGCTTTCTTGTTCAGATCATTCCTGAGAATGAAGAGGAAGAACCGCTCACTTTCCTTTTCCGATGGAAAGACCTCTACCTTGATAGCTTTCATTTTGATGGTAATAATCTTCTCATTTTTTTAAACAATTATCCTCTTGTTGTGTACTTTGCTATCATCTTTATTTGAGTACCTCTGTGTAGAAGTGTGGTACAGGCTGTGTGATCACGAGGCCGAGCTGCCTCCAAGAAAACAGTTGCCTTACCGGGAGAAGAAAGGAGTAGTTGTGCTCGAAAGCATCTCATCAAGATATGATGATCTTGGTGGGTCAAATGTTGATATTGGACATCTTGCATTCGTCAGATGTTACTACACATTGCGCAAAACTGGTAGGCTCTGCTTGTCTGCGAATGGACTCCAGACTCTGAAATCAGGAGCTCTGGCAACACCTGCAGTTGGAATTTCAGAAGCTGTACGCTTTGCATTCCATCAGAGAATGGTGAAAAATGCCCTGAAGTCTGGGACGACCTTTCACGTCACAGATTCAATCTCCAAATACTTCAACATGTGGGGTACATTTTCTCAGTGTATGTACACCAATGTGCGCCCACCCTGTTGCTTACTCTCCCTAGTACAAATTAGCAACAGATTGTGGGTGATAAGGCGCCAAGATTTGGCCGAAGGTAGTTACTCTTTCCCTTCCCTCCTTTTTTTGGCATAGGATGGCATACCTTTCCTCTCTGTTTGTTGCATGAGTACGTGATCTTACCTAATGCACCTTTTCAGCAAAATCAGATGGTAACGAAGCTGAAGTGCCTCTTAAGAGTTTGCTTGCATGGCATGCAGAGGACAAGAGGAGAATCCTCCATGCTGTATGCAATGTTAGGGATTTAGACCGTACAGTAACGTATGTTACCATATTTTTTTCAGAAATATTTTCCAACATCTGCTAGTATCTAGTATATCATATCTGTTTCCTGCAGGTTTTACAAAAATTCCTTTGCAATGAAAGTATTGAGGACAAAAGATGACCCCGAGGAAAACAAGGCTACAGCACTAGTTGGTTTTGGACCTGAGAACAACAATTTTGCGCTTAAGCTGGACCATGGTATGCCCTCCATATAAATGTAGTATTGGTACATCTGCTTGTTCCACTTATCGTTTGTGTAACACATGTATGAACCTAATTAACCTTTTTTTCAGCCACTTATTATCTTCCTATTGTGATAATATAACTAATCGTTATCATTTGATAGAACATGGTAAGAAGGGGTACGAGATAGGAGCAGCCTTTGGCCATTTTGGCATCGCAACTGAAGATGTATGTAACCATGTATTTTAAATGTAGAGTATTGATATCATCTGCGCAACAAAACTCACTTTGAATGGTATTATGGATGCAAAAACAGGTCAACAAGCTGGTAAAAAAAGCTGAGTCCAAAGGGGGAAAGATCACTAGGGAGCCTCGAATCAATGGAGGACCTGCTGAAGTTACTTTTGTACATGATCCAGATAATTACAGATTTGAGCTCGTCCAAAGGGTTCGAACACCAGATCAACTTAACAAGATGATGCTCCGAGTCTGTGATATTGAACGCTCCATCCGATTCTATCAGAAGGTATGTTTCTGTCCCTTTTACGCCTAACCTTCTTTATATCCTCTAGATCATCAGTCCCATGCATGATGATGCAGGCATTGGGTATGACAGTAATATCGAAGAAGGATTTTCCCAAATCTCAGGTACTTCTACTTAATTGAGCTGAAAAAATTTGCTCTTTAGCTTTCAAGGGATAGTGCTACATTCTCTGCAGCAATAGTTCCTTAAATGCGCTATTATTCAACTGAATAGTCATTAGATTGACAAAATGAATTTATGGCTTGAATAGTGTACCATTGCTAGCCTTGGATATCCAGAGAAGGAAACAGTTTTGGAGCTGACATACCACTACGGTGTCACAGAGTATGCAAAAGGCAATGCTTATGAGCAGGTTGTTATAGTATTTTGTGTGCACCAATATTCCTGGTATGGTTTTGGCATTTTTTGATGATTTGGTTTATGTAAGTGCAGGTTGTTATTGGAACCAATGATGTCTACAGATCTGCCAAAACTGTTGAACGATTGATCACAGTGCTAGGGGGGGCGATGCTGGAGAAACCTTGCAAACTACCTAGGACAAACACTGTAGCCATGTCATTTCTTGATCCAGATGGTTGGAAACTGGTATGTTCGGATTTTGAAAAAAGCTTAATTCTGTGAAACTTTACGCATACCAAACTCACTGCAGTCCTGAAAGTCATTTGCTTGCTCACAACATTTCACATTTTCCATTTATGTACAAAACGTTTTCTAAGAACTGAATAGTCATCCTCAGTTAGCTTCTTTCTACACACATTTGTTATATCACACTCAAATTAGTACTGAAGTTCCTGTGACGGATTGGTTGGCCCTGAGACAGTCCTCTTATTTGTTGTATAATGAAAATTTGCATTTCCAATTGATTTTGCCTAGTCCATGCATCAACTTATTTTATATACCTAACTTGCACCGGGTCTGAACCACCAGCAACAAAATGTTCAAAAGTAGCAACTGCACTCTTATTTTCTCAGGATAGCAACATTTGTCCAGACATCTTTAATTGGCTTCTTGATTGTAGCAAGAGATGCTGCACTAGCAAACCTTACAGTAATTAGATATTTTCTTGCAGTCACATGTTTGGTTACTTCTTCGGGCATTTAAGTCTGTCCTATATCAACAATGCTATCTTACCATTGTTTATGAATGGTGATAAATTTTCTCAGCGGTTGCTTTACAAGGTTAAGAAGAAAATGTCCCTGCATTTGTAACCTGCAACAACAAACTGACATTGCTTGGAACATGGATTAGTGATTCAAATGTAAAAATAGGAATGACACTAGCAAGCAATAAAACTAGGCAAAGTTTGTTTCCATAAACCATACACTGTAGGAAATTAAAACCTTTGTGAAATCTGAAACTGTAGAACGAAGTTACTACTCTAGAATTCGAAAACTTGCACTCTGAGTGAAATACAGAAAGTCTAATATGTTAATCTGTGACTTGTTGGAAACTAAATCCAGATTAACTAAACCTTCATTGTATAAAACGGCAAACTCTGAGAATCTCGCTGGGATTAGACTGGCTAGTGGCGGAGGTTGTTACTTAGCAGACTAGGGTTCGATTCTCAGATTCTACAATCAAACAATGCTGGGGTGGATGTCTCTCCCCCCTAGTCGATTTTGTTTTTTAATAAAACGGCAAACTTTTCCAAACCAAGGTACTTCAGCTGCCATTATAATTTATAACACAAAATACTTAGGTTAATCACTATTAGTTATTTGTTGTCATGATGCATCAGCACTAGTTGTTCATATGAAGTCATAAATAAGATCGCATCACTTCACTTATGCATCGCACTTACATTTGAAGCATTTGGCTTGTGCAATTTAGATAGATCATATGTCCTCGGCTGTCACGGCCGAAGGATACTTGAATATGCAATTAATTGCTTCATGCCTCCTTGTAGGTGTTGATGGACATCGGCGATTTTCTCAATGAGCTCCAGGGCATACCTGGTGTCTAGGAGTCAAACAGTCCGAACAAAATAATGGAGTCGCTGAAATTTAGATGTTATCCCATTCACTGCTTGGCAGTGTGTCGATTGCATAATGTACAATGCCAGAAATCCTCAGATACCTTTAAATTGCCATTCAGATTGTCATACTTGGCAGTTTATACACATTGCAAAGTTATGTTTGATGTTTCTTATCAGATGGTGCATAGCTAGTTTGTGAACAATCTGTGGTCTGTTCTGATTTCTTTACAGTTAGCTTATCTAAGATTTTTTTTGGTCCCCAAGCTTATTAGTAGACGTGCCATGTAAGTGCCTTTTTTTTAATTTTGGAGCTGTAACTGATGAAAGTCAATCGAACCTCCAGAAAATGATCATAGCACAAATGCACAATATCTTTGTTACTGGGTATTCAGTATAGAACATTATTCAACAGAAAGTTGCTTAGAGAATAATCTTGAAAGTTTCATGTGTAAGACCGTATGGCAGAATATTTGGCCTTCTCGTTTGTTGTGATGAGTGTTGTCAACAACTATCGATTTGTCCTGGAGTTAGTCATAGATTTCAGCTTGTTTCTGAAGCCAAGCCTCTACCATGGATTGCCAGCACCCTCCTTATGGTCACTTGTTCCAGTGCTTCGCCATCACTTTCTTTGGTATCGCTAGAAACTCACCTTTGGATAGAAGAGCAATGTATTAAGATCATGGATGACCTGAAACTGATGCAAGAGCTGCAAAACACCATGATTGTGTATTTCATGTTCTCCGCACACCAGAATAAATAATGTGAGACAGATGTACTTTAAGGCCAGGTTCAGACAAACATGGTTCACCAACATATGCCAAGCCCAAAGAAATGAATTGAGCAGCGTGCAGTTACAGATTATTGGCTGCAAATGGAATCCTCATCGTTTCTCAAAACCACAAGTAGCTAGCTATTGTTCCATTTCCGTTTTTGGGAACTCATGACTGCTTTCGTTGTATGAATCAGGGGGAAAAACCTCCAATACAATGCAAGAGCAATAATAAAAAAAAGCTATTCCATCTGTCCAATTATCATGGAAAATCAGAGCATCAGTCGGTTTAATTGTCACTAGTGAATAGTGACACACGTAAAGCAAATTATCCTTGCTTCAGTTTCTACACAGTACAGAACACCGAAGAGGGCCATGCTTATAAAGAGAAAGAAGAAATAACTCAACATGGTATGATGCTCTAGTTCTTAATTTAGATACAAAACACGGCGAATTAATACGCTCAAACTTTATACAACACCCTTGTCAGTCTTTGGACAAAATAGTAGATAGGTTAGTCAACGTTATATGACATAACAGGCAGTAGGAAAATCCCTAACTCCTAAAGAACAAATTCAAAAAGAGTGCAACATAATAGTTATCTTACAATCTTTTTATGTAATCAACAACAAACTTCCCACTGTCACAAATGTTCTCACACTAACAGTAGGGTATGTCCCAGATTCCTAAGTACACCAACTTCACTTCTGTTTAGTATGGCAGTCCACTCAATCTTAACTTGCAGCTCACAGGAACTTTGACAACAAATACGATCATCATCCAAGTGATCTAGAGTGAGCTCAAAGCATGCAACATCATGATCACCTTCACGAACACAAATACGAAGCAGCAATTCTTCCTTCACTGGGACAGCTACCAAACAACGAGATAACGCAACAGACCCATCACCTCCAATTTCTGTCTTAGTGCCTGCCATTTTACTGTCGTATAGAATGATTCGGTTCTTATTTCCACTCGTCCAAGCAATTACTTCACCATTGAAAAAATTAAGGGGTCCCTCCAAAATATTGATTGCAAGGGAAGCTGCTACTGCAAATGGTACAGGTGTATATGCCAGCTGCACCGTACTATGCCAACTAGTTAGCAGCCGAGTCATGAGTTTCCTTCTGCCACTAACAAAAATGTCGCGTTCTATTACGCCTTTGCTAAAATCTGTGTCACCAGAATCATCACGCTTAACCTTCAAGTCGATCTCAAAATACATACCATCTGTCACTGCAAGTCCTCGGCATGGATCTGCCAATGTTAGTGTATCCTTCTGCACAAGGTTTAGAAGAAAGAGCGTCACTATACATACTCACATAATTGAACAGGCAATATCAGGTTATAACTGGAGATAAAAAAATGAAGGAGCACATCATTAAACAGAAACAATGTCAAAATTAATTGAAACTAGGGGAAAAGGCAACTCTGCTGCTGCTGCTGAATGGAACAACATAGAAATTGCTAGCAGCACCCAAAAGATATTTGTGACTCAACCGAACACCACCAGTATGATTTTTCCAGTAAGAAAAACATGACACAACTTGCGCAACCAAGCCTTTAGGTGTCTAGCCTGCTAATTCGCTGGGAACGAGTTTCTATGCAAGTTATTCATAATGTTCAGGTGAAAAACTACCAACATTTAGCAAAAACCATGCCTCAAGTGATGCAACAAAAACCAAATAACTTTACGGAAGATCTGTCAATGCAAGAAAGATAACAGTCTATGAGTTTAACTAGTAAATAATATAGTTGCCAGGAATTAATAAGATGAAATGTTAGTGAATACAGACCGGCAAGGTGATGACTTGAGGATTATCCTTCTCACGCTTGAACAGATAGATACATTTGTAGTCAACCTGATCCCTTACAAGCACAGTGCCATATACACTCATCGGGTAGCCCACATCAGACTTAAGTATCTTAAAGGAAACAACGTTGATCGAATCTGCTAATTTAATTTGATCATGTGATGTTAGCGTGAGAATTGATGGCCCGCGACTGGCAGTAGCTGTAAATTATGGTCAACAACACCAAATAAAAAATATGTATTAGTATGGAGGATGTGAGTACATAAGACGGCCCAGAGCATATATAATCTGGCAGATTTCATTGCAAATATGGAGAAGATTGATGAGATGATAGGGTATAGACTCACACTCTTTCTCAAAGTCAAAGAGGGCCAAGTTGAATTTGCAGAAGCGGGTACGGACAGGTATATGATGCACAGGGTCACATTCAGTTATCATATATAAGCGAACTAGATGAAGAGCTTTCACCACTCGCTCCTCCTGCTTCACCTCTGAGCTAAAATTATCATCATTCCAATCAGGTTCCAACCCCGAATCAAAACCACATTCCATATATGGACCCAACTGCAGATCAAGCCCACAATCCTCCTCCGGATCCAACCCGCAATCCATGTCCAGATCCAACAGCATATCCAGCCCCCAATCCTCATCCTGATCCAAGGGCAGAGCATCTTCGATCTCCAAAGCTGTAAAACAAGGAATATTTTGTTTCTTATCATGTTCAGATACAACAACTTTGCATTTGATTAACAAATTAGAAGGGATGCTAACACAAGAGGGATTGACAAACAAAGTATATCATTAAATGTGGATGATACACTCACATCCGAAGTGATCTTGGATGCTGCGGTTTCTGGCCTTCTTTGCACGGGTAGAACTCTGCACATATGTCTTCCCCGTGCCCTCCAACAAAACATAGAGGTCGACAGGAGTGACACGCTTGGAGAGGTCAGCGATTTTCTTTCTGGCCATCTTTTCAAGGCCACGTTTCCCTGCCTGCTCGGGAACGGAAGTAGAACTCTGTCGGCGACGCGTCCTCTTCATTTGCTTCGGCTTCGACTTTCGGTTCAGCATGGAAGTAGAGAACGAAATCCCCGACGTTATATTCCCGCGGCTCCACGCCTTGGAACAATCTGGCTCGTCTCCCACCTCCATAATCTTGCCATCCTGACAAATGGCTGGAGAACAATAACAAATGTCATGAGATTTCGAGGTTCCGTTCTCGAGGTACATAAAACGCATAACTTGGACGAAGCACATAAAACGAACCGCACCACCGCGACAATCCAGAATTGGGGACATCAGAAATTCGGTGGCGAAGGGGATCGAGGATCGTACCGTGAGCCATCCAGGTGCAGATGTGGTCGCCGTGCCACTACAATTCCTTCTGCGGTGCGAGCACAAGCGAAGAAACTGCCGATCGCCGCCGCGGCAGAAGACCGAAAAGGCTAGGGTTTCGAGACGAGGATTGAACCTCAAGGGGTTGCTGATCGTCGGCGCGGATGGGCCCTTTGGGCTGGCGGAGCGCCAGCCACCTTGGGCCGTTTGAGGCTGAAAGGCCTGGCGGAAAAAAGTTAATTAGGTTGCCGATACTGCCCTCCACGGGCGTCCAATTTCTCCGATCGGTGCCGCTAGGTTACCGATTCTGCCCTCCACCGGGCGCGCACGCGGTCCTCCCCCGTTTCTTCCTCCCAAGGAACACACCACTGTTCTCCGCCCATCACCAAAACCCCTCACACACTTGCCGCTCTCCTCTTCCTCTCCGCCGCGCCGCGCCCCTCCTCTTCCTCCTCCTCCTACCTCCTCTCTCCGCGCGATCGAGAATGTTCTACTCGCACCAGCTCCTCGCTCGGAAGGCGCCGCTCGGCCAGATATGGTGCGCCCCTTCTCTCGCGTCTCTTCTTAATCGCCTCCTTCCGGCTCTAATTGCGCTCTTCTCGCTTCTCATGCGTCTCAATGTCTTCTTCTTCTCTGATTTCCTCTGATTTTTGCGCTTAATCTGCTCCGAATGCGCGTCCCTTTGCTGCTTCGGTTGAGTAACCAATTGGGTTTCCTTCCCCCCTCGCAGGATGGCGGCGACGCTCCACTCGAAGATCAACCGCAAGCGGCTCGACAAGCTCGACATCATCAAAATCTGGTGAGAGAGTCGGCGTCCTCAATTCGAATTTCGTCCCCATTTTTTTTTGAGGGGATTTGTTTGGATGATTTTTGCTTGTGCGTTTCCTCTTGTAGTGAGGAGATTTTGAACCCGTCGGTGCCCATGGCCCTGAGGCTCTCCGGAATCCTCATGGGTGAGTTCGATTTTGTCGGCGTCCCCAAATTTCTAATCGCATTTTCGCGGATGGTTTTCTCACATGTGTGCGTGGTGGGATTGAGCAGGTGGTGTGGTGATCGTGTACGAGAGGAAGGTGAAGCTTCTCTATGGTTAGTTCGCTGCTTCGTCTCTAGTTGCTGGTATTTTTTTTGTCCGAATTGCTTGTGTGTTTGTCGATTCGAATTAATTGTGTTCCTCCCTTTCTCGCAGACGATGTGTCTCGGCTTCTGGTAAGAGTTTGTTCAAGTTTTCCCAAATAAATTTCTGCATCCTGCTTATTGTTTGGTCTATTTGATTCTTCTTGTTAATTCGGTCTGATTTATGTTTGTACTAAATTCTCGCGCAGATTGAGATCAATGAGGCATGGCGGATCAAGCCGGCCACGGACCCCACGGTGCTCCCGAAGGGTAAAGCTCAGGCCAAGTAAGTGCGATTTCAGTCTCCATGCCTTTCTAGAAGCTTTGAGATGTTTGCGCCCTGTGATTGGGGATTCGTGCATTCCCGTTTGAGTGTGGTTATGTTTGATAGCATGATGGTGCTCTTGTTTGTTCCATAGCCCGTCCGGAAATGGTTTGATTTAGGTTGTGCTATGTTCAGTTCATCTGATTGTTTTAAACTGACGGATGTAGCAATATGGCTGTGATGTTCATGGATGACTTTAGGAGATTGATATGTTGTCAACTGGTTTGGTGTCAACTGCTATGTGCGGCAGCATTTGTTATCTGGGAAATGGATCTGAGAATTACAGCTTGCTGTATGTGTTGCCGTGGGAGCCCACTGGCACCAACTCACTTAGCTCTTGTTGTGCTTGCTGAAGGCTGTTCCTCCATCCAGTGCGGGACGTAGGACTATTCATGATCTTCCATCTAGGCCTAATCTTCTGAATATTTGCTCATATTCTATCCTGGCATTGCCTATTTGGGGTTGAAAAGGACTGTCTGGCCTTGGTGTTTCTGACTTGTATGTCACCCCGTTTATCATCTTCAAATGGAAGTTGTTTTTTTCTTCCAGTCTATGTGTCTGTTGTTTGAGTCATTTTGCATCTTCTCTAGGCCGTCCATTTTCTGGTATAACAATATTGTACTTGATAGTTATCAAAAAAATATTGTACTTGATAAATACTACTATGTGCAGCGGGGATTCCAACAGCATTGACTACTATCTCCAGTTTTTAATCAATCAACGACATCAACCGAAAACTGGAGGGAGTAGAAACAAACATTCAGTACTGGAGTATGCTCTAAGTACATGTTCTTTTTCAGCAGTTCCCTTTTACCCTGAATCCGATAAAACCTTTTCTGGTTATAATTTCAATGAATAATTCTGTCCTTGCCGTTAGCCATTCATAACCAAAAGGCCTTCTAGAGCATGAAATGGGTATGAATTGGTGATATAGAAGCTTGCTCTGTCTTGGGCGTACTTACCTTATGCTGGAACTTCATGCAGGTATGAATCAGTAACACTGGCAGATAAGTTTATGGATATGGAGGTGGAGCAGCCCATGATTTTCTCAGAGGTTGATACTGCTAGATTCCGAGGAATGGTAAGCCTGTGTCTTCAACTTCCTTTTTTTTTTCTGAGAAAAAGAATGGCAAGGCTGTAGTGTATATTATATGCACACAATAGGGTGCTCCACTCCACACGAATACACTTCTGATTCCTGCACACTTTTGTTTCCTGGCTTTTACCTGATTGTCTCCACTCTTCTGACTGAAAAACATTCATACCTGTGCAGCGATTGGAGGATTTGGATGAACAGTATGTTAATGTCAACCTAGAGGACGATGACTTCTCCCGTGCTGAGAATCATCACCAAGGTCTGTCTTTCTGCCGTCATCAACTACTCTATGTTTGATTAAGGGATAGTACCTTCTAACTCCAGGATATTATCTCAGCCGAGGCAGTGAATATCACCCTGGTTGATAATTTTGAGTCTGGACTTGCAGAAACTGATGTGTTCAATCGTTTTGAGAGGTAAAGCAAAGTTACATCTTATTTTGATTTACCATTCTTCTGTTATTGTGTTTGTATGCTTTTTCCCCCGTATTGCATGCTTGGGCCCGATATTCATTGTGCAAGAGCACTTTGTCTTCAGATTTGACATAGCAGACGATGAAACTACAGTCAATATCACTCCTGATGAACACCGACAGGTTCCAAGCACGCTGATTCCCTCACCACCTAGGCAGGAAGACCCTCCTCAGCAACAAGAACCGTATTATGCTGCCCCATCTCCTGTTCAAGAAGAACCTCACCAAGGTTAAATCAGACATCATTTTCTATATGGTGCTATATGAAGGTTTTAGTTTTGTGAAATAAGAAAATATTTCGTTCTTAATGCCAAAAAACGACAATTCTTCGTTGAAGTACATCAGTAAATTATTTGAATCAAGCATACCTGCATAAAATAGTTTTTAGTGTATCGACAGTTTTTTTCTTTCTTCAAGGGTACCATGATCCGGTGATTGTTCCTGACAACTAAATAACTAATGAACTTTTCCTCGCTCTCGTAGGATATTTCAAGAAATTTGATGTTAAATAAATATTTAAAATATTATATTTCTCATCAAATAGCCTTTGTACAACACTCAAATACCAGAACACAATGTTTTGGATTAAGTGGTTCGGTAGTACACTCTCGATTGCAACTATTGAATTTGCTAACTGTTTTTTTTTTTGAGCAAAGAAATTTGCTAACTGTTGGGCCGTGTATTATGTGCTATGTATATATACTGCAGCCCAAGTGAATGAAGAGTCCAGATTTTTCCGAAAATCTTACACTAACTGTGATATATCAGTTTTTCTTTTTTGTCCACATGATAAAATGTGTGTGGGCAACAAGTAATTAGTTAGCACAATATATCCTGGAAATTAAGTTATATCGTATTTGAACTTTTTTGACTTTTGTCAAATAAGACTTGCACTCCCATGTGAAAATCTCTTTCTTAGATGACTAGCTGGATTTGATCTGACTGCATTTATTGATTTATATTTATGACGTATTGAGCTTCTTGTTGTAGTTACTAACATTTGTTCAGCAGGGGGTTCATTCGAGGAGCCAGAGGAACAGAAAATGAAGGTAAGCAGTGTGTTTCTATAAAATATATAAAAAGGAACTGGAGTTAACTGTTTAGTTTTTTTTTTTTTAC
This sequence comes from Eragrostis curvula, assembly GCA_007726485.1. Lineage (NCBI taxonomy): Eukaryota > Viridiplantae > Streptophyta > Magnoliopsida > Poales > Poaceae > Eragrostis > Eragrostis curvula. The sequence continues at coordinate 37,994,834 of CM017445.1, read as the reverse complement.
CTGAGAGCACTTTTCCTGACACAGAGGCAGCAACCATCTAAACCATCAAAGCGGAAAGCACGTAAGAAACTTCCCCAAGTGATTATGGACAACCAACAGATAATGATCCCTGGTAACATATACCAGATATGGTTGAAGGACGCGTCAAGCCTGGTCTCCAAAAGGCGTAAAGTTAACAGTGTATGTTTTCTGTGAAGAACCGGCTTTCCTAGAGCTTGAGAGTTTCTGTACTGATGCATTGTACTAACAGAAGAAATGATACTTGCAGAACTTTAATTTTATTCGGTCGACCAAGATAAGTGACCTCATGGATATGCCCCCGGTTGCTCTAATATCCTTCTTGGACAAGTCACCCTCAGGATTTTATTATCCTAAGCCGCTTGTGGAGCTCTGGAAGGAATGCACTGAAGTCAAGTCCTCAAAAGCTCCATCTTCAGGTCACTTCATAATTTGTAGTTTTGTTTCGCTTTTTTTACTTGAAAAAAATTGCACCGTTTTAACATGCTAGCCTCTAACTTGAGAACATTTACTGCCTTTTGTACTAAAGAAGAACGACCTTCATCACAAGAACAACAGCCGAGAAACTCACCACCTCAGGAATTTGCACCACAGGTTATTCTAGAATTTTCTTTCTGGAAAAAGAAAACAACTTTCTCTAATGACCACAGTTCATTGTCGATAATCTTATTGTCCTGATGAGTGGTTGCATTTGCAGCCTGAAGGAGAATATGGGAGGGATATGGGATCACTCCCAATGGACTTCACAGATGGCATTGAGAAACTCAGAGGAGACATGAATGCGGAGTATGAAAGAGCTTATGATCCCCTGCATAGTGACCACAGTGTTACTCCTGGAAGTCCTGGTACGTAAAAGAAATAATTAGTTTGAATCGTGCTTCTCTAGACACTGGATAACAGAAATCCTTCATCAGGGCTAAGTCATAGGTCTGCTTCAAGCTCCGGTGGCACCGGACGGGGATTTATACCACTGGATCCAGAAGTACAACTGCCATCTGGAAGGTCGAATAGCAACATGCTCATTAGTGTTCTGAATAATGTCTATGCAATCTTTTACCGAAAAGAATGTCCATTTGACGATTTTATTGTCATGAGCAAACGGTATTTTGTTATTATGCTCCATATTGCAGAAACTGTAGTCTCCTTCATGGAATGTCAGGCAAAACAAGAAATGGCTGATTGTTGATGTTTGCTCCCTATGTTGTTACATTTCTTGATTAGTTTCTTAGTGTGACTGTATAATGGTTAATAGGTCCAAGAGGCGGCAGCATTCATCTGGAAGAAGCTTTGGGAATCTTGATCCAGTTGAGGAAGATTTTCCACTGGAGCAAGATGTGAGAGACTTCAAGATGAGAAGGATTTCAGATATTGGGCCAACTCCAGGTTGATTCATTTCTGTCCTTTATTCACTCTGTCACATATAAACATGTGAGTAGTTTTCCGACCAATATACTTTTGTTTCAGACCTTCTGGAAGAAACTGAACAGACTCAAACCCCATATGAGAAGCACTACTCCAATCCTATCGACAAAGTCACACAATCGATCCAATCGTAAGTATCATGAAGAAGGCTTTGCTGATAGTGCCTAGGCAGCTTAAGTTTGTTCCATGAATTGTACGACAGATGCACATACATGTGTCTGATGTGTCAGTTAAATTCACGCAGGCACCTCAAACTACATTTTGATACCCCAGGTGCGCCACAATCTGAATCACTAAGTCAGCTAGCCTATGGGATGACCGCAGCTAAAGCTGCTCGACTATTCTACCAAATGACCGGTATGTATAGTTCAACATTGCTAATATCAGAAATGCAACAGTGCGGTTGCTAGAGTAAATAAGAAAGCGAGCAGGTCTTCCTGACATGATGTTTTGCTGGCTTATCGATTATTTTGGTTTCTGTAATTAGTTTAGTTTGCACATTAGAAGCCATGCATGCTTGCTTTGGTAAGTGTTTCATCTGCCAAGCTTTCTTCAAAATTCATAATCCTGCTCCATAAGTGTTTCATCTGTGATATATTCAACTAACTATTATGACATGTTACGCTGTGTTTATGACATGAATAAGTTGGAAGTATAGATAATCCTGCAGACAGTGTAGATAGCCTGGAAACACTGACTTTGGTTGAAATCATTGACACGAGAACAATGTCTGATTAGATATTTATAGTAGCACATCATTTACTCCCTCTGTTTTAACATATTATTATTTACTGAGGAACATTTCTTGTGCAGTTTTAGCAACTTTTGACTACATCAAGGTTACTCAGCGGGAACCATACGGAGATATATTGATCTCTAGAGGAGTAAAGATGTGACTAGGTGCTTCAATGCCTGAAACAGTTTTGCCACTGATGTTCTTGCACATCTTGTGTTAATATTATAGGACGTTACGTTTGCACAGAAGATCTTGTAGGTAATCATAACTTATATCCTCTGAAGGAAAGGAAGTGAGTTATATGAGGCACAAGGCTTGTGTTAAGTCACAGAAATTTCTCTAAGATATTGCTGTTTGAGAGGTGGTATAGGATATTTTTTTTAAAGGTCGAGGTGGTATAGGATTAAATTACATGCCTGGGAATTTGTCGTACTGTATGCGCATTACATACATGTTTGTTAGTTCTCTATGTTATTAAACCATTTCATCATTTGATTGTACCTCCTAATTTGCTTCTTATTTCATTCCTTTTTTGGTTGATCTGTGCAAAATATGAAGTTACTTGTATAGTGTTGGAACCATTACTAATGTCGGGCCAGTGATTTTTCTTCTGATTTCGAAGTCCGCACAAAGAGCCCTGATTTGTGTATGCAGTATGTTTTTGGACGGCGGGAACACCAACATGCTACCGACTGTAACGTCAACTTTTACACGAGTTATGTTTTTATACATAGGAAGAGAAGTTTGTTTCAGAAAGCCTTAGCTATTTTCCTTCTCAACCAAAACTTTAGGTCTTTTAGCTTGTGTCACCTAACCTCATACTATTTTATGGTGGTATTGCTTCAGAAAACCCATTTTGCTATCAAAGATAATCATGAATATACCATAATAATCCTATATTTATGGTTGTATTGTGCAAGTGTTCGATTGATTGATTAATGAAATCAATGAATTTAGACGCAATCCCACGCCATTTGGTTGGGTTATACGGAGCTATTTAATCAAAAAAAAAAATCTAGGATTAACTGAAATACCTTGGGGTTTCATAAGGACCATAGAACTGGTTTTATGAAATTTACTCTTTTTCATGTCTTATAATGTTCGACAACTATGAAGTGTGTGAAAATTGTAACACTATCCCTACAAATTACTTACAACTCTAATTCAGCTTGCCATAGTTATCTCCATTTCAAATTACTTGTCATTGGAGACTTCAACAGTTTTTTTTTTAAATTACTTATCATTTTAACTTTTAATGCAATTTTCTCTATTCTCAATACATCCCTCTCTCTCTCTCTCTCCTTGTTTCCTGTGCACCTACCTTTTCCACCTCACTAATTCCCACAGAGTTAGAATGACATCTATTTTAGAACGCCTGCCAATTATCCCCCTCAAGCCAAACACCACCATATATGTCGCAGTCAAGTATATGTACATGTATGTTTGCGTCTAATCATGTACAATGTATTTCCGTTCCTGTTGTGGTCGGCCATAACATTGTCACTCAAGATAGCACGACATACTGTATATGACAATAAAATGCACAAAATTCTTTGTTGTTGCTGATTGCACCCTTCATCTTTCCATCTTTGCGTTCAGTTACATGGCCTAATGGAATCCCCCAGCATTATCATTGTTGTAAGCTGACGAACGAAAAAAGGTAGTAATCGCAACAAACACGTCAACATGTATTACTGCACTATGAAGGAACCCGGATGGAAGAATGAAGAAGCGTGCTAGTGCACGAACACGACGGCTATAAAAGGAGCCGCGTTGCTGGCCTGTGACTTGCACCGATCAAACAAAGCCTCATTCGCTTCTGTTGCTTAGCCATGGTGGCTCGCGTCCGTTGTTTCGCCCGCCTTCTCGTGCAACTCCTTGTGCTTGTCGCCGCAGTCTCCAGCGCTGGCGCCGGCGAGGATGTCGTCGGGACAAGGTGGGCCGTCCTCATCGCCGGCTCCAACGGCTACTACAACTACAGGCATCAGGAAAGAACTGATCTTTGCTTCATTAATTTCCTCCCGTTCCCTTAGCCCTCCTGCAACGTAACAAGTGTGACTGTGTGAGGTGGCACCCCTGCTACGTGTTATTACTGCAACTGCATTACCATACTTGAATGAACGAACGAACGATCTTTTAGGCAGACGTGTGCCACGCGTACCAGATCATGAAGAAGGGCGGGCTCAAGGACGAGAACATCATCGTGTTCATGTACGACGACATCGCCAACAACACCGAGAACCCCTGGCCCGGCGTGATCATCAACCATCCCAACGGCACCGACGTCTACGCCGGAGTTCCCAAGGACTACACGGGCAACAACGTGAACGTGCACAACTTCCTGGCCGTGCTGCTTGGCGACAACTCGAACCTGACCGGCGGCAGCGGGAAGGTGGTGATCAACAGCGGCCCGGACGACCACATCTCTTCGTCTACTACACCGATCACGCGTCGGAGAAAAGCTATCTCGCCTACTGCCCTGAAGGCGATTACTACGTACGTACGGCCCTCGTCCTCCCGAGTTCCACATGACCAGCCTCGGCGACCTCTACAGCGTCTCGTGGAGAGCCTCGTGGATGGAGGACAGCCACGCGCGCGACCTGCGGAACGAGTCCCTGGCGCAGCAGTACGAGGCGATGACGAACGAAAAAAGGTAGTAATCGCAACAAACACGTCAACATGCATTATTGCTTCACAATGAAGGAAGCCGAATGGAAGAAGAAGATGCGTAACTCATCGTGCTGTGCCTGGGCTAATAAATGGCAGTGCTACTTCGGTGTGTAATTCATTGTCACTCATCGTGCTGTTTATTGCCTCCCTCGGCGTGGACGACGACCCGTTATGTGGAGTACTAACCACCAACAAATACTACCAGTCTACTCGTGCCCCCATCTATCCTCAAGCATAGATACGGATACGGGGGTCGAGCGCGGGGCTCACTACAGTCTAGTAATCGACCCGTCAGTGCGATCTTTCATGGGAGATAATGCACGGCGGGCATGGCGACATCCAAAGATCTCTCCGATGCACGGCGGGCAGAGCCTTCTCGATCCGATGGGAGCTTTCAGCGATGCCATTCGGCGGGTACCTGTACGCCAAGGACGAAGAAGCACGCGGCCGGCACGTACAAGAGCATCTTGGATGAATAAGTGTGAGAATATTATTCGATCAGAAATGGTGCAGCTGAAAGTCCAAAAGTCCAAGGCTCAAAGAAAGTGAAGGGGGCATCTGCATAATAACCAAACCCACATGCAACATCTGGTGTGAATCCTGATCGTAGATGCAAGATCGGACGGCTGAGATCGAAAGTTTTCAGGTTTTCAACATTTGCTTGGTTTGCACCTGATATGCACCCAATTAACTTGGTAACGAACAATATTTTGTTAAATAAACCGAATATCATTGCAAGGATAATTTTTGTGGCGTCAAGCTGTTGAGAGGCTCAAACGTGCTTGGTTGGCTCCAAATTTAGTGCGCTCATCCAACACTCAGAGTACTTTGATCCTGTCAACTGATTTGGGTATTGGTTCAGTGAAACATCAAATTTGTTTTGATCTGGTCAGTTGATTTGGGTATTGGTTTAATGGAGCATCAAATTTGTGAGATGTTTTGTAAGTTCGGGTTCCTATAGTTCAAAACATAGCAGTTGTGGTAGATGAATCATTTGTGTAGGCAAACGGGTCCATTTGAGCTGAATTTTGGTCACTGTGTAGAGGACTCGTGTAGTTACTTTCCTACCAAATTTTGTGCACCGTTAGAATGGCATCTATTTCAGAACGGAGTTAGGCCCTGTTTATTTCATTTTTTAGACACTTTTGTCGGTAGCTTTTGTGAGATTCAAAAGCTAGATGTTGTCAAAAGCCAAAAGCATTTCAGGATGTGCTTCTGACTTCTCAAGTTTAGAAACATCTGACTTTTGAATCTCACAAAAGACAATCTAAAAAAAATGGCAAACAGCTGAAACAAACCGGACCTAGTACTAGCCAGTTATCCTCCCCATGACAGATGCAGTAGTAGATTTTGCAAATATCATAAATGATAGCTTTGACCCAAAACACCCTGATTTGCAAGTGTGCTTTTGCAATTTTTTGCAAGTGAACACACAAAATTTGTAGGTAGATATATGAAAACACCCTGATAGCAAGTGTTTTTGCAATTTTTCAAAAAAATAAAACATTTTGTTTCCTTTTCCTTGGGTTTGCTTCTTGTCTCGCTGGCCACTATTTATACTACAGTAAGCGCTCTGCCGATCCGTGCCAAGCACACAGGCATAGGAGAGCTGATCCCCCGATCCGTGCCATGGCTCCGATCGGCTTCCAGCTACGCCTCGCGCTTGTGCGCCTGCTGGTGCTGTCTGCACCGGTCGGCGCAGGGCGCGTCGGGCCTTCGCTTCTCCACGCGAGCGACGGCTTCGTCCGGGAGGTCGGCGACACCGCGCCCTGCCTCACCACCCGCGCATCGAGCGACGGCCTCTTCCCGGCGGTCGGCGACACCGCGCCCTGCGTCACGACGCGCGCCGCGACCGACGGCCTCTTCCCGGCGGTCGGCGACACCGCGCCCTGCGTCACGACGCGTGACGCGACCGACGGCCTCTTCCCGGCGGTCGACGCCACCGCGACCGACGGCCTCTTCCCGGCGGTCGGCGACACCGCGCCCTGCGTCACGACGCGCGCCGCGACCGACGGCCTCTTCCCGGCGGTCGACGCCACCGCGCCCTGCCTCACCACCCGCGCCGCAAGCGACGTCCTCTTCCCGGCGGCCGACACAGCAGCGGCGACATCAGGTGAGCTTCTGACTCACTTCACGTCCAGATCTCGTTATTTTGTTTGCACGGCACCAAACCCTCCTTTTTGCAGGCTGTCATCCCGTCTCCATCTGTGTCCGCGGCGATAACGGTGAAGACATCGCCGCCGGCGGCTGCGGTGTGATTCTATCTTCGCTATTAATGCGGATCCCTATCAGTATTATTATCTTGTAATTAGGTTCATTAGTCGATCGACTCGGTATTATCTACTACGTACTCTACAAGCTCGCTCTTGTATTCGACATAGTGCCTTTGTGCGCAACATGGTCCATAGCTGTACTGTTCTGCTTATGCGGTTGGAGTCTCATGGATGCTAATCTTGCCATGATAAAATATTGAACTTGCTTGCTGGCTTGCCTTGCCTCTGTTAGCAATTCTACAAAAATGTTAAATTGCTTGACCATGTTGTGTCAGTCTGCATCGCATTTTGATCAAGCCATGTTCTTTTTCTTGTTAATCAGTTCCCACATGCATGGCTGTCAGCTACAGGTAGTTTAATTCTCAGCAAATGCAGTTCCTCTGCTTAATCCTTTTGATTAACTGATGCTTTTTTCTTAATCTTTACTATGAATACTCATTTTGTGTTCATACATCAGGTAGCAATATTCCCGTTGGTGGGGCACTAGCTTGGCTACATTGGCTTTATTTTCTTAGAGTATTTATAGTTATTATCCCTTCTAAGATAAGTAGTTTATGCTTTGCCAATTGGTAGTGTTACTTAAGCTTCTGCTTTGCTCTGTCAAATTTTCTAACACAGTCCTATGATTCATATATCCACAACTCATGTCCTCGCAGAAGTTTTCAGTTCCTATGCGATTCCAAAATCCGGACCATTAATAGAAGCACCACCGCTAGCAAGTTTCAGGATGCAATTTTTATGGTAGTCTGTCACTAAAACATGAATGCGTGATGATCACTAAATATTTGTTATGGTCTCTTCCTGGAAAGTACGTTATTATGAGGAAACACCTTATGTAAAAAGAAGAAGAAGAAGAGTTTTTCTAGCTTCAAACATTAATTTGTAATCTTAACTTGCTGCTGAATTATCGTTTGTGGGATTTCCAGAACTTAGCTTAAAAAAAAAGGTGGTGCTTGACCACTAACAGTTCTACAATTTTCTCACTTGTCATTGTCAATGTTTTAAGAGACTGCATGCTAAATATTTCTTGTCAAAATTTTCTTCGTAGCTTTTAGGCATTGAGGTTTTGACATAAGGAATATTCAGTTTTCTAAGCAATAGACCGTATCACCTTTATCATCTCTGATAATGAAACCCCAGCCCCTATTATCACGCCTTCCTGAGAATGATCCATCTATATTGATCTTCAGATATTCAGTAGCTGCTTCCAACTCTGAACTTGGCCAGCAGAGTTTGATTTCGTGTAAAGCAGCTGCTTAAATTCAGAATAATTTTTCTGTATATGACCTGCAGTAGCTGCAGCTGACCTCATAGTCTCTCCAGCATTAGTGTCATTCCTTGTAGACCACAGCACCCACAATGCTGTAATGATCAGGAGTTGCACTTCATCCTCACATTGCCAGATTTGCCTCAAGAGCTTTGAGCCAGGATGACTCTCTTGTCTTCCAACATTAGTTCCCTCCATACATGCCTAGCAAACTTACACTTGAAGAATAAATGTCCCCCATCTTCATCAAGCCTATTACACATTGGGCGCCTAGTGTCTACATCGATACCTCGGCCTTACATTGTGTGCAAGTCTCCATGCAAAGTGTTCCACTTTGTTTGGTAATTTCAATGCCCCCATGGAAAAGATGTTCGTATTGTCGGACAGTGAACACTCCCACCAGTGCTTGGGCCATGGTCAGTTGCAGAGTTGTTGACAACTGACCTTGTATGCAGATTTCACACTGAACAAACCCTTCTCATCAAAGTGCCATCCCAGGAAGTCATCCCTATTTTCTCGAAGAGGAATAGACAGGATCATTTTTGCATCATCCTCATGAAAAAGTCCGCTAACCAGTTCTGCATCCCATTGATTAGTGATCGGATTAAACAACTCACTGACCCGATTGAGAAGGACTGACAGAGGTAGCCGTCAGCTATCATTTTGGTTATGAAAGAAGATACTACATATGTTCCTATTTGTAAAAACTGTTCAACTATACTGGTAAGAAGTTTTATAAGCACTGGTTGCTCCAGATTGGTTGCCCGATTGCAAACTCGTCATTCTTCAGTAGTTTGTTTGATTCGGTTTCAGTTCATCTCACAGGACATGAATGCTGGTTATGTGAAAAATTTCAGCATGTATTGTGAATAAAGCAGCTGGACATGACAACGGGCGCATTTATTTCAAAGTGCAGCTAGATAATCAGCGGAAAAATAAAAACATGAGCGGGATGTTAGGATACCTCGACGTTCTAGTTTTCTGCTTCTTCGGCAGCTTCGATGCTCACGTCGTTTCCTCGGTACATCACGTTAGGGAGAAATACTCAATAGGTTGTCGGCGGCGAGCTCGCCGAAGCGGATGTGGCGGCGGCCCTGGGACTCGCCGTGGTCGAGCACCCTGGAGACGAGGAAGTAGGCGTAGGAGGTGACGGCGGCGAGGCCGAACAGCCCCCACCCCATCCCGCGGAGCGCGTACGGCAGCGTCAGCACCGTTGGCCCCACGATCGCCGTCGTCAGGTGGCCTGAACCCCGCGTACCACCACGTACCTGCAGTTAGCACCACGCGTCGTCATCCTCTGCAGATTTGGACATGACCAGGTCGATCAACTAGTACGAACCTTCCGACTCGAGCACGAAGGCAGCGCCCGCGCGCGTCGGCGGCCGGCGGCTTGCCGGGGCGGTGGTGCGCGCACTCCGTGGCCTCGACGTCGCAGACCACGAATGACGACGTCGCGGCATGCCGCGTCACGGGCGAGAGCGGGAACGGCGTGCTCTGCTTTGTCGCCGTCGTTGCAAGACCTCGCCGCCACTGTCGGATTCACGGTCGTCTCGTGAAAGCTCTCTGCTGCTAAATATGTTTGGAGTGTGATTAGAGACCAGTTGGGCTGGAATAGGACTCCAAATAGCCTGCATAACTTCTTTAATTGCTTTCTGAAACCGGCTGGTAGCACTACAAACAAACCCATCATATATGCGTGGGGAGCTACCTGCTGGGCGCTATGGTTTTCAGAGACAAGATGGTAACTAACCCGTGTGCATGGTATGCTTGGTTCACGGCCACACTTGGCCACGCTCAAGATACGGCGAGTTTGCTGGCTTCATGCTTGGTTCCTGCCACAGCTTTTCACCTTGTCGTTTTTCTCTTGTGCAGTAGTAAAACTGTGGCAGATTTTTGTGACGGGTGTGGCGTTGTTTCTGGGCGCCACAGCCGCGGCGTGGCGTGGCCAGATATAGCCGTGAACCAAGCAGCCTCTTAATATACAGGATTACGTCGCTTATGCAGCGCTGGAGCGTGCTGAGCAAAGGACAGGACCAGGAGAAGAAACGAGATGTCATCGCAAAGTTTACATCAGCAAATGGACGAGGGACAGGACAAACACCCGCTGGGATTGGCTGATGGCTTGTGTGTAGCAGTAGTAGTAGTAGTGTGGCTGTAATCTAGCGGTTTGGAGCTTTTGCTTTTAGTTTTTCTTGCCAAAGCCGCTAAGAGCACCCGCAGTGTGGTGAAAAAATCGAACCGTGAGCTCTTCAAATTGAATGGAGCACATAGTGGGAACGGAACGGTAGGTGTCAAACAAAAAATCAAACGCTAAATAACACTGCAGGTGCTCTAAAAAATGTTTTTGTTGCCAAACTGGTTGGAAAGAAAGAGAGGAAATGTCAATAGAGAGGGTTAGGAGACGCCCTTCGGTTGATAGCGTGCTCCATAACATGCCCCAGCAACCTCATTTTGCTTTCAATAAAGCAGGGCAAATGCAGGGAGGTGGTGGAAGACGGTGAACACCAGGTTTTTGGGAGTTGGGAGACCGAGAAATTCACGTTTGCTTTTTTTGTTTTGTTTTTTGGTATCTGGACTGCAAATAGGATATGTACAGATATCGAGAGTTTGCTTGCTGACGAGGGGAGGCGAGAAGCAGCACCAAGCTTAGCCCTTTGACTTTTTTCAGGTTAGAGCGTAAGCCAACCCCAATTGTCTAATTAGTACTCCCTCCTGTTTCAAAAAACTTGTCGTTTAGGACATTGACACGGTCTCCAAAACACAACTTTGACTAATACTTTTTGTAGTAAAATATTTATAAAATATAGCTAAAGTGTACTTTTATGAAATCATATTTCAATACGAATCTACTCATATCATTTTCACATATCTAAACTTAATGCATAAAAAATTATTTGAATTCAAAGTTTCCAAAGTTTGACTTAGGACAACCTCAAAACGACAAGTTTTTTGATACAGGAGGAGTACTAAATCAATTGCCTATGTTGCCTCTTCTTTTATACGTTTAATCTGTGGTTCCGTAACTGATGGACACTTCAAAACAGTCGTGATGGACAGCCTAGCTACGTACATAAGGGGCCATCCAGAATCAACATCCATCAGCGGCTATGCAGCTCTAGAATTTTCACAGGGCAATGGCACAAGGACTTTATTCTCCCCTCTTATCGTTCTCATCAGTTATCACTGTAGAGTTCAAGGATATAAAGCTCTCTGCCTGTACTCGTGCTCCTTCTGTGGTGTATAAACTCAGCTTTGGCCTTCTACATTATTGATTCCGTACTTCGGGTTTGTCCGGTGAACATCTGCACCTACCAAGATCACACTCTCAGGTGAACGTTTGAGCTCGCTCGATCACTAATCTAAGTTATTCTATACGTAAGTTGTTTATTCCTGACCTCTGTTCTAAATATATTTAGTTTCATAGTACTTGGATCGACCACTCAATTCTGTTTTATTGGCTAGAACTCCAAGCCAACTATCTCATCCATGTAAATTTCATCGACATTTTGGGTAGTGCCATGTAAATCACATGATCCCAGCAACTTTCAGTGAGGAGGATTCCAGAAATAAAAAGAAAAATAGTATTTCACATATTACACATGTATTTTATTTACTCAGGAATTTGTTTCTACTGATAATATGTCACATCCCAAATTTTAACAATGCATTTAATAAAATCACCTCTGGAAAATTTCCTAGAAATTAGGATCACATTTAGAATTTTCTGAAAATAAAAGTTCATACTTACTAAGCTCAATAATATAGAAAAGTGGTAATTTTGGAAAGGAAATAAAAATGGAACTTGCCAACATGGTTGCTAGGCTTAAGAGTTGAATTTATGAATTTTATTCGAATTTATTTGAGCTTGTTTGAAATTCATTTGGATTTGATTTGAATTTCTGCAATTGGAAAATGTTTGAAACTTTTTATCTTCTCCTCTGAGCATTTGGGCCACATCTCCCTGGCCCATTTCTTTTTCCTTTCCCTCTTGGGCCGCGCACGCCTTTCTCTCTCAGGCCCAACCGCACCGGGACAGCCCAGCCGGCCCGCGAACGCGCGGACGCGCGTCGTCCTCCTCCTCTCGCCACGCCGTCGCCCGCGTGTCCTCCGCCGCCGCGTCACCGCGCCACGCGCCGCCGCGCTGCACGCCGCGCTCGTCGCCAAGCGCTCCGCGACGCTGCGCAGAGCCGCGAAGTCCTCGCTCCGCGTCTGAGCCGCCTGCAAAGCCTGCGCGCCGCAACCCGCACCGCCTCGCCGCCCTTGACCCGCCGTGCACCGCCGCGTCTGAACGCTGCGAGCACCTCGCCGCCGCCCGTCAGCGCTCCTGCAGCCTCCCTGCCCTCGACGACCTTCAGCTCCACGCCACGCTCCGGGTTCCAATGCCGCAGGCCCGAGCTAATCCTCACGCGCGCCCGCGCGCGCGCCCTCGCCACCATTGCCGCTCTCCCACCTCTCCGGCTAACCGTGAGCCTATTTAAACCCCCGTAGACCTCCGTCACACCTCACCGCTTCCTCACGACAGCTCAACGGTGAGCATTAACCTCCACCGTCGCCTAATTTCTCTTTTTCCCCTTTCTTCCCTAACTCCGGCCACCGCCAAATTCCTCGCCGGCGAGCTCCCTCGTCCTCAACCCACTAGTCCTTCACGTAGATCTCAACCTAAGCTACCCTCTGCGCACCACCGTTCACTGAACCTCGGGCCGCAGATGTGCGAGCACCGAGTGCCGCCCAGCGCCGCCGCTCCGCTCGACGCCGGCCGCCGCCACAGGCGAGTCTGGCCACGACGTCATGCCGCACACCTACACCCTCTTGACGTGCACCTGCCGCGCTAGCACCAGCATCACCAGAGCCATCCTACGCGCACTTCACCGTCGCGCTGCCGCCGCACGAACTACGGCGAGCCGCCACCACCGCTCCGTCCTTCGCCGCACGTGCCCGTCACCACCCACAGCTCCGCCATGACGCCCTCTACCTCCACGGCAACTCCGTCACCTGCTCCGAGCCGCAGAGACGCCGGCGGCGAGCTCTCCGGCGAGCCCCGCCGCGCGCAGCCGCGCGCCACCGCGCCAGCCTCGCCGCCGCTCCCCTGCGTGCACCCGGTCCAGTGGACCACAGACACACACATGTCCCGCGGGCCCGGTCCACCATGAGCCCGTGAACCCTGAGTCACTGACCAATGGGTCCCAGCTGTCAGCCTCACAGCCACACAGAAAACGCTAGAGCTACACAGTCTGTGTACACAAGAATTTATTCCGAGCCTTTCTCTATTTAGGAAAAATCCCCGAAAATCCTAGAAAATAGGAAATGACCTGTAGAATCCATTTCCGCCCTTAGTTTTTCCAAAAACCCCTCTGATCTATCTGTTTTAATTTATTTGGTTCTTATTTGATTTTCAGTTCATTTCATTTGATTTATTTTATTTAAACGCTAGTATTTACGTAGCGTAATTACGTGTAGACCACGAGGAGCACGAGGACGACCCCGAGATCGAGGGATACGAGGAGGAATCCGACCCCGACTTCGAAGGCAAGCTCTACTATTCCTTGATCATGATTGATCCTTTGTTTTCGCACGCACCTATGTGACTGTCCAAAATAATTAGTATGCATTGTTTGTTATTTTACTGATTGAGTAGCTATTGTCCTATTTGCTTATTGATATTGATGTCTGTTACTTAGGCGTTAATATCTAATCCTTGTCTACCCTTGTTTTACCATTACCTTGTTAACCCTAGGATACGCTGTCATTTAATGTACTTTTATTTAAATGATGCGTAATTACCTTGCTACTAGTAATATGCTTAGGACCCCTGCAATGTTCCTACATTGCCACACCTTTATTCACATAATTACTTTTAGAAATGCGTTAAAATGAGTTTGGTGGTGTGTGTTCATGTATGGGATGGGAATAGCAACAAGTTAGGGTGTGAATGGTGATGGGATGGGTGGACTGCGAGCAAGGCCACTGGAGTTTTGATGATGGTGTGTTTGACCCCTAGTGTGGGATTTGGCGCTTGCTCGGCCATATAAGGACCGGTTCTTGTGACTGTATACATGATGACTCATCGTACAACCATAGAACCTGAATGGGCAGGACCTTTTCCTACCTTCTTGGTACTCCTGCAAGCAAGTTTCACCTGGTGGCTGGTAGTGGCAAACGGTCGTTAGGAGCAAAGTAAATGTGAATCTCGGGCATGAATACCCGCATCTTTTGGCCAATGGTGTCGCTCACCTTTATTGTTGTTATGGATGCTCCTAATCGTCGTGGTGGGCTTGTGGGACTACTCGGAGAAGATGGATAAGGCGTTATGTTACTCTCCGCGCAAGAGTGCATAGCCTATGGGGAAAGATGTACAAACTCTGCAGAGTAAAATTCAATCGATTGGACGTTGCCACGGTATTTGGCACATTCATGTGCGTCACATTGATTAGCCACCTTTTTATCCTTGATGTGTGAGTGGGTGGATAGACGCCCGTGTTTTGGAAGTGATGGCATATGTGCCGGGTCGTTATGACCATTGAGGTCGGAAGGCCCAACTAAAACTTGGGAACTGGCGGGATTGATTTATTCTCCCCCAGGGCCAATCAACTAAAATATGACTATCAATCTTCTATGTTTTATCTTTATTCCTTGACTGCTAAACCCTGCATAAAAGACTTTTACTGTAAATGAACCGTTTAACCCTTTTCCTTGATAAGACCGAGTATGCATGTATACATATCTTTGAGTAGAGTAGGGCTTGTTGAGTACCTTATGTACTCACTCTTGCTGCTATCCCTTCAGTGGAAGAAGACGAAGGAGTTTACGTTGGCGACGATAATGACGAGTAGGGTCGACGTCTGCTCAAGTTTGCCTGCGGTGTTTATAGTATTTTTTTTTTTCCTTTCAAGTTTGTTGCTTTCTGGCTAGTATACTAGCCACTGCCTGGTTTGTAACTTAAGACCATGATATGCATCATCTATTATGTAATATGTACTCGCGTATGTGCAATGGAACACTTTGTTTGTGTGTACCAACTACTGATCCAGGGATTGGTACGGTAAACACGTGGATTCCAGAAATGGGGTCCGACAGAGTGGTATCAGAGCCATACTTGACCATAGGACGTGACCCTTAGGACTTGCTTGATTTATTTTGGTTATATAAACTATTTTTTATAAAACTATCATTCTACTTCTCGTCTAAAGCTCTGGTTTTATTAAAATCTCTTACTAACTTCTTCCGAATCTTTTATCCAACAGATGGACTTTGAAGAAGGCCACGTGGATGAAAATGGATGGACCCATACCCATGGTACACTTGAAGAAGGATTTCCTATGACCCTTCGTCGAATTCTATGGAAGTTTGATATTGAAGACAAGATCCACTACCGTTGGAAGGAATATGAGGAAGAAGGAGTTCCACGCTGTAATGCCAGTGTCTGCATACACATAGATGATGAAGATGCACCTATCCAACCCTTCAGGAGGGAGATTACTGGAGCCAGACGTGAAGATGCTATACAGGCTGTAGCCAGAGTTGCATCTGCAATAATCTGCGAAGACCTTTTGGGACGATCAGGAACTACGCCAATTAAGTACTTACCTCCAGCCGACGTTGAAGGTCCCATATGGGAGCATCGCATCGACACGCTCCAAGGTTCAACCCGCACTGAAGAAAATGATTGCCTAGTGGAGACAGCCTTGTATTTACATTCTCTGGATATCCATCATGAAGATGTTCGTGAGTTATGGCAAGAAGATGTTGAGCGATGCCAGAATATGAAGAGTCAATGGGAAGAAACCCGTAACAAGGCTGATGCTCTTGAAGGACAACTTGAAGCTGAGCAGAATGAAAAGGATCGTCTGAAAGCACAAGTGGAAGCTTCTTATCACTACACTTCACAGACAGAAAGTACACAAGGAGCTCTTGTAGAGGAGATTGAGTCTTTGAAGAGGACTTTACAAGAGGAACGTGATCAAGCAAACAATGCTCAATTAGGATACCAAGAAGTCATAGAAGGAATGGCCAAGATGATGAGTGACAGGACCAAGGCACATGTGGATCAACTGAACACTCTTTATCAACAGGGTAATGATATGAGGAAGACCAAGACTAAGATTGAGACAACCAGTGGGATAGTCCGTGTTGTCGCTATGCATGGAGAATATGAGACGATCGTGCCCACTATTCCAGACCTACAGCCACAGGTCCTCAACACTGTCTCCAGAGGAACACAAATGCCTGAGCCCGAGCCAGAGCTGAGGTATTTTGGATATAAGGTCAGGAAGGTAGCCAAGAAAAGCACCTTCACTAGGACCCCTGCTGGACGCCCTGCACTACCACCCTCGGCACCAAGACTCGACAAAGCAACCCAAGCTGCTATGGAACAAGAGTTAGCCGAGACTTCCCGCACCCCTTGCGGAGGCTATATCAGTTCCAGTGATGATAGTGAGTCTGAAGAGGATCCCTCTGAGACTGAGCCTATGGAGGACACTCTCGATGACACTGTTCCAACCTCGCCTGTCACCTAGTGCCTCGATGACTTCAAGAAGAGCCAATAAGAAGAATAGTTGTTTCCTCTAATCAAGCTAGTAGTTGTTGTAACCTTTAGTTTTGTAAAATCGAGGTAGTACGTTGTATAAACCCCTTATGTACCCTATCCTACGTGTGTAATATAAGATTTGTTTGGTGTCTGATGTTTTTATTCGGATCTTTGTATGAGTGATATTGTGTGCTCTTAAACCAAGATCATTACACTATAACTAATATAGTAATACCACCAGCAGGATGCCCCCTAAGCGATCTGTTCGTATCTACAATCGCCAAGTTCGCCAGGATATGGAGCGAAACAATGAAGAACAAGAACGTCCTGCAAGAGGCAGAGGACGTGGAAGACCTCAAGCAAGAGGAGGACAACGTGCCAGACGTGCACGTACCCCTGAGGCAGAAAGAAGGAATGAAAGGGCTGAGCAAGAAGCAAGCCAGCATGGTGAAAATGAACTGAGTGACAATCAGGGTGAAAATAACCAAGAAGGGAACAATAATCAAGAGCAAGAGCTGCCGCGTCCACCTGCAACCTTAGCTGATGTCATGGCCACTCAGACTCAACTTATGCAAATGATTGCAACAAACCAATACCGTGGGCCACCACCGATCAATAAGATGGGAGAATTCATGAGACTTAGGCCTCCGGTTTATGATGGCACATTGGAAAACCCTTTGGCAGCAGATGATTGGCTGAGGAACATCAACAAGAAGTTGGACATTGCTGCAGCAAATGATCAAGAAAGAGTTATACTTGCATCACACCAGCTGATTGGAGCCGCTAGTGAATGGTGGGACAACTACCGTGATGCAGTTGCTGATCCAAATGCTATCAACTGGCAGGAATTTCAGCAAGCTTTCAGAGATTACCATATCCCTGAGGGAATTATGGAAATGAAAGCTGATGAGTTCCGCTCACTGAAGCAAGGACCCATGACTGTTACTCAATATGTTACGAAGTTCATGATGCTAGCCCGATATGCACCTGATGAGGTTAATACTGACAAGAAGAAGCAGGACCGCTTTAGGAAGGGACTGCACACTGAGCTAAAGACCCAGTTAATCACTCATATCTACCCAGACTTCAATACTCTCATGAATAGAGCCCTACTGCTGGAAGATGCTCGCTCAGATCTGACCACAGAGCGTAAGCGCAAGTTTGAAGCTAGGAAGTATAAGCAGCAGGGAAGGTTCCAAAGGCCGAGGTATGACAACTATCAGAAGTCACGTCGCCAGCCGACCATGCAATATCGTTCTTCTGGTTTTGGCCAGCAGCAGAAACAGCCTACTCAGTCATACCGTTCAGATAATAATTCAGCACCACAAAAGAGTGCGAGCACTGTCAACCAAGCACCGCCAGTCCGAGCCTGTTTTCACTGTCGTGACCCTGGTCACATGATAGCAAGATGCCCTCTCCTGCAGAACACTGGAGGATCGCAAGCTAATGCTGGAACCGCATCAGCAAGGTCAGGTGCGAGTCGCAATGCACCTCAAGGCTCTGGACAGCAGAGGAAAACTCAGAATTATGGAAGAGGACGTGTGAACCATATCGATGCTGCTGAAGCTGAAGAATCTCCAGATGTTGTGATCGGTGAGTTTTTAGTAAATGCAAAACTTGCCACAGTTTTATTCGATTCTGGAGCTTCGCATTCGTTTGTTTCTTCGAAGTTTGTTGCCAAGAAAGGATTGCCTACTATGTTGCTAAAAACCCCTCTTTCAATCAAATCTCCGGGAGCTATCATGAAATGCCTTTTTGGATGTGAAGGAGTTAAAATCCTTTTAAGTGGGGTAGAGTTTTTAGCAAATCTAGTAGTGTTGAAATCAGAGGGTATAGATGTAATTCTTGGGATGAATTGGCTGGCACAACATAAAGGAAATATATCCTGTGCCGATCAAAAGGTTACTGCCACTAACCACAAGGGAATTACAGTAGAATTCCAACCTCGACGTTTAACAGCTGAGCCTATGCTATGCAACTTGGAAGCTACATCAGTGCAGGAAGTGCCAGTGGTATGTGAATATCCAGATGTGTTTCCAGAAGAATTACCAGGGATGCCACCGGACAGAGATGTGGAGTTCTTAATCAACTTGATTCCTGGAGCAAACCCAATAGCCAAGAGACCATATAGAATGGCCGTTAATGAATTGACTGAGTTAAAGAAGCAGATCAGGGAATTACAAGAGAAAGGATACATCCGCCCAAGTTCATCACCTTGGGGAGCACCGGTTCTCTTTGTGAAGAAGAAAGATGGAAGCCTGAGGATGTGCATTGACTATCGTTCACTGAATGAAGTCACTATCAAGAATAAGTATCCATTGCCCAGGATCGATGACCTTTTTGATCAACTCAAAGGAGCCAAGTATTTTTCTAAAATTGATTTAAGGTCAGGTTATTATCAATTGAAGATCAGATACTCTGACATCATGAAGACTGCATTTGTGACTCGTTATGGTCAATATGAATTTACAGTTATGCCATTTGGATTGACCAATGCTCCGGCATACTTTATGAATTTGATGAACAAGATCTTCATGGAAGAGTTAGATAAGTTTGTTGTTGTCTTCATAGACGACATACTCATCTACTCAAAGAGTGCAGCTGAGCATGAAGAGCATCTGAGGATAGTGTTGGGTAAATTAAGGGAGCATGAGCTCTATGCAAAATTCAGTAAATGTGCATTTTGGTTGCAAGAAGTTGCCTTCCTTGGGCATGTTATCACTGCAGAAGGAGTAGCAGTTGACCCCTCCAAAGTGGAAGCAGTTATGAATTGGAAGCAACCTACCAATGCATCTGAAATCAGAAGTTTTCTTGGATTAGCTGGTTACTATCGGAGATTCATAGAAGGATTCTCAAAGATAGCCAAGCCAATGACGGAATTAACCAAGAAAGATACAAAGTTTCAGTGGACACGACAATGTGAAGAGAGCTTTGAAAAGTTGAAATCAAGCCTTACCACAGCTCCAGTGCTTATATTGCCGGATATTCATAAAGACTTTGTGGTATATTGTGATGCATCGCGACAAGGACTTGGATGTGTATTAATGCAAGATGATCGAGTCGTCGCTTATGCATCGAGACAGTTGAAAGTTCATGAGTTAAACTATCCAACTCATGATTTGGAATTAGCAGCTGTAATCCACGCTCTCAAGATATGGAGACATTACCTTATCGGTAATAAGTGCAAGATTTTCACTGACCACAAGAGTTTGAAATACATCTTCACTCAACCAGAGTTGAATTTGAGACAAAGAAGATGGCTAGAATTGATCAAGGATTATAACTTGGATGTCCAGTATCATCCAGGAAAAGCCAATGTAGTAGCCGACGCCTTAAGCCGTAAAGCTTATAATAAGGATTCAAGAATGGAAGTAATGCACCCAAAACTGGTACAAGAGATGGAAAAGCTAAATCTGCATATGACTACACCAGGAAAAGTCTTTGCCCTGGTTGTACAACCAATCTTGGAAGACCGTATTCGTAAAGCTCAAGTTAATGATCCGGAACTACAAGAGATTAAGGAACTTATGGGAATAAGCAAAGCCCCAGGATTCCGAGTAGATGAACAAGAAACACTTTGGTATGAAGATCGGATCTGCGTACCGAAGAAAGAGGAATTAAGAAAAGTCATTCTGGACGAAGCCCACAATTCTGCTTATTCAATCCATCCAGGAACAACGAAGATGTATCAGGATCTGAAGCAGAAATATTGGTGGGTAGGCATGAAAAGAGATATTGCAGAATTCGTTGCATACTGTGATATCTGCAGAAGAGTTAAAGCGGAACATAAAAAGCCAGCAGGACTACTGCAACCTTTGCATATTCCAGTGTGGAAATGGGATGAAATTACAATGGATTTTATCGTTGGATTACCACGTACCCAGAAAGGAAATGATTCAATATGGGTAGTGGTTGACCGACTGACTAAAGTTGCTCACTTCATAGCCGTGAAGAATAATTACACAGGAGATAAATATGCGCAGTTATATGTCGACAACATTCTGAAGTACCATGGAGTACCTAGCAGAATTATAACTGACAGAGGCACTCAGTTTACCTCAAAATTTTGGAAAAGCTTGCATGCCCTCCTTGGATCCAAATTGGATTTCAGTTCCGCATTCCATCCACAGACTGATGGACAGACAGAACGAGTGAATCAAATATTGGAGGATATGCTTAGAGCCTGTGTGTTAACATATGGAAAAGACTGGGAGAAAAGTCTTTCGTTTGCTGAGTTCTCCTATAACAACAGCTATCAAGCCAGTTTGCAAATGTCACCTTTTGAAGCACTCTATGGCAGAAAATGCAGAACACCGTTAATGTGGTCAGAAGTTGGAGAACGTTCTTTCTTTGGCCCTGCCATAATCAAAGATGCTGAAGAGCGAGTTGCAGCCATCAGAGAAACTCTGAAAGTAGCACAAAGTCGACAAAAGAGTTATGCTGACACACGTCGAAGGGATCTCACTTTTAACCGAGGAGATTATGTTTATCTAAAGGTATCTCCCATACGTGGAACAAGACGTTTCCAAATTCGAGGCAAGTTAGCCCCTCGATATATCGGACCGTTTGAGGTACTAAAGAAGATTGGAGCTGTAGCCTACCATCTAAACCTTCCAAAGGAAATGTCCGATGTACACCCTGTGTTCCATGTGTCACAACTCAAGAAATGCCTTAAAGTACCTGACCATCAAGTACCAGTGGAAGCTATGGATTTGCAACCAGATCTTCGATATCAAGAAGTGCCCGTTAAAATTCTTGATGTTGTAACGCGACAGACAAGGAGAACAGCTGTAAGGTTCTGCAGAGTACAGTGGAGTAATCATACTGAAGCAGAAGCTACCTGGGAACGTGAAGAAGATCTCAAAAAGGAGTTTCCGTACCTGTTTGACGAACCAAACGAATCTCGAGGACGAGATTCCTTTTAAGTGGGGTAGGTTTGTCACATCCCAAATTTTAACAATGCATTTAATAAAATCACCTCTGGAAAATTTCCTAGAAATTAGGATCACATTTAGAATTTTCTGAAAATAAAAGTTCATACTTACTAAGCTCAATAATATAGAAAAGTGGTAATTTTGGAAAGGAAATAAAAATGGAACTTGCCAACATGGTTGCTAGGCTTAAGAGTTGAATTTATGAATTTTATTCGAATTTATTTGAGCTTGTTTGAAATTCATTTGGATTTGATTTGAATTTCTGCAATTGGAAAATGTTTGAAACTTTTTATCTTCTCCTCTGAGCATTTGGGCCACATCTCCCTGGCCCATTTCTTTTTCCTTTCCCTCTTGGGCCGCGCACGCCTTTCTCTCTCAGGCCCAACCGCACCGGGACAGCCCAGCCGGCCCGCGAACGCGCGGACGCGCGTCGTCGTCCTCCTCTCGCCACGCCGTCGCCCGCGTGTCCTCCGCCGCCGCGTCACCGCGCCACGCGCCGCCGCGCTGCACGCCGCGCTCGTCGCCAAGCGCTCCGCGACGCTGCGCAGAGCCGCGAAGTCCTCGCTCCGCGTCTGAGCCGCCTGCAAAGCCTGCGCGCCGCAACCCGCACCGCCTCGCCGCCCTTGACCCGCCGTGCACCGCCGCGTCTGAACGCTGCGAGCACCTCGCCGCCGGCCGTCAGCGCTCCTGCAGCCTCCCTGCCCTCGACGACCTTCAGCTCCACGCCACGCTCCGGGTTCCAATGCCGCAGGCCCGAGCTAATCCTCACGCGCGCCCGCGCGCGCGCCCTCGCCACCATTGCCGCTCTCCCACCTCTCCGGCTAACCGTGAGCCTATTTAAACCCCCGTAGACCTCCGTCACACCTCACCGCTTCCTCACGACAGCTCAACGGTGAGCATTAACCTCCACCGTCGCCTAATTTCTCTTTTTCCCCTTTCTTCCCTAACTCCGGCCACCGCCAAATTCCTCGCCGGCGAGCTCCCTCGTCCTCAACCCACTAGTCCTTCACGTAGATCTCAACCTAAGCTACCCTCTGCGCACCACCGTTCACTGAACCTCGGGCCGCAGATGTGCGAGCACCGAGTGCCGCCCAGCGCCGCCGCTCCGCTCGACGCCGGCCGCCGCCACAGGCGAGTCTGGCCACGACGTCATGCCGCACACCTACACCCTCTTGACGTGCACCTGCCGCGCTAGCACCAGCATCACCAGAGCCATCCTACGCGCACTTCACCGTCGCGCTGCCGCCGCACGAACTACGGCGAGCCGCCACCACCGCTCCGTCCTTCGCCGCACGTGCCCGTCACCACCCACAGCTCCGCCATGACGCCCTCTACCTCCACGGCAACTCCGTCACCTGCTCCGAGCCGCAGAGACGCCGGCGGCGAGCTCTCCGGCGAGCCCCGCCGCGCGCAGCCGCGCGCCACCGCGCCAGCCTCGCCGCCGCTCCCCTGCGTGCACCCGGTCCAGTGGACCACAGACACACACACGTCCCGCGGGCCCGGTCCACCATGAGCCCGTGAACCCTGAGTCACTGACCAATGGGTCCCAGCTGTCAGCCTCACAGCCACACAGAAAACGCTAGAGCTACACAGTCTGTGTACACAAGAATTTATTCCGAGCCTTTCTCTATTTAGGAAAAATCCCCGAAAATCCTAGAAAATAGGAAATGACCTGTAGAATCCATTTCTGCCCTTAGTTTTTCCAAAAACCCCTCTGATCTATCTGTTTTAATTTATTTGGTTCTTATTTGATTTTCAGTTCATTTCATTTGATTTATTTTATTTAAACGCTAGTATTTACGTAGCGTAATTACGTGTAGACCACGAGGAGCACGAGGACGACCCCGAGATCGAGGGATACGAGGAGGAATCCGACCCCGACTTCGAAGGCAAGCTCTACTATTCCTTGATCATGATTGATCCTTTGTTTTCGCACGCACCTATGTGACTGTCCAAAATAATTAGTATGCATTGTTTGTTATTTTACTGATTGAGTAGCTATTGTCCTATTTGCTTATTGATATTGATGTCTGTTACTTAGGCGTTAATATCTAATCCTTGTCTACCCTTGTTTTACCATTACCTTGTTAACCCTAGGATACGCTGTCATTTAATGTACTTTTATTTAAATGATGCGTAATTACCTTGCTACTAGTAATATGCTTAGGACCCCTGCAATGTTCCTACATTGCCACACCTTTATTCACATAATTACTTTTAGAAATGCGTTAAAATGAGTTTGGTGGTGTGTGTTCATGTATGGGATGGGAATAGCAACAAGTTAGGGTGTGAATGGTGATGGGATGGGTGGACTGCGAGCAAGGCCACTGGAGTTTTGATGATGGTGTGTTTGACCCCTAGTGTGGGATTTGGCGCTTGCTCGGCCATATAAGGACCGGTTCTTGTGACTGTATACATGATGACTCATCGTACAACCATAGAACCTGAATGGGCAGGACCTTTTCCTACCTTCTTGGTACTCCTGCAAGCAAGTTTCACCTGGTGGCTGGTAGTGGCAAACGGTCGTTAGGAGCAAAGTAAATGTGAATCTCGGGCATGAATACCCGTATCTTTTGGCCAATGGTGTCGCTCACCTTTATTGTTGTTATGGATGCTCCTAATCGTCGTGGTGGGCTTGTGGGACTACTCGGAGAAGATGGATAAGGCGTTATGTTACTCTCCGCGCAAGAGTGCATAGCCTATGGGGAAAGATGTACAAACTCTGCAGAGTAAAATTCAATCGATTGGACGTTGCCACGGTATTTGGCACATTCATGTGCGTCACATTGATTAGCCACCTTTTTATCCTTGATGTGTGAGTGGGTGGATAGACGCCCGTGTTTTGGAAGTGATGGCATATGTGCCGGGTCGTTATGACCATTGAGGTCGGAAGGCCCAACTAAAACTTGGGAACTGGCGGGATTGATTTATTCTCCCCCAGGGCCAATCAACTAAAATATGACTATCAATCTTCTATGTTTTATCTTTATTCCTTGACTGCTAAACCCTGCATAAAAGACTTTTACTGCAAATGAACCGTTTAACCCTTTTCCTTGATAAGACCGAGTATGCATGTATACATATCTTTGAGTAGAGTAGGGCTTGTTGAGTACCTTATGTACTCACTCTTGCTGCTATCCCTTCAGTGGAAGAAGAAGAAGGAGTTTACGTTGGCGACGATAATGACGAGTAGGGTCGACGTCTGCTCAAGTTTGCCTGCGGTGTTTATAGTATTTTTTTTTTTCCTTTCAAGTTTGTTGCTTTCTGGCTAGTATACTAGCCACTGCCTGGTTTGTAACTTAAGACCATGATATGCATCCTCTATTATGTAATATGTACTCGCGTATGTGCAATGGAACACTTTGTTTGTGTGTACCAACTACTGATCCAGGGATTGGTACGGTAAACACGTGGATTCCAGAAATGGGGTCCGACATAATACTATTGTAGTGTACTAAGTATGTGCGTTCAATATTTGCTTAAAAAGTATCTGTGTTTAACAAAAATTATTTTTATGCTTCATTCTTCGAATTAACGAACCTTTCTACTTAGTTTCTTTCAACATTCATCCAATGCTCATCATCTGATATTGAGTTAGTTGTGAAATAAAAAAAGAAAAGAAAGATAACAAACTGATATTGAGTTACTTGTGAAATAAAAAAAAGAAAATAAAATAATGCGCAAATGGGTTCAAACCTAAATTGGAGGAGGGCACAGCCCAAAGAGAAAGAAAAATGAAAACGGTATAAAGCAATTTTAAACCCAGGAAGGTATACGTTGTAGTGGGAATCGGCCCAAAGGTGACCCAAGCACAACATATGTTTAGCAATGACGTACTTTTTTGTTACTTTTTTTCTGAGGAAACTAATGTTGCACTTTTAAAATTCAGTATCATTATTAATGACTATATAGTAATATAGATAAAAAAAATCTGGAATGGATCGCAGAAGGATCCCCTAACTTATTTCGCAGAAAGGTAATGAGAGAGAAAGTAGATCGCACAAGAACCTTGTTCACGCGAGAAGAAGTAGATAGCATGGGAAGTATATCGTACGGGCTGCATGGGGGGAATAAAAGCCACTATGGTATATGAACAAATTTGCAAAGATATATTTGTCACCCTTTTTCTTATGGAAGAATGAGATTTATTCCCTAACTCGTGATACATGCATTCCTATAAGCACGACATAATAAAATGGAAGTCTTGATTTCGTGATTGAGTTGAAATCTTTAGGTTCCATGCATGCTCTAACTCGTGTGTGTGTGTATATAGAGAGAGAGATGACCCGAGAATAATGCAGTGTGCGGCCGAATTGCGCTCGTTGCTCTTGTACGTGTCTTGCTTCTAACCTGACTCGTCCATCGATCTTTCACAGTCCATATGATGAGGAACATCAGGTGCCCTTGTTTGGTGTACTTAATGATGGTCATATTCCTCTTTGCATCCAACGTAGAATGTAAGTTTCTTAGTCATCTCGTCATTTTCGTTCAATTATTGTCTATCTACTGTGTTCATTGTGTTCATCCACACGCTGATGCTGAACATGAAAAAAAAAAACTGAAACAGGTCGTCTACACCTCCTCGAGCCAGGTGCTACAAGAAGCCTCACGAACATAAGCCATAGTTCTACAGAACCCGTTGGGAGCAAGGTGGCCCTGACATTTTGTTTGGAGATGACGTGCGACAAAATTACATGTTATTGCTGCGTAAATGAGAAGCCAGCACCACCATCTGGTCTATCTTGCTATACCACTATGGAATTCTGTAAAAAGGCGTGCCCGAGTTGTACACCAAAGTGTCCGCCGGTCCCTAAACCCTAGACGTTCTTATTTTGGGGGCAAACCCTAGACTCTTTTACTGGTGCAATAATAATATATGCTTAGTTTCATTTATCTGCATATGCATATGCATATATATGTAATGTTTATCGGTGTGCGTCTGTGCACTTCTGATATGGGCCGACTCAGGTCGGTGATTGTATTTGGCTCTAACTTTCTTAGAAGCCAAGGCCAATGCTGCTGTAACTTCTTTGAAAGCCAAGGCCGGGATTAATGCAATCTTCCCATTATCTAAAAAAAAATTGTAGGTTTTTTTTTGTATTGTGTATGTTTTTTTTTGGGTAATGACATGCTATATATGAGAACAAAGTACAAAGCTTTCCAGAAAATTAAAGGCCGTGATTACTTGGGAACCCTTAACACGGATCGGACGACACCCTGAGCCGTGCTTTGGCCGGTGTCTTTTAATTAAGTTTCATTCAATAAAAGTGTTCAACTTACTGGCCGTCACGACCATACAATCGTGTACGAACATATAATCCATCGTGCCATGTTCCAACTTGTCCGCTAGAAATTAATTAAGACAGGAACTGAAATACAACTCTCGCATAGCAGTAGTAGTGTCACCGGTCACACCGTCGTCACAACCTTATCGTCACGTACCGACTTACCGTATTTGGATACTGGTTACAACTCGTCTAATCCAGCTTGCCACAGCTAATTACCTGTGAATTATCCACCGAAAAAAATGAACAAAATACCTACATGCTAGATATGGTCGCTCATGATATAGTAGTTCCATTGGTACCCGGCAGCTTTCCTTTTCCCGGTCTGATCAATCTCCGTGGCGATGGATTCTCCAGCTGAATCCTCCATGGAGGCTGCTGTGAAGAAGCATGAGCTCGTGCCGCAGCTTCAGTTCCCTCCAGGCTACCGCTTCGTGCCGACGGAGGAGGAGCTCGTTGACGTCTACCTCCGCTGCAAGATCGAGGGCCAGAAGCTGCCTCTCGACGTTGTCAACGAGGTCACCATCCTCGAGTGGCAGCCTGGCAAACTCGTCGGTAAGCAAACCCTTCCTCTTCAGTTGTACTAATTAGCTAATATTATGATCAATCTTAGTAATTGTTTTGTTACATTTGCTAATTTTTAGTCGCCTAAGAAATTTTAAAAAAAAATCAGGCGAAATTTCTAATGTTGTAATAAATTTTTTGAATGTTACAGTAGGACAGTAGGTATTACTGCACGTTCAACGATTTCTTTGTTCATTGCACAGTTTGCCCCGCCGCATATTGCAGTTAGTATTACTATATAGTACAATTTCACACCTTAAAATTTGTTTTTTGTATGTTGTGATAGTATTAGCAGATGTTGCATTGTCCATTGAAAAATTTATATATTTCAGGCGATTGGAACAGAGCACCTCCCTTTTAATTTTTACGTGTTCAATCAATTCAAAAAAATCAGTACATAAATAACTAATTTTCTTATGGACATCTCTCGCTACGTACTGTAACATGTACTGCTTGTTGCTGTGTGCATGTTGTGTTTGCATATAGAGACGTACAAGGCTTATGGCGAGAACAAGTGGTACTTCTTCACGGAGAGGGAGCCGTCGTCATCCAAGAAGGAGAAGGAGCCGAACCGGAAGGTGAGGGTGCCAGGCGTGAAGGCGACATGGAAGGCGACGGGGAGCTTGACGGGGATCTGCAGGAGAGGCAAGGATGGGAAGACCATGGACATGGTCGGGACCAAGAGGGTCCTCATCTACCACTCCAGTGACGCTGAGGAAGACGGAAAGTGGAGCATGCATGAGTACGTCCTGACTAACAACTCTCAGGTACGCAGAGGAGCGTGGATGTTTATGTACACCGGCTTTAATTATAATCCCCACATCCCCGTCAATATCGATTAGATTATCTGGTGCTTTAAGCCAGGAGATAAAACCTGTGGATAAGTTGATCCGCTTTCGTTCTCTTACATTCGCAGATCATGTTTTAACTTTTATTATCTCTTTATAGATATCTTACCATGCATCACATATCTCTTTGAATATTTTGGTTTAGTATTTGGAAAAGAGTAGAACTAACCATAGATTAGACTTGAAAAATAGTTTAATTAGTTATATTTTGCACAAATCACATGCTAGTAATTGGTTGTCAAAATAGCATGTTGGACATTGTAGGCAGTGTCCAATGCACTTGTTAGAGGTACTGACCATCCGTACAGCCCATGCACAGCCTTATTTTCGTTAACATCGCTAGGAAATTTTATAGAGAAAATAGATATATGAAAATGTCATCATTGTAAAAATTCTACCAACCAACTTTTATGTAATTCGTTGAGTAGTCCTTTCAAATCTTTTTTCCCTTGTCGTTAGGACAAACTGCTTGGTTCAATGTTTTTCTTGTCTTAAGGATAAGGGGGAAAATTCAGGTTGGATTATTTTTTTTTACCGATTTTAAAAGACATCTATTTGAAAACGACTGAGGTGTGGATCTTTTTTAAGACACTGGCTTATATCAACTGGCCCCTCCATCAGCAAATGCAAGGCCCCCGCACATTACGAATTTCAAAGTTTGTGACCATTAACCTTCTAGGCTACCTATATGAGCCTTTTTTTTTTAGAACAACTAACTATGTGAGTTTAAATTAACGATGCAAATAAAGGAAGTTGAACTAGATTTGTAGTACGTACGATGTGCATTTATGGGGTCAAAATAAATTCAATTCAGAAGATCGTAACAACTCAAATAATAATAAAAAAAGAATGCAAAACTTTTGCTACGCTGGAGCAAATATTTTATTACAAAACCAGGACAAAAATGGCACGGAAGTAGTATTTGAGACCAGGAATGTATCTAAATCCTATTTTGCATGTACTTTAAGAGGATATATTTACTTTGGACTGGATATGACACTTATGGCTATTCGAGATAAATTTGATAAATAGGTCATATTTGACAATAATTTTAGAGAAGCCAGACACGATACGATCTCGTAGCTTGTCTGGTGTTGATTAATTGCCTGATCTAGTCTTTGCTCGAATGATTGTCTCTGTCCGTCCTTCATAGTCTTGTTGCTTTGGGCAGATTGGGCAGTATGCCCTGTGCTCGATTCAGAGGAAGCAGCACTCAGACACAGAGCACAAGACCGGCGAGGCCACTGGAAGCAGCAAGCGCAAGAGAGTCACCACCACCACTGCCATGGAGCCCGGCAAGACCACGAAGAGAAAGAAGGCGATTTCAGCGAAAGCAGAGGCAGCGCAGAAGAAGAAGCAAGAGATGGCATCCCAGCATGCACCACCGCCTGAGGCGCCACTGACGCCGCCCAAGCATGACAAGCAGACACCGCAGCAAGAATCGCCATTGCCGGCGTACGCGCCGGCGACAAGCCTCCCCGGCGAGCCACTGCAGCAGGGTTATCCATCATCATCAGATGGATACCTTCAGATGCCGATGAGTGCAGAGTACGCACAGGCTTTCAGCTACGGCCAGCTGTGCGGCGACATGGCCGGCCTCCAGTTCGCCATGCAGCAGAGCCACCTGACGTTCTGCGACCAGGGGGAGCAGTCACAGCAGAGTCTCACATGGAGCCAGTCTATATCATCAGACAGCAGCGTCGATGATGCTCAGTATCAGGCTTACCAGCAGCAGAATTACGGCTCGTTCGCAGTGCCCAACCAGCTTGATGTCTACACAGGGCGGTACTTGCGCCAAAACGTTGATTTCTTCTCGGGCACGCAGAGCAACAGCAGCTGGGAGCTTGGTCAGGATCATCTTATCTACCAGGCAGGGGATGAACTTGGAGGCGTCATTGGAGGAGTGCAAGACACATATGCTGGTCAGGACTTTCAGTCCTACGAGCAGCAGGGGCTTAGCGCTGTTGTGTTTGGACAGGAGACAGGCTATGGTTCACTTGGCCAGCTGACCAAGAGTTTCCAGGGCGTTGCTGTTGCTTCCAAGGGTGATGATGACAACATGGCATCATTTTCTGCTGATGCTTTCCTGCGTAATGTTGATCTTTATCTTAGGAACGCGTTGTCTGTCGATGTTCCTCAGCACAAGGGGGCCTGCGCACAGGAGGGGAGCACTCAGGCATTGCAGAATCAGAACGAGCTCCAGATGCTGTGTGGACAGCAGCTGCAAACTTCCAACAACGAACACGGGTGCAACGGTGCCTCCTCTGGTTGTGCCGTCCGTTCTTGATTTTAGGGGTGGACGTTCTGAATTGTCGAGTTAGTATGCCGTTAAACTCTGCTGATAATGGTGGAGATGGTCGCTACCTTTTGCAAGTTGTCTCTATTTCGTAATGCTACTATGTGTCAGCGCTAGCTGACGGTACTAATGTTAATTATTCCTTCTGTTCGTTGAACTAAAACTAGTAAATGTCATTGATGGTGTTGTCTTATCTCTTGTTAGTAGGTCTTGCTATTTACCAGCAACTAGCTGATGTTACTGAAGTTATTCCATTTTCAAGGTCTTGATAATGCATGAAGTAATGTTAAGGGTACATGTGTGTGATGGCTCAATTGTGCCTATTCAATTCGCGCTACACGACAAGTATACTAGTGATTCGAAAGTAGTAGTGCAGTACGAACACGGAAACAATAATGCTGGAGCTCTAATGCAGAATATACGACACGGTGACCAGATTAACCAGGGGACGCATCGATCGCTTTGAACGTCGATCGCCAAGAACGTCGACGCGGATCGAGGTGGCCACTCGATCGTCAGTACCACGTCGCCGTCGAAAGCAGCCGACCGTTATCGCTGGCTCTACCACACCGGAGGTCGACCAAGGGTGACGCGGCGCCGGCGTCGAGCGCTCCCTGGCAGTCATGCGCACGCAGCGGCAGCAAGACCGTACGTCGTGGAGGAGAGGAGAACGGCGGCGGAGCGTGGAAAGGGTCGCCGCGCTACAGTATCAAATATCCTCGTCGATCCTGCCCGCCCACGTCCCATCCAGCGGTCGCGACATGCCCAGGGGGGTGGTCGCTATTTCCAATAGCGTCCGCCCCGGGGTCCGCGTCCTCGCCGAAAACAACGCCGCCATGACCTCTCCGCTCCAGCTCTAAAAGCGCGCGTCTCGGTGCAGCGCTCAGGCCTTCAACCTTCTCAAGCGCGGATGCATGTTCTGCTACGGAATGCCGACGCTCGTCGGAGCTCTGCCCACGGGCGACGGCTCGGCCGCGCGCCGCCAGGCCGGGTCCCTCGTCTCTGACGCCGAGAGGTGAAGACTCCAACCAAGACGGCGAGCAAGCGAGCGTTTGAACTGGGAATCCGAGGCGACTGATTGGCGCGAATGGTTCTTCAGATTTCTCATAGAAGATGTTCGGCTCGCCGGCTGCTGCTTGCGCACCGCGCGCGGCCGCATGTAGCGGCCAAAACAAACAGTCACTTCGAGCTCGCGAGTTAGGTTTGGCTTCAGTTACCCAGTAGCCGCATGCAAAGGCCGCAATCTAGCTCCAAGGGCACACGGATCAAAGTCTCAAACGAACCCAGCACACGAGGATTTCCTTGCAACTACTCTGTTTGCTTTGACACTGTAGCGGACTCGCAGTTCATTTCAGCTAAAGTGAGCCTCGGATAATCAGGGCACTCATGTGGTTCTTGCGTACTCTGTAATCTTTGCGTCGTGAACATGGAAAAGGCAGCAGTTGAACCGTTCGAAACCAGGTGATCGAATAGTCCTAGAAAAAGCCAAGTACCGGGTTTACTAAGCATTCTTCGAGGAAGCTTTGATTACTGCTAGTAGCTACTCCTTCCGTTCCAAAATATAAGTACTTTTGGGTTTAGCTAAAGTCAAACTACTTCAATTGACTAACAATTTTCTATAAAAATAAAATATTTTAAATATAAAAAAGTTACATATTAACATAGTTGTTTTCGTGACGAATCTAAAAACACCATTTATAGAAGTATTTTCATTACAATACTTACTGACATAAAAATCAAAATAAAAAAGTAAAATATACTAGAGAATTGAAATTTCACAGATCGTTGTAGAACACAGCAATACAGCAAAAAGCGTAGCATATGGAACGAACGGTTCAATCATCAGGACTGAGTATTGTCACCATCCGTCAGATCTTCGGCAACTATCTGAAAATAAACGGAACCCTGGTGCTTGAGGAGCGCACGAGCATACAGATTACAGAGGATCAATGTCCACGGCGTAGTTGGAGATCAACTGAATAGCTGTGAGACGACCATGCAAAAAAGAACACACTGAAGACGACACTACATTTTCCGTATCGCCCTCGATGGCATACGCGTAGATGTCGTCCTCGACGTCATAGACACACCCATACTCGTCCACCGGATTTTCCTCCCGCAGGTAGTATATTTTGTTGGGTCCAATGGTTGGAAACCTGTCCGCATCAACAACAAGGCACCTGGTGCCGAGGAAGAGAGCACGGCTGCCAATGCTCTTCACCTTCTCGACCACATGCCCTGCAGAGTCCACCCTATGAGCCACCACGCGCTTGCCTGCCTGCTTGAACACGAGCAGCACTTCACCATCATCCCAGGCCACAACGAAACAACGGGATCCCATCCGCATCTCCTCCTCGAACAACTTGTTTGCATACGAAAAGGGAAGAGACGCCGCAGCTGATGCCCGGACATCGGGAGCATACTTGGCTCCTATCATGGGTAACCTGCTTGCAGGGCTGTTGCCATACTTCTCGACATGGAAGGTCTCGCTTAAGGGATCCGCCCAGTACACGTCATCAGAGTCGACAGAAGCCAAGACAAGAGTCGGTAAAAGGCCAACCACCGCGGCTGTAATCTCAGTCTCATGGGAGACAGGCAGGGGAGCCGAGAAACGTATGGAGTAGCCGGTGAAAGGGTTGAGGATGCTCACGGCGCACGGAGGGCTCGTGTCGTAGTCCACTAAGATCAGGAAGCCACCGGTAGTTGTGGTGAGCAAGATGTAGCTGTTAGATGTGCAGGATCGATAGCCTAAGGCATGAACCACAACAGGAGATAGAAACTGGATGCATACCTTCTCCTTAAGTTGCCATCTCGAGTTCTGTTCTTGTTCTTGCTTTGTTCTTGGTCTAGAGGTCACCAATCCCAATGTTTGCAGCAGCAGATTGATTGGGCTTTTGGGCAGTGTTTCTATATGGTACTAAGATCATCCATTCTGCCCATAAAGGGTTCATCCCCTTATATAGCTGCTGCACACTAGAGGGTAACACCCTGGTGTGTTCTCCATGCTTCCAATCAAAGCATTTAATATTTAGTCAAAAATTGTGGCTCAACAGTGCATAATATGTTCACATTTGCATGTTGATCACATACACCAACATTCTCCCCCTTGATCATCATGCTAATCTTTGCAAAATGACATGCCAAGATAAAAGGATTACAACGACGAATTCAACATATCGTTGAACCCAGTTACTATAGCATATCACCTTACATCAAAAGAATCTCTTTAACTTAGGAGCTCCAAACTTTATTCCTTAAACATTAGTGAAAACTTATGAACTCACTTCTTCGATAGATGGTACACCAAATCATTAAATTGCTGCAGTCAATTAAGTACTACAGAACTAAATGACTATGGTTCCCATACAATCTCAAAATGAGTCCTTCTTATTGAATGGGGAGTGGGTGTTATAAATACCCCTTAATCCAGGATCAAGGGCCTTTCCACCAATCTTGTGCCGGCAATATTATCATTACATAGATTAGGTGGTAGGCTTTTACGAGCGGATCCGCTAACATTTTATTTGTACTTGTATACTTATGATTTGATCCTGATCCTCGTTTTCACAACATGGTACGATATGTCACAGTGTTTGGCAGTAACACTTGACTTGTTGTTACTCGCATAGTATACTGCTCATTAATCTTTGCAGTATATCATAAGTGGTTTTGAAACAACATTACCACTTATAATATCGGGATGAATTCCTTAGCCATATATCCTGCTCATTACCTCAATGCCATGCCTCAAAGTTTTGTCCTACATTGTTGACGATGCAGTGACATTCAACTTAGAGCCTTTCTATCATTTAGCTCTCTTTGCGAGTGTGAAGATATAACATTACGTGGATTTCAATCAACACATCTCGCGAAACTATTATCTGAATAACCATCAACTTAAGTTACCAGATTTCTTATTTATGGGCATGTTATCATTAGTGCCTTGCAAAGCATCGCGAGGCTTTCTTAGAGGTCCTTTAGTGATCCATACTTCATTAGCTCGATATCTGCCAAGCATCCCGATTGTAAATACCATGTCAGGGCGAATGCACACTTGTGCATACTTAATGTTAAACGTAAGAGAATGACTTTATCTGCGCAGATTCATAATCATTTATTGGACATAAAAGATGTCCTAAATCTTTTGCCCTTGACAATAGTGAGCAGGAGAGGCTGAATATTTATGCATATGTACTCTTGTGAGTACCTTTCAACAAACACATTACAGGATAACCCCAATATTCCTTTTGGATCTATCTCGGTGAACGTTAGTTTTCAAGACATAAGTTACTTCACCGAGATCTTTAACATCAAACTTAGGGGAGAAGATTCTTATTCCTTTTAACAGCATATTCTTTATTGCTGCTTACTCCCCCTGAACTTAGCATTATATACAATTGTCCACTTTATTTTCCTTAAAGACCAAATCATCTCATGATTTGATCGAGAACTTAAGGTATTACCACTTTGACGCATGTTTCGAATCCCAAAGTGATTTCATATTGGCATTCCAACTATTATTTTCCTTCCACGACAAAATCATTTGATTATGCCATGTATACCTATTCATGAATAAATCATAACCTTAGGAATGCCGCCTTTATACTCATTTGATGTAACTTTAGATCATAATGAGCTTCAAGCGTCATAAAAAAAAATTATGAATGAAACCTTAGTAGAGACAGGCGAGAAAACATTTAATATAATCAACGCCTTCTCTTTATATGAATTCGTTTGCAATGAGTTTAACTTAGAATTTTTCGAGATTATTCCTCGTTGCGATTGCTTTCCTCTTTCATGATTTCATCATATAATATAAAATCATTATTCAACATAAATTCATTCAGATCTTTTCATATACACATTATGACGATTCATGATTAGAATCATCAATCATCTTATGAAGCAATATTCCTGATTCATTATTTCATTAGGATTCATCTTAGAATAGCTTCAGGAACATCAACAAATGTTGTATCACAGATACAACTATAACCTTATACAGGAAGAATAAACATTTTGGATTATTGGCCACATAATCCAATTTTTTATGAACTCCCCCTGATTGCCTCATTTTTCATCAACACAGCGTGTCGTCATAATAAACTTTAATATATCATTTGGATAATTGAATCTCTGTACTTTAAATTGTCAAAACAATTGACATGATTGGGGGTCTAATTATCCCATATATTGATGGAAAATTCTCACTTCAGCAGGACATCCGGTTACATAAAGATTAAAAAATTATTTTCCACTCGATCCAAAATTAATTAGGTATCTCAAAAGATCTTTTAGTGGAAAATCAAGGATGTGCACTGTTGTCTTCATAATTTCCATCCATAATTGATCGGAGGAAGAGAGTGGCTCAACATCATTCGTACCATCTTTCTTAAGTCTTTTAGCCACTTTCTTAATTTCATTAATACCATAAGAAATATACCATCCGTAGTATTCACCACTACGATCAATATTTCATCTTTACCTTCCGATCATATTCATCTTTAACCTTAGCTTTAAATGTTTAATGCCTCCTTTTGTAGTTCAATGCATCTTGATTTTGATGCAACTTTTGCAATCATCATCATTTGCTTAATTTCTTGTTAAAAGAACTCTTCTTGATGAGACGCTCAATTTCTCCCCCTCAAAATATGGCATAAATAATAGTGCCATAATTTCGAAAAAGTCTCATTATCATCTTATTTATATTTGGTACTAATATTCACATTATAAGAGGAGCAACATTGTTAAAGATATTGTACGGAACCGTCATAAAAGAACTCCTCTCTTAAAATTAATCCCTGTATTCGCAACTCAAATCATTGCATTCAATTCAATCCACCATAATTGGTAGCATTATAAACATCCAGGGATTCATTCATGAATATCTTCATATCAGTACCATTCTTGTTGAGCTATCTCATAAAACACATAAGGATTCTTCTTTAACTGCTGGAGTAGCTTTATAAATTATACATGAATAGGCTTAGGCTTTAGGTTCTTATTCAATCCAAAAGATGATACTTAAAATTGATTGATATGATCAATTCTTATAGCCTTAAGCCTTTCATTTCTTTTGCATACATTCGGCCATCAATACATCAATTCCCCGTTATTTCTTTTATATTCGAATAATTGATCACAAAAGGATCAATCTTTCTGGGAAAGATGTCATAATTTTAAAATGAACATGAAAATTATTCGAAAACATACATGTTCATTATCTTAATTTTGACGGCCATATCTCGTTACATCATAAACTGCTCGCTTTAATTTGTCAATAAAAGTATATTTTTCTTCAATCAGCCTCTATGTAACAGACATCGATTAATCTTTTATAGGAGCTCTTAATGACCATAAGTTACTTCTTTATTTTGATTGCTCCCATTTAACTTTCTTAACATCATACTCTTTTTGAGAGTTTGATGATTTTCATCACCCTCATTGGGTTCCTTTAGGAGCAATATTTAGAGAGCACAATCTCATTCCAGCAGCCTTAATTATCTCAAATTTCTCCTTTCAGGAGACATGATTGCATCCGTTAATTTTTCCGAGGCTACTTAACAAGCCCGGCAATTTAAGAGGCATTTGATGCTTCATAAGAAAAATTCCTTGAACAAGCATCATCATAAACTTATTTTATTAATTCAAGACCCAAATCAACTATGGCCAGAATTGGATCATGAACAATAAAATGGTGGTGCTCGAGTATTCATTAATCAGCTTTGGCCAGAAAAATGAATACGGGTCACGCTTTATTTCATCTTGTTCATATATAAACTTCTTTTACCGAATCAAAATCCAAATCAGCTTTGGCCAGAATTGGATTATGACACGATAAAATGATTGTGAACAAGTATATGCTAATCAGCTTTGGCCAGAATAGCAAATACCTATCACACTTAATTCTATACATAAAGCTTCTTTCATCAATTCAAAAATCCAAATCAGCAACGGCCAGAAATGGATTAAGAACGATGAAATAATTGTGAACAAGTATTTATTAATCAGCTACGGCCAGAATAATAAATACAAGTCACACTTAATTTGTGTATAAACTTCTTTTACTACTCATGCTCAAGATCAGCTACGGCCAGAAATTGAACACGAATAGCAAAATATTGTGGTCATATATTTATCAATTAGCTACGGCCAGAATGACAAACATATACCACACTTAAGCAGAGTTAATTTGCAGCGGAAACATAAAACATAACACTCATTTAAGAACATAATAACATTATGAAAATTATAAGCCTTAATAGATCAAGCATTAAAACATAACACAAAATTTGTTTGACATAAGTAGTCATAAAGCAAATAATCCTTTAATCGTAATTGGGCATCACTTAAACATAATTAATCCTTAAAAGGATTCCATTAAAATTTGCCCAAAACCTTCATAATTAATCCTTAAAGAAAATTGATCATTAATTTCATTAAAGAAATTTTCTTAACCATAAAAGATCATTAGAGAAAATGCTTGACCATTAATAATTCTAGGATTATAATTCATAAGATTTGACCCATATATATATGTAGCCCAAAAAGTTCTTTTGGCTCATGTTCATTGTAATCCTTAGCCATTGATCATAATTATTTCCTTGAATTTTCCATATGGAAAAAGCTTAGAAAAATTATTTAATTTTAGCCTTGAGGGGAACATAAATAAATTTTCATAAAAGTTGGCCAAAATTAAATAAATTATTTGCCTAAATTTTCTATTATTGTTATTATTTAGCCCCAAAATATGTGCTAGATAAAATTCTTAAATTATTCTAAAGTAAATTTTCAGGAAAATAGGGAGTCCTAATGTGGGCAAAATTTCCTGAAAATTATTCTTTCATAAAAAATGTCTAACATTTGTACGAGTTTGTACGCCGGTCGAGGGGGGAGCCGCCCCTGAAACCTCACGGGGTTTTACAAGTTACATATATGAAAACTTTAATTGAAAAATCATCAAATTAGATAAAAAACTTAACGGGCCACAGCCAACGAATTCCGGCCTGTAATTCTTTCGGCCCGGCTAACCCTTGCGCCATCCCCACATGGGCCCTTGGCCCATCTACCCAGTCGGACGCTTTGGATCGTTGGATCTTGATCCAACGGCCACCACATGTCGTGGCAGGAACAAAATCGCCTCCGCCGACCGGACCCCCAAACCCTAGCCCCCATTCTCTTCTCTCCTTTCTTTCTCCTCTGTACTGCGACGGCGCCAGTGATGCGCGCGACAGAGAGAGCGCACGGGGGCGGCGCCAGCGAGCTCCGTTCGCCGGAGCGCGCGTGCGGCTTCGCCCACGCGCGGCTCCGTCGAGCGGTGTTCGCCCGGTGCCCTTTAACCCATCGGGGTCGCTCGCATGCGCGCGCACGGGTCCAGACAGGACACAGGCGACGGCGGCAAGCACCACGACGAGGCCCAGGGCGGCGCATCGGCAACGACGACCGCAGACACGGGTGATCTCCGCATCTGAGGCCACGCGCTGAGAGCCGTCCACATGGGCTGGTGCGACGGGTGGTGGTAAGGAGCAGCTACAGAGCCGTCGCCGAGCACAACGACAATGACCGCGGCCCGCCTCTTCATCAGGTAACCCCGCCGCCTTTACTTTAGGGTTATAGGGTTCATCAATTTTGGGGATTACACTGTAGCTAGGGTTAGGGTTCTTCATAATTTTGGGGAATTTCTTAAGATTAAGCATA
The DNA here is from genome assembly GCA_007726485.1 of Eragrostis curvula. Classification (NCBI taxonomy): domain Eukaryota; kingdom Viridiplantae; phylum Streptophyta; class Magnoliopsida; order Poales; family Poaceae; genus Eragrostis; species Eragrostis curvula. The sequence continues at coordinate 37,955,300 of CM017445.1, read as the reverse complement.
AATGATGCAATTCCCCTCTTTTTGATTGCTTTGCAGCCATTATTTCCTCAACCCTAGCTCTGATTTGCTCACGAATTTGATCTTCACTTTAAGAAATTAAACATAACAGTGAGCAATTAGCTTCCATAGAAGCTTGTTCTTCATTAATTCAACACGAGCAATAGCTTAATCATCAGTTTTAGGCATGAAAACTAGAACAAGAACATGAACTTGAGTTCAATCTCAGGAAGCACATGATAGGTATATCAATTGAGCTATACAGGGGCTTAAGCTTAGGCTAATTCGGCTCTGATACCATTGTTATATGTGCAGGATCGATAGCCTAAGGCATGAACCACAACAGGAGATAGAAACTGGATGCATACCTTCTCCTTGAGTGGCCATCTCGAGTTCTGTTCTTGTTCTTGCTTTGTTCTTGGTCTAGAGGTCACCAATCCCAGTGTTTGCAGCAGCAGATTGATTGGGCTTTTGGGCAGTGTTTCTATATGGTACTAAGATCATCCATTCTGCCCATAAGGGGTTCATCCCCTTATATAGCTGCTGCACACTAGAGGGTAACACCCTGGTGTGTTCTCCATGCTTCCAATCAAAGCATTTAATACTTAGTCAAAAATTGTGGCTCAACAGTGCATAATATGTTCACATTTGCATGTTGATCACATACACCAACAGTAGCCACGCAGTGGAACCGCTTTACGGAGGAAGCGGCCGGTTCTGGCATTGAGGAAGAGGCGGCCGTGACCATTCTGGTAGAACTCGTCGAGTATGATCCACTGGGTAGGGTAGAAACGCCTGTCATGGCTGGTCTTGGGGTCGGTAGTGGCGGAGCGCCAGGGGTGGCAAACGGCGCGGAAGCTCATGTAGTAGTCGAGGTCGTTGGTGGCGAGGAAGCAGTCGGAAACGCGGTTGACAAGGTCCGCTGGAAGTGAGGACCAGTCCACCATTTCCTCCGTCGACATGGCCACCAAAGCAGAGAGGGTCGATGGTTTCGGAACTTGGGTCTTTTTTTTTCTCTTTTGATGTGTGTGGGGCAGACGATGAGTGAAGCGACTGGTCAAGGAGTTATATATAGAGGCAACGAATTCGATTTTGACGCTTCAGTTCCGTCGGAATGCCAACAGGCCATATGCACCGTTACTTGACGGAAGTTGGACATTCGGGCTCCTAGCTAGCGGAAGAGGCGAATGCATGCCATTACTCCGCATTCCATGGGAAATCACAAAACATGTGGCGCTTCCGCTTCGCTTGATTTCCAACGACAAAAGTTACATTTCCTCTCGTTCTGTCAATTTCGCGAATTACGTACTGCACTTTCCAAGCCACGTTCATTTGCTTATTCCAACTCGTTTTTCGTTAAAAAATCCAACTCCACTTTCTTGCAGCCCTGTTTCCTTTCAATACTACTTTTATAGATGTTTTGACAACGCGTTTTGTCTTATGATGACTTAGGGTCAACTCTAACTAAATTTCACATTTATTCAAACATAAATAAAAGGATATGATTTCAGATATAAGTTACTTTTGAAAATAAGCATCTAAAATTGTACAACTGATGGGGCTCGCTTGTTTACAGGGACGAATCTAGAAAATTTGTTGACAGGGGCTGTGTAGTAACAAATCGATCTTGAAGGAGGGGTATTTTTTTTCTTGGTTTATTTCATGAAATCTTATGTACATATATGTTGTGTACACTTAGCATAGGGTGGGGGCATGGCCCCCCTCCATCCCTGTCTTCTGGCACCCTCTGCATGTGTAATTCAAACTTTATTCAACAGTAGAGATTATGGAAGTTTGAATTTATTAAGTTTGAATCAAGTTTGAACTATACAACTGATGAAGCTTGTTGATTTTAATATTGTAGAGGTACCAGAGGTTGATGATGTTACCTGAAACATTGAACTCAGTTGATTTTAAAATTGGACAATTGATGGCATCTTTTGTGCAGCTGGCTGATGGAGCAGGGACGCGTTCCTCCCTCGCTATACAATTTTAATTTTATCTTTTGAATTGACACTTTTATCATTTAAAAATGAGTTAATTTCACAAAACCACAACTATTTAGTCCCATGTTGTAAGGAATCACAACTTTTGTAACAAGTTTCACAAAACCACAACTTTTAGTTCGGGCCCACATGTCAGCCACACAAAAGTGCATAGGGCCAATACAGGATGACAAGTGGGCCCAAGATCAAAACTTGTGGTTTTGTGCAACAAGTGACATAAATAGTTGTGGTTTTGTGAAATTAGTTTCAAAAGTTGTGGTTCTTTGCAACATAGGACCAAATAGTTGTGGTTTTGAAATTAACTCTTTAAAAATACTAGGCATTTTAGATTCATTATTCTAAGCACAAAGGCAGCACAGATTGGAAGGTTGTTCTGGATTGTGGCCCAACGCACACACGGAAGCCCAGCCCACACACATCCACACAAAGGCAGCACAGATTGGAAGGTTGTTCTGGATTGTGGCCCAACGCACACACGAAAGCCCAGCCCACTACACACATCCACCCCCGCCGCCTCGCCGGCGCGGTGGCACCGCGCCGGGCCCGACTTCCAGGCTCCATCAGGGAGCTCCACCTTTGCCTCCTCGGCAACGAGGGAGGGATGCGTCCATGCTGCTGCTGCTGCTGCTGCTGCCTATTTCCGTCCACAAAACCAACTACTACTAGCGCTGCGCTCCTCCCAAATGGCCGCGGCGGCCTCCCCTCGATGCCTGAAACCTCTCCGCCTCATCCGTCTCGGTCGGTCCATCTGGACGGCCACGCCCCCGCCGGCGCACTGCATGAGCGAGGAGGAGCTCCACGCCGAGCTGAAGCGCCTGGTGCGGTCGGGGCGGCTAGCCGACGCGGCGGCGGTGTTCGACGCAATGCCGCGCCCCGACGAGGTGGCCTATGCCATCCTCCTCGCGGGTCACGCCGCGGAGGCTGACTTCAACGGCGCGATGGCGCTCTTCTCCCGCATCCGCGCGTCCTCCCCGCTGCACGCCGCCGCGGACCCGTTCGTCCTTAGCCCCGTGCTCAAGGCGTGCGCTGCGGCCGCCAACGCCGACGCCGACGCCGACGCCGGTACCCTCCCGCACGCCGCGGCGCTGCACGCGTTTGCCGTCCGCTCATCCGCCGTGTCCTCCGTCTTCGTTTCCACTTCGCTCGCGGACGCGTACGCCAAGGCCGGCCGGCTCGAGCGGGCGCTCAAGGTGTTCGACGAAATGCCGGTCAAGAACGTGGTCTCGTGGACCACGCTCGTCGCGTCGCTGGCGCGGGCCGGCCGGCGCCACGACGCGCTCCGCCGCTTCGCCGAGATGCGCCGCGTCTCCGGCGTGACCTGCGACTCGTACGCCTACGCGGCCGCGCTCACAGCGTGCGCGGACGCCGGGCTGCTGTCGCGCGGGCGCGAGGTGCACGCGCTCTGCGCCAAGCTCGGCCTCGACGCCACGCCCTACGTCGCCAACACGCTCGCGACGCTGTACGCGCGGTGTGGCCACGTCGACCGCGCACTGGCCACGGTCAACCGCATGGGCTCGCGTGATGTGGCCGCGTGGACGACGCTGATCGCCTCCTACGTCCAAACCGGTCGCTCGGAAGAGGCCATCGAGGCATTTCTCAGAATACTTCATGGCGAGCCTTCTGCGTCACCAAATGAGTACACTTTCTCTGCTGTTATTGCTGCGTCGGCAAACATTTCAAGTGTGTGTCTCGGAGAGCAGTTGCATGCGCAAGCTGCACGCAGAGGGTTTGGTCATGCGCGCACTGTGACCAATTCCCTTGTCAAACTCTACACGCGTTCTGGACGTCTTTCAGCAGCTGATACTGTGTTCCGGGAGAGTATAATCAAGGATGTTGTTTCTTGGAGTGGTATTATATCAGGCTATGCACAGGAAGGCCTCGCCCAGGAGGCTTTCACATTGTTTGCAGAAATGAGGCATCACGGCAGCTCTTCTCGTCCAAATGAGTTTACTCTTGCCAGTCTCTTGAGCGTGTGTGCAAGTGCTGCGGCATTGGATTCTGGACGGCAGCTCCACGCTCTTGCTGTTGCTGCTGGACTTGAACACCATGCGATGGTCAGGAGTGCGCTAATTGACATGTATGGAAAGAGTGGTAGCATGTCCGATGCTAACGTTGTATTTTCTGGTCGTCTGAAAGATGATGTGATCTCATGGACTGCAATAATCGTTGGGTATGCTGAGCATGGCCGCAGCAAGGAGGCACTTGAACTGTTTGAGAAAATGTGCAGTGTCGGGATAAAGCCGGATCACGTTACATTTATTGGTGTGCTTACTGCTTGCTGTCATGCTGGGGAAGTTGAGCATGGATTGAGATACCTCAATGCAATGAACAAAACCTATGGTCTGGAGCCTGCGAAGGAACACTATGGTTGCATTGTGGATTTGTTGGGCAGAGCTGGTAGAATCCATGAGGCTGAGGAGTTAATTGGTAGAATTGATGCCGATGAAAGGGATAGTGTGGTTTGGACATCTTTGCTTAGGGCATGTGCAGCTCGAGGGGAAGAGGAAGCCGGAAAGAAAGCTGCAGCAAGGGTGATGGAGGCTGAGCCATGGGGTGCAGGAGCACATGTGGCAATGGCGAACCTCTTTTCCAGCAAGGGACAATGGCGTGAAGCAGCACAAGAACGGCTTATGATGAAGCAGAAAGGGGTTGTGAAAGGGGCAGGGTGGTCATCAGTTGAAGTTGGAGGGGAGGACAGAGGAATCGGTGTGTTTGTTGCAGGAGACCGGACACATCCCCAGGACAATGCTATCTATAGGATGCTTGAGTTGATGTATTATGGTGCCGGATTTGGTCGGTGTATTCCTGATCACATGGATTTAGGATCTGAACTGGATGTGTCAGTTTGCAGTTAACTGGATAGCTGCAAAAGGAAACATTGACTGCGTGCTAAAGAAAAACCATCCAGTGCTTACTGCATTGCTATGATGAGCATCCCTTGCAAGACAATTAAAGGTTCGGACAACTTGATTTCCCTTTTCTTCTGCTGTGTTTCTTCCATTTCCTAATATTGCGCTAATGTGGATACAGGTCTTGACAATATGACTGCGGCAATCACGCATGATTCGAGAGTTTTCTGGTTGAGTCTTTAGCGTTTGTATCGGTACTGCTTAGGGAATATGTCTTCACCAGAGCAATGATTCTGAATCCAAGCAAAGCACTTGCTGGTTGCTGTTAATTTGAAGTCCCAAGGGCTGAATTGTGCCATCTTGATTTCAGTATCAGATTTGTGTTGAAGTTTACACTTAGTCTACCACTCAACCGACAATTGCAAGTGTGGTGCGTTGCCACTGGCTTGGAGCAGCCATGAATGCAATTTATTGCCTGATGCCATTTTGTATAAAAGGGGAAAAAAAAAAGAATATAGAAAGAAGACGCATGCTGATGCTATAGATTATGATCTTGTTCTTTTGTTCTTTCTTAGTGAACGACGCCAGAACGCAACATGGAAATTGGAAGGATTTGTGTATTCTGCCCGATGTATCATAAGTCTGTACTTCACACCAGTATAATTTGAGTGTAGACTGATTCACTGATCGTTATCCAGGCCGCAGAATCTCTATTGTTTGCGAATTTCAGAGGTGTGCAACCTGTATATACACATGCTGTGTGGAATATACAGGCACCAGGGTGCAAGTGTTCCTTTGGTTGGTGTCACATCTCTATTGTTTTTTACCAAGGTCTAGAGCGACGGCTTAAATTGTTACAAATTGTTCGTAGCATGGATAGAAGTACACAACGCAGCCGTGCAGTGCGTTAAAACTGCGGACACGTGCCAAAGTTTGCAAACTCTCTTCCCAGCAAGATCGTTGGGCCAAAAGTGACAAAATTAACAAACGGTCCTGAAGTATTCGTGCATGTCGAACTGTATGCCAGTATGTGCAGCAACCAGGTAAACAAGGACAGAAGTATTAAAAAAAGGAGGCAGAAAACAAAAGTACTCAAAGGGGTTCATATTTTCAAGCAGCTCAGTTCAAACCACTGATGTCATTAGCAACGGATACAATAATACATGACATGGAAGTTTTTCTCCATTGGAAGAGTTCTGAGGGTGCTACTGCTCTTGAAAACACGGTTCTAAATGACAAGCTTATGCCCCGTCGGCAAGGAAGGGGTTTGCGATCTCATCCGTGCCATCAGTTGGTGATACCAGCATTACTGCTGTGCCTCTGCACACCTGAAAGAAATGGCACAAGATGCATTAGGTTCAACTGGGAAATTGTAAAAAAGCAACGAGAAAGAACATGCATGAAACATGACATCAGATATTTCAGAAGCAAATTATTTGGTTCCGCCTAAAAGCTACAAAAGAATATAGTGGATATAGTCGTGTATGTGATACAACTCCCACTCACTCTTCCTCAATATTTGGCGTAGGAACAAACCAACATCAGCCATTGAAGAACAGAGGGGGAAATAGTTTGAGAAGATGAGACCATAGAATATGGCACAATTAACCATTGGCAATACATGGAGGGTCAAAACCACTACCATGTCACAAATAACAGAGGAATGAGTGAAACACAAAACTCAGTAATTGAGAGAACACTTACAATGAGGCCAAGCTGTCTGGTTTTCCCTGACAGTTTCAATGGGTCATCTTGCTCTACAAAAAGAATATTAAAAGATTACACATTGTTCCAATCAACATTATTACTAATAAAAGAAAGTTTAGCATTTTCTTCATATGCAGTACAAACTGAGTCACTATGATCATGGTCTTTCCAGATTTTAGAACCTTGATTCACCCAGTGAATCAGTCTTCACATGTTGTTCACTGGTAGAAATGTTAACATATCCCCAGACAGTTTTTAGTTAAAGGAAAGTGTGCAGGATGTTCTTGTAAATGTCAATCGTGCAGAATTACTAAGACATCGCTTGTATACTAATCCTAAGTCGTACTCTAATCAATTTGAATGCAAAAGCCACTTGATCGTACAACATAAGTGAAGAACTTAGAGAGTACCTCTTTCAGTCTCAATTGCTTCATCCAGCACTAAGTTCAGCAACTGGTCATATCCCTTTAAGGTTCCTGTTACTGCATACATGCATAAAGCAGGTCAGAACATATAAGCGAGAAAACTAGAAGGAAAAAAAAAAGGTCCATAGTTTAGGACCACTAAAGGAGTCTGCAGTTTCCAGCTAATAAATAATGGGTCAATATGTTAAGGATGTACAGATGCACACTTTTAACATTTCAGAAAGTCAGAATCCAGGAAATCACGGCATCATGCAAATGATAGACCAGGATTTGTGATCCAAGTGTTTCACAAAACATCACCTTCAACAAATATAACTTAAATCATGACACTTGGTTTACAGTTTTATACACGAATAACGGGGATTGTGTTAGCTTCTGTTCATTTTTCACTAAGATTTACCATTGCCACAGCTACACAGCAATACAAGTTTACGTGTTCCACACCTAAACACCCCTCAAGAGAAATTGCAACTATGGAGAACCTAATTGGCCTGACAGTGAAAAAAAAAAAGGAGTTTAGGGATGGATGTTGAAATCAACCTTGCCGACCGCCGGTGAGCTTAACCTGGACGCCCTTGTCTACGAACTTGGCAAGGTCGAGAGCAGTTTCCTTGCGCCCAGCCTGCTCAAGCACCCCCCAAAAAAAGTTACCCTAGCATCAGCATCACGAGGTACTAAACAAAATCAAATCTGCAGGCTACCCCGCCCAAGCAAGGGAGCATCGGCGCTTACCATCTCAGTCTCCGCACGCAACCAAATCCTCCTACTGGCGACTAGGAGACGCAAATCGCCGGAAGATTGGCGCAGAGTTTCGCCCTAGAAATTGAGCCAGCCGCCGCAAGCTCAGGAACTCCAACAGGAACAGGAAGAGGAAGAAGCTCTCGCTCTTCCTGGGATTTTGGGTGGGGAAAGTTATGTCCGCAGCCCAGTTGAAATCGGCCCAACCCACTCCCTCCGGCCCAGCGTTTTTTTAGGCCGCCGAAGCCGAGGTGCAAGCGACCTGCCTATCTGGAAGAAGCGGCTTGTCGCTTGGAGTTCCCGCCAGAGCGCCACAGTCTCCTCTGCAGCCAGGCGGCGGGCAGGCTGCTGGAAGGGCAGGTATTTTTTTTTTCTCTTCAGAGAATCTCCTTGTTCGGGGGCGCGGCGCCGCCGTCCGCGTGCAAAAGGTTGACTCGTGCTTGTGGGTGTTGCAATTCTGGCGCGCCGCACGTGTTCGGCCAAATGCTTGAACGCCTCCCTGCTGTTTTTTCTGCTTTTTTCCCACTCGTATTGTTATGTATAACTTGTGCAGTGGTTGGTTTTACAGTGATATATTGCGAATCTTCCTGCAAAGGGATCCATGTAGTCAACGAGTTGAGGTTGACTTCAATGGCTGGACCACTGCAGACCAGGTGAGTCCTCCTGTCCATCGTCGAATGCTGTGAGTGGAACTTGGTTTCTGTTCTAAGTCAGAGTAGAATAGCTCTCTGCATCGCCGGTGTAAAAGTGCTTCCAATCATTTTATGAAGTGAAGTAACTGGTTATGTCATGTTCCTTGCCGAAGAACGGAAGAAAAATGTGTCTTATGGTATCGCTTAGATTGCTGCCAGTTGGGTGATGCTAGGTTCTAAGTAACCATGTTAACTGTATATTGGCATTGCAGAGAAGTTGATGGTGACAGCAACACATTACGTGTACTGGTAGCAGTTTAAAAGATTGCCAAAAGAATATCAATGGCGGAGAGATTATCCTACAATTGCAATATGCCATGTTAAGTCTAATTTTGCCCCGGAATCGACTTAATTAACGTGATGAAGTCTTCAATGCCCTGCTTTTCAGGCTGCAATAAAACTAGGATCTGTTCTTTTGGGACAGACAGCTTCACTGCTGATTTGATTTAACAAATTTGCAGGTCAACTGCAACTATTCGCAGGTGCAGCTCGAGGGGAAGAGGAGACCCGAAAGAAAGCTGCAGAGAGGGCGATGGAGGTTGAGCCATGGGGTGCACCGGTGCAGGAGCACATGTGGCAGTGGCAAACCTCTTTTCAAGCAAGGGACAATGGCGTGAGGCAGCAGAAGAATGACATAGCAATCGATGTGTTTGTTGCAGTAGACCAGACACATCCCCAGGACAATGCTATCTATAGGATGCTTCAGTTGATGTATTATGGCGCCGAATTTGGTCGATGTATTCCTGATCACTTGGATTTAGGATCTGAACTGGATGTGGCAGTTAGCAGTTAACTGGATACTGCAAAAAGAAACATTGACTGCATGCAAAAGAAAACCATCCAGTCTTTAGTACCGTGAGCATCCCTTGCAAGACAATTAAAGGTTTGGACATCTTGATTTTCTTTTTCTCTTCTGCTGTGCTGTGGTTCTTCTGTGTCCTGATATTGCATAAATGTGGATACAGCCATACAGGTCTTGATAAAATGTAATCACACATGATTTGAGAGTTTTTTGGTTGAGTCTTTAGGGTCCGTATCGTACTGTTTAGCAGATATGTGTTCACCAGAGAAATGACTCTGAATCTAATCAAAGCACTTGCTTATTGCTGAGAATGTGAAGTCCTAAGGGAAGAATTGTGCAACTTGATTTCAGTATCTGATTTGCCGTTTGTGTTGAAGAAGTTTACATTTTAGTTTACCACTCTACCGACAATTTCAAGTGTGCTGCGTTGCCACTGGCTTGGAGCAGAGTCAGACATGAATGCAACTGCCTGATGCCATCTTATATAAAACAAAAGAGAAGAAAAAGAATAAAGAAAGAAGGCACATGCTGATGCTATCCATTATGATCTTATTCTTTTGTTCTTTCTCAGTAAAAGACGCAAGACCACAGCACGGAAATTGGAAGGATTTTTGTGTATTCTGCTGATGTATCATAAGTCTTTATTTCATATAAACTAGTTCTAATTTGAGTATAAAATGATTCAATGATTACTTATCCAGGGTTGTCGTAAATGCTTATGATATCAATTTTCATATAATATAATGATAGGGTTATTACCTTATCCTTCTTTTCAACTGAACTGATTGTAGGTTACTTTACAATGTTGACAGTAGACATGATGTAATGGTTAAGCATATGTCTATTGTACCAGCCTTTTGACTTTTCGTCTTTGTGCTGAATGTTTAATGGTCGTTTGGGACAAGTTTCAAGCTCCTTATGAAAATTTTCTATGCTTGCTCATCAGCATGATGCTGTTAGACGTTTGTTTAAGATTGTGTCAATGATTGTTAATTAAGTAAGTAATTGAATGTAATCTGCATATTCAAAGTTCATGAGAATTTTTTCTGGAATCTGCAAAACAACACAGTTATTAATTCCTGATATGTAATAATGCATGTTTTAACTTTGCAGGAACCATGTGAGGCCCATGATGACCTGGATAAGCTATTAGTCAGTAAACACTACGGATGATATTAGCAGTGAAAAGAGCCCTTGATTGTTTAAGCAAGGATAGGAGAACTTGACTTGGAAAGAAACAAAAATCACGGGTGATCCTGATGGAGTGGTAGCAATGATGCCGCTTTGGTGATGGAGCTTAGGCTCCGGACGCTTTAACTAATTCTGTCCTATTCATTTCTCCACAGCCGTTCTCAGCTTTCTCCGGCTGTGACTCCGAGGCACCAAACCAAGCAGGCCCTACTCGGAATCATACGCCATGAATATGTCTCAAAAGCACCACGGGTGTGGTATCGCTTCTCTAATCTCCGCAATGATGGAGTGAGAACTGGTTGATCCATCAACTTCTCCAAATGGCACTACTGTCTACTGGTAAAAAGAAAATCACTAATCAATGATCAAAGGCCAAAGCAAGGCTACCAGTACCTTCCTTTTGTACTGGTGCTAGCCCTCTTCCTAACCTTCTAGAGAAGAAAAAGAGTATAGATAGCATCTGAGCTCCATTTGGTCGCTAGATGCTAGCGAAGGGGTCCCGTCTTCTCCTACTCCTACAGTGGTACGGAGCAAGAAGGCCGTAGCCGACGTGTTGCGCCCAGGATGAACACCTCTAAAAGGCGGGACAGCACGAATAAACTGACGGAGGTCTGAGATTTAGGTGGCCAGAATGACGGACGGAATCGCCGATAATTGCAGAACATGCGGCCGCGAATCGCGAATAATCCGAGGCATTGCCGTGGCGGCAATGACAGTGTTGACAGTTGACAAGGCAGAGTGTGCAATGCGAACGCATGGATGAACAGGTAGAGGAGTTTGGAGGATAAGATGGGGTGTTTGGGAGGAATTTGGAATTAGAAAGGTGCTTTGGGGCGACAAGTGGTGCAGTAAAGTTGCGCAAATAAGAGAGCGGGAAGGTGATGCTTTTAGCTGCGGCATCGGATTCTATTCTTTGATTGCAAGGTATATATCCGTTTCTTAACACGGTTGTCGTTGAATTGAGATGTTTTGATGCGAGAAGAAAGAAAAGTTGGGTACTGGAGCAGTATAGTTGGATGTTGTGGAGAATAAATTAGTGTTCTCAAAAGAGAAAACAGAATAATCCATGTTTATCGGCATGCTGCTTCATCAGCTGGAAGAGATTTCGTGTGTTCCAGGTGTGATAAGGACAGGACTGGACAATATTTATTTTCGTTTAAGGATTTCAACAAGGCGCCTGTAGCTCAGTGGATAGAGCGTCTGTTTCCTAAGCAGAAGGCCGTAGGTTCGACCCCTACCTGGCGCGCATTATTTTTCTCTCATTTTTTTTTTTTTTTTACCAATGTAAAATCTCTCTTCTTCTTTTTTTTTTTAACCGATGTAAAACTTTATCACGTTGCATTCTCAACAGTACAAGGTGAGACTCTTAGCTGCAAGAAATGTTTATCGAGCTTATCTAGATTATATTCAACACGATGCAATTCTAGTTTTGCAGAATGTTTCTCAAGGGTCTAAAACAAAACAAAACAAAAACTACCACTCCAACCACTCTTCATCGAGTAAATGGTACCAACTAAACTAAACAATAGCATCTGATAGCCATATCACCTCGTTGCCCGACATGATTACAGTACTCAAAACACGATCGCCATAGTGAATAGTCAATGATTGCCTCGCACTATTCTACGCAACGCCCACTACAAATATACTAATAGTAGCACACCAGCAACCTGCCAAGGTCAAGTCCACGAAACCTGTTCATTGACGGCCGAGCGCATAGCGAGGGGAAAGGCAGGCGGCGATGGATGACACGAGCGAGCACGAGAGCCAATCTCAGATTGTGGCGCGCGCCTAGTTTTGCGACACCGGAGCTTGACGAACGGCGGGTCGTGGAGCCGTATCTCCCCACCAAACCCTCTCTTTTTGTTTATATATGCCTCTCTTTTTCTCTTCTGAGGGAGTGATCCATCGAGTGTGGCGGCAAAAGTAACTTTTTTGTTTTTGCATCGGCGATCGATCAAGCTTTACTCGCAACACGATCCCGGCACCTCACATGCGCACGAACACGACCCCCGCTCTGCCGCGGACTAATTAACAGCCTCCTATGCGAGCTAGCTTCTAGTTGAGGGGGAGGCTTTAGGCCGAGAAATCAAATCAAATCAAATTGTTCGATGCCTGCGCTTTTGTTTCCTAGTGAAGGGAAACGAGGGAAACTGGAGAAAAGGAAGCCCCGTTTTCCATCACCCTTCGGCTAATCATTCAGTTGTTTTCTCTGGAAAAGTTGCTAATGACAATTGACACCCATGTGCCCGCCGCGATCGAGCTCGAGCTCGTCTCTGAAAAATGTTTGGTGCTCCGTGATTTTCCGACGTGGTGACCGAATTTCCACTCCGGTTTCGTGGTTCGCATTGCTACCGGATAGGATCACAGGAGTGGTAGTAGAGTTGCCTAGGAGTCTAGGACCAGTAGGCGGCCGAAAGAATATGTTAACTTCGTTTTCGTCTTAGCGGAGAAGAGGTCGTGGCGCGTGCTTGATTGCCTGCTGCCTGCTTTCGTTTCAGTAATTGGAGTAGCGTGGCCCGGCGCCGACGACGGCAGCAACGGCTGAGGCCGTCTCGACATGTCTCGTCGTCAGCTACCGCCAGCCAATGCCAACGCCGCGCGAATCGGCAAAGCGCAAACCCACACCACCACACGTGTGCACAGCGCGCTCGCCGTCGCGTCGCGTCCGTTCCTGGGTAGTGCTCCGTCCCGTCCTCTTCGGCGGTCGGCGCTAGCTGCGCGCGGCGCCCTGCCGGCTCGCGCTCGCACGGCGAGAAAGCGGCCCGGCAGTAGCGGCTACTTGCTCGAAAGGCAAGGCGGAGCGGGGAAGAGAAGGGAATGGGACGGCCGAGCCGTGCGCGCACGTGTCGACCCGGCTCCGGCCGTTGTTCGACAGCTTGCGAGTTGCGAGATATCGGATTGATGATAGGACCGGTCAGGGCGGAACACGCACTGGTGCTGGCTGGAGTGTTACCCAACTCGTCCATGTTTCAGCCACCCAGCTTGCAGATATGCAGTAGTAGCGATTTGAGACGCGACGCCTTAGATACAAGTTTAAAAAGAGGGCAAAATTTGCCAGTGGACATCCTTAAAGTGCGGTCTTTGCTACTGGACACCGCTCAAATGCGTATTTGCTAGAAGACACATCTTGGTTGTGGTAATTTGCTAGTAGACATCCAAATCATTAAAATACTCATTTTCTTATATAAAGAAGAGACATGAACTTAAAATGACACTAATACTCTTGTTTCGTCGTGAGTCGGAACATATTAATTTTGCAAATCATACCATCAATTATTTTTCTTATGTATTGTCATTTACTTTTGCTCTTGGATTATCGTATTTGTCATATATAATTAATTAAACTCCTATTTATCATGATATAAAAAAAATCACAATGAAATAATTTGCTACGAAATATCTCACATGACACAATAGTGGCTCAAAGAGCAAGTGTAATTTAATCTATTTACATACTCTCTCCCCCTTATATAAGAAAATGATTATTTTATTGACTTGGATGTCCACCAACAAATTACCACAATTGAGTAATGTCTTGTAGCTAAGACGCATTTGAGTGGTGTCCAGGAGCAAATACCGCCACTCAAAAATGTCCACTAGCAAATTTTGCCTAAAAAGAAAGGCTAGTTAGGCCGGCACACACTGTAGTTGTACTACATTAACAGTACTCCGTCCGTTCTGTTGAGCTATGTTACGGTGCCACGGGCACGGACGCACGGCCGTTCTGTTGGACGTACAAGTACGTTTCCTGGGCACCTGAAAATCCGTGGACGCACTCCCCGCGAACAACATCCACGAACAACAGCCACGGCCGGTACAGGCAGGACCAGCAGAGTACTTGCTGGCAGAAGAGAGAGTGGCGACGATCCACGTGAGGGACATTTGTGCTGAGCGCCAGTACGTGCCGGCCTCGTCGCGAGGGCCACCACCTCGCACAGCCGCGGATGCCGGCATCGGCATCGGCACCGGCGTGAGCGCGACACGGGGGGCACGCCATGCAGCGCTGCTGCAACTGCGCCCTGACGCCGGCCTGGTTCGTTCAGCCGTGCCCCGTGCCGCACTGCCACTGCCGCCTCGGCCTGGCCCCTGCCTGCTTCTGCTTGGAAGCCAAGACATTCATTATCGTGTGGCTTTGTGAGATGTGGGGATCTCATTATTGTGTGTCTTCGGTTATTTGGGACCCTCGTCCGTTTTATTAGCACGATTCGTCAGTTAGTTGGTCAAAAGAAACCGCCCGACCACAAATCTGACGATGGCTTGCCTTCCATTAATCAACTGTGCTCGTACTAACTGAAAACCGGTTCATGAATTCAGTCGGTGATACTACTCGTCAGGCTTTTGTGTTGTGTGCAACGGAAGACAGAAGCTTTATGTCTACTTATATATGTTTCCATTTCAAACTTCAAACAGCGGAGATTCCTCCGAGTCCGTATAAAATTCGCGCCGGCTCGTGCCAAGCAGCGTTCTTCCAAGCGTGCCTGCGGAACGCCGCTTGATCGAAAACAACGGAACGGGGGAAAGAGAAATTAAAGGAAGAGCGAGTGATGTGGATGGAAGTGCTCGTTTCGTTCCAAATGGGGCGCATAGAAAACCAGAAAAGGCGCTCGCTGGCAGCTCCTACTAGTAGAAATCAAAATCATCAAAGGCGACCAAAGAAATAAAAAGCTCATATCAGACTGAGACCATCTGCTGTTGCTGCATCTTTTGAACAGTGCCGTGCGGCCGTGCGTGCGCTACAGCGAGACGGAAGAAGAAGACATCCGAATCGATCATCTCGCACTGGACATTGTTTGGACTGATCGAGGTCGGCATCGATGGCCCCGCCGCGCCCCCGCCTCGCGCACGAATCTCCCGGCCGGGCCAAGCCAATGGCCTCCCGGGGCGCACTGAACCACGCTACTAGCTTCGTGGAGCGTTGCGTTGCTATGCTATGCTACGTGATCATCTGACGGGGTCCCCGGCTCCGACAGCTTGCCACTCGTGTTTCTTACCCTATCTGAAACTTTAGTTTACTGCTTCATGCATTTGGAAGTGAATTTGGTTTAGGTTGATGTATGAACAAAGGAGTTGTTAACCCTCGGCATAATCCTCGGCTGATTCTTGACTCCAGTAACTACTACCGCATGATACGATCTGGTGGTTCCAGTCTCTATCCACACCGCTAATCATTAATCTCCTATGATAGATTAATCATAAGCATTTTTTTATGAAATCAATTAATCATGCATGTTTTGTTCAAAAAAGAAACCATACCTCACTCTGTTTTAAGCCTACAGAGAGCTTTATATCCATTCATCAACGGCACCAATTCTCCTACCAGATTTTAAAAGTCAGTACACGTATATGCCCATACAAACGCACACAAAAGCAACATTATTTAGGCCGATGGACATATACCTGTTTAAAAACATGCTTATTTAAAAACAAAACTAAAAATAGACACTGATAAAGACACCACAAAATTTGGCTATATAAACCCCCATCCACCTCACCCCATCCAGAGAGTTTTCCAAGCTTCAGCAGTTCTCGCACACTCCCTCTACTCTGCTCCCAACAAACGCACGCTCTCTCCTCCTGCTTCCCTTCCAAAACCCAAAGCGAAGCCAAAGCCCCGGGAGGAGCAGCAGCACGAGCACGTGTTGCGCGCTACGGGCTGCCGCGACAGTATTACTTACTACTACAGCCATGGCGGCCGCCGGAGCAGCGTTGCGGCTGCGGCTCCTGTACCGGATGCTGCGCGCGGGGGAGGTGCTCGCGCTCGTGGCCTTCGTCTCGTGGACGTCGACGTACGTGCCGTCCGCCGTCGCCGCCGCGCTCCGCCTCGCCGGGTCGCTCCTCCTCAACGCCCGGTTCGTCTTCCTCCTCGGCAACGCCATCGTGCTCCTCCTCTTCGCGCTCTCCAGGCACGACCTCTCCTCCTCGTCGTCGTCCTCCTCCGCCGACGACGAACACCACCAACCTGCCGCGGCCACGGCAACGGCCACCGCCGCCGCGGTCCCGGCGGCACAGCAAGCTCCTCCTGTGCCGGTCGCCGCCGACGCCAGCTTCGCTTCCTTCACCACGACGCCGACGACGACCACACTGCCATCCGACACCACCGTGCTGGGATCTTCCTTGACCACGCCTCCGGCGGCCATGGAGGAATTAGCGCCGCGGCGCCGGGACCAGGCGCTCCCTTTGGCGGCGTTCGAGGACAAGCCGGCCGTGACGACGACGGCGACGGTGCGCGTGAGCAAGGCGCGCGCGCCGAGGCGGCTCCGGTCGGAGAAGATGATGGGCGGCGCGCGGCGCGCGGCGTCGCCGGAGCTGCGGCGGTGCGAGTCGGAGAACGGGCGGCGGCGGCGGTCGTCGGTGACGGCGCGCGACGCGGAGGCGTGCTGGGGCCGGGAGGACGCCGACGAGTTCCGGCGCACCGTCGAGGCGTTCATCGCCAGGCAGACGCGCTTCCACCGCGAGGAGTCCATCAAGAGCAGCACCATGGCCGTCGCCGCGGGACACTGCGAGGCGGCGCCGGCCTTCACCGGCGCGCTCGCCGTTGTCGAATAAGTTGGCCCGGTGGTGGGAACAACGCCCTGTGCAAAGTACATAAAGAAGCTCTGTTTGATGATGAACCTGTCTCGTGTTCATGTTTTCCTTTCTGTTCTTTCTTTCTTTTTCTTTTGCCTATATATATATGCTCCTGTTCTTCAGATCTGTTCACGCAGATTGGAGTGTACGCGATGCCAACTACTACGAACTCCGAGCAGACTGTTTTTCTTTCATCAGACGGGTGGTGGCGTTCATCCAGATCGAGTCACCCAAACAGCTGCATGTTCTTACGCCTGTAAAAACGTGGTTACTTTGGATGCTTCGTCTTTGATCGATCCTGCCAAGTGCGTGGAGACAGGACGAGCGGCGAACAAGCGCGCGACGGCATGCACATGACTCGGCGCGTCTGAAAATTCAGAATCAGATGCAAAGCGGGGGAGGAAAAGGTCGCGTTTATCACGCAAAGTGCAGAATAAAAAACATTGACAAAGTTAAAATGCATAACATGGTACTTAATCGGATTACTTTACCGGTTTAGCACTGATCATCATCAATACATATGGTTACACGAACTCTAGTACCCCGCCGACAGTAGCAGAACAGAAGCGTTGCATGCAACTGCTCTGGACACACGCTGCTCTAAAACACAAGTAGTAGTCCTGAATCGGAGTGAGTCTGACGTGACACGGGTGCGGGTGGTACAACAAAGTGGCAAGCTTTTGCTTGCTCCATATGTCCAGCTCCACGGTTGGCGCTGTACGTATTATCCTAGGACAAGATCGATCCGTGACATCCGTCCGTGGACGATTGCGTGGAGTGTGGGAGTTCCGCCGCGCGGGGCCCTGGCACAGTGGCGCGCTACGGCCGGAGCCCGGAAAGAGAAGCTAGGAAGAAAGGCGACGCCGCAGAACAAATCCCTTGTTCCCCCTGAGATTTTGATCGATCTTTCAGCAGTCGTGTCGTCCCGCACCACCAGCCTCTCGACGCCGGCTCGGTGCGCGGGCGATTCCTCGCGGAGTTTTGTGTGTGGAGGCGCCGGAATGTTTGGCGAAACGAGATGGTGGTGAGGTGCAGATCATCCTGGTGGATGTGGGTTGGATTTTTTATTTTTCTCCTTGCCTGCCTGGCTCGCTGGGAACTGGGCGATTCTGCGGTCCGTTGGTGCGTTACACCAGGGTTTTGGGGCTCGAATTCCCGTCGTTTTCAGCATTTCTTCCTGTTTTGTTTTGTTCCATTCTGTGCGCATAAACAACGCGACGGCTGCTGCTTGCCTGTCCTATGGAAGCTGCCGCCGTCTTCATTCTAGTTCTTCGACAAATAATGCTCTGCATAATGAGCTCTTTGCTTTGCACTAAAATAAAAACTTCACCCGCAGAGGCCGCATGCGGCCACGTTATTAGCTTGCTGAATGGTTAGTAGCGGCATCACAGAATCAAATTAACTATAGGTACTGCTGTGGTACGCAAATTAAATCACCTGGCTGCGCGCATTGCATGCTTCTCATGTTGGCAAAAGAAGCAATTCCGGTGACACTAACTAGCTAGGTACTACAGCACCAATCGCCACTCAACCACCGGTACTCGAGGAAGAAAAACGACGCCACTATTCAATCCATCTCCGTTCCTTTGCCGGCTAAAATTTCCTCTGCAGCCAGGTTCTTTAGGCCAGTCTCAGTGGAGACTTTCATTTCACACTTTTCAAACATGACACGTCAGCTTTATAATTGTATTTTGTGAAATGAAATTACATCTCTCAGTGCACACTTTCATTTTCACGGTTTCATAAGATAGCTAGAACATTAAATGGATGCGTATGATTGGATCAAATGGTGGAGAATGAAAAAAAATATGCTCAATGAACTTTCATTTCACTTTCATTGTTTAGAAAAGGGTGCCGGGTTCCTTTCATTAGAATGAAAGGAATAGCTTCTCTCTCTTCTTAAAATTCTTGCCATGTCATCCTTTTAGCTGATATGGCATCTTAATAAATGTCAATGAAAGACCCATTGAGACTGGGTTTAGGCTTTGGCCCTTGCTTTTAGTTGCTTTGTTCCTTCCCCGCATCTAGTTTTCATCTCCATTCTCCACTACGTACCGAGAATATTGATATCAATATTATCCACTCAGCCAGGCACTCACTGGTAGTTTGGGCGCTCTGATTGCCCTCCAAATCCATTATCCGCGAAATGATTCTCCTGGCGTGGCAGCAGAGACAAAAGGCAGGGTCAACATCCTCACAAGCCCGCTATTATATTCCAAAGCATCGGTTGTTTAGGGCAAATGCAGAAGCCGGTTGCGCATCCGTGTCCTTGGTCTTCAGTGGATAGTGGATGCTGCTACCAACAGAAAAGGGCTTTTGGAATCTGGCACGTCCTACGGTTGCAGTGCTGCTTGCCTGTTAAGTATGCCTCACCAAACGTGGCCCTACCTGTCCCGGCCCTTTGTGAAAGGGTTTTCTTTTTGTAGAGCGAGAGAATGAGAAGAACGAGAGGAAAAACTGATGCAACACACGTTCATTCATCTGTGTGGTGGTGTATAAATACATGTACAACAGAGGCCGTTAGGCTACAACAGAATTGACTCAATCACCTAAAGGTCAGCTAAGATCCTATAGAATCGGTCACGTACAGTTGAGCAGAACCGTTTGCTTACACCCCCCCCCCCCCCCCCCCCCCCCCCCCGCAGTTTGATGGTCCTTGTGTTCTTCAATGACTGACAAACTGGAACGGAAGGAACTGAAATGGCTCGATGACAGTCCCTTGGTCATGATATCTGCAAACTGCTGATCGGTTGGCACATGGAGCACTCGGATTTCCCCAAGGGCAACTCGCTCTCGCACGAAGTGAATGTCCAACTCAATATGTTTAGTTCGCTGATGATGAACCGGATTAGCTGTCATGTACACTGCTGAAATGTTGTCACAGTATACAATGGTTGCCGAGGGAATGTCACAGCCAATTTCTCCAAGCAATTGCCTCAGCCAACAACACTCCGCCACCACATTTGCCACTGCTCGATACTCTGCTTCCGAGCTTGAACGTGAGACTGTGGGCTGACGCTTTGATGACCATGAAACGATGGAGTCTCCAAAATAAACACAGAACCCTGAGGTCGATTTCCTTGTATCCGGGCAACCAGCCCAATCTGCGTCTGAATATGCGCAGATAGTGCTAGTGTTGGTGGAGCGGAGTTGCAAACCAAAAGAAGTAGTCCCACGAACATAACGGAGAATCCTCTTGATCAGCGACAAGTGCACATCTCTCGGATCATGCATGTGTAAGCAGGCTTGTTGAATAGCATATGTGAGATCAGGTCGGGTCATCGTCAGATACTGAAGTGCTCCTGCTAAGCTTCTATATTCAGATGCATTGTCAATGCGAGTACCGTCTGCTGAAGAAACTTTTGGCTTGCTATCAATTGGAGTTGAAGCCGGCTTGCATTCAGTCATGCCTGCACGAGCCAGTAGATCTTCTGCATAGGCCTTCTGAGATAAAAAGAAACCATCTTTGGACCGAGTCACTTGCATGCCCAGAAAGTAGTGAAGGGGTCCAAGATCTTTCATGGCGAATTCAGCTTGCAAACGAGCAATGATGGAGCAGAGTAGCTGACTGGATGATGCCATAAGAACGATGTCATCGACATATAACAACAACAGAGCAGTGTCACCATTGTGCCGGTAGATGAACAACGACGCATCAGACTTTGAAGCACTGAAACCAATCTGCATTGCAACAGCAGCAAACCTCTGAAACCAGGCCCTGGGCGCCTGTTTTAACCCATACAAGGACTTTGACAGACGGCATACATGATCTGGCTTGGATTCATCAACAAACCCTGCAGGCTGAAGACAGTACACTTCTTCATCAAGCACGCCATGGAGGAAGGCGTTTTTGACGTCCAACTGATTCACTGGCCAATCACGCGAAGAAACAATGGTGAGCACCGTGCGTATCGTCACCGGTTTAACGACAGGACTGAATGTTTCATCGTAGTCCACTCCCGGTCGCTGAGAAAATCCTCTGACAACCCACCGAGCTTTGTACCGCTCCAACGATCCATCAGCTCGCAGCTTGTGGCGAAAGACCCACTTGCCCGTGACCACGTGACAATGGCGAGGCCGAGGAACAAGCTCCCAGGTTTGGTTAGACAGCAAAGCATCAAACTCCTCTTGCATGGCAAGTTTCCAATTTGGATCGCGCATGGCCGAGCGAACAGATTTGGGAACTGGTGAGATGGGTGGAGTTTCAGCAATGTTGGCATATTTCGGATTGGGTTTTTGAATGCCAGAGCGTGAGCGAGTGGTCATTGGATGAGAAGGCTGCTGTGGAGCGTGGCGAGTGCGCGTCTGCTGCGTTGCGGGAGGAGCTGCAGGTTGCGGCCGTGCAGGACGAGCTGAGGAGGTGGAGCCGGGTGTCGTGGCAGCAGCTGGGGCTACACTTGCAGGAACGGGTGTCGACGGCCGCGGCGAGGCCGGTGCGGGCGCGATCGAATCGGCAACAACCGCACCGGATCGTGGAGAAGATGCTGCCGGAGAATGCGGAGCAGTTGGTGCTGGCCCGTGGTGATCACGGCGCGACGGCGCATGCAGCGGCAACTCCGGATCAGCGTCAGTAACGGCAGGCGGGATATCCGTAGTGCTGGTGCGACCTGTTGATGATTCAAAAGGGAAGCACAGTTCATCAAAGTAGACGTGTCGTGAGATGATGACACGCCTGCTTGTCAGTGAATAACAGCGATAGCCTTTCTGATTCGATGGGTAACCAAGGAAAATGCATGCCTCAGAACGTGGAGCCAATTTGTGAGCACTCGTGGATGTTAAGTTAGGAAAACAGAGACACCCAAAAATACGTAGATGACTGTATTCAGGTGGTGTGCCAAACAAAAGTTGAAATGGTGTGGTGAGATTCTTTGGCTTGCATGGTCGTCGGTTAAGCAGGTAGGCTGCTGTCGAAAGCGCTTCAGCCCAAAAACGATAGGGCAGAGATGCTCGCAAGAGCAATGTGCACATGGAGTCATTGAGTGTACGAATAATCGGCTCTGCCTTGCCGTTTTGAGGCGAGGTATAGGGGCAGGTGAGCTGAAAAACGATGCCGGTCGAGGAAAAGAATTCACGCAATGCTGCATTATCAAATTTGCGCCCGTTGTCGGAACGGAAACAGTAGACAGAGCGGCCAAATTGAACTTTAAGAAATGCATGAAAGCTTTTGATAACACCAGCAACATCTGATTTATTTTTCAAGGGGAAGGTCCATACATAGTGACTGAAATCATCAAGTAGCACTAGGTAGTACTGAAAACCTGAGATGCTGGACACAGGCGACGTCCAAACATCACAGTGGACCAATTGAAATGGAAAACTAGAAACTGAACTGGAATTTGCAAAAGGGAGGTGTGTGTGTTTTCCTAAGCGACAAGCATGACAAGTTGTGGGAGCCTCCTTATTACAAGCAAAATTAAAATTGCGAACGAGATGAACAAATGACTCATGACTGGGATGCCCGAGTCTCTGGTGCCAAGTTGCTGAAGAAATGACGACGAAAGCTTGTCGTGCTGGTGGGGAGGACGATGGCGTGAAGGAGTACAGATCGCCGTCGCTGTTACATCGGAGCATCGCCAGTCTGGTTCGAAGATCCTTTATAGAAAAACCATACGGATCAAACTCAATAGAGACTGAATTTTCACGAGTTAAACGACGAACTGACAGCAAATTTTTAATGAGATCAGGAGCAACTAGCACATGAGACAAGAACAAAAGACGAACAAATGTAGGAATGTATGTACGACCAGTGTGAGAGATTGGCAAGGAGGAGCCATTTCCAACAATAACATGGCTAGGAGAATGAGACGGAGAGCAGGATGACAAGTTACCAGCTTGTGACGACATGTGAGAGGAGGCCCCAGAGTCAAGGATCCACTCATTGCTCGGCGTCGACTGCGACATGGCGTTCAGGGCCTGAATGAGAGAGGCCTGATCCCAAGAGTGCTGGGAAGGAGCAGCAGCAGCCGGTGCAGCGTGGTACGCTTGTTGAGGCTGAGCGCCGGGCTGGGCACCGAGGATGCCGGCGCCGGACGGCGCCGTCGCGCGGCCGAGTTGCCATGCCTGGAACATGCCCGCCAGCAAGTTGGCATTGGCCGGAGGAACGCCGGGAGTCGACGTGGGGTGCCGGGCGTTGCTGGACGAGGGCCCGCCGGAACCCTTCTTCCTGTAGGCGTTCTTGCCCTTCTTGCCACCAGAGGAGGATGGCGAAGACGACGGCTGCAGGAGTCGGCGTAGGAGCAGGTGGCGCTGAGGTGACCAGCCCGAAGTAGCCCGGGGCCGGCGCGCTGGTCGTGGGTGTGAGGCCGGAGTGCTGGGCCACAAACGCGGCGTGGCGGGCAAGGCGCTCGGCCTGCGCCAAGCGATGCTCTTCAAGCTGCAAATCAGAGCGCACCTTGATGTAGTCAGGCAGAGGCGGGTGCATGGTGATCGTCAGGATGATGCCGTGAAGCCTAGGATTGAGGCCGCGAAGAATGTTCAAGACCAGGTCACGTTCCTGGACCGGCGCACCGAGATCGCCGAGGATGTCGGCGAGCTCCTTCATCTTGGTGCAGTAGGCGAGGGCCGTCATGTCACCTTGGTACATGTTGCGGAACTCAGCGCTGATGTAGACGGAGCGTGCTTCAGCATTGTCAAGGAAGACAGATCGGACGGCGCGCCACAGGGAGTACGTCGTGTCCTTCCGGGTTTGAACGATGCGCAAGATCTCAGTGGAGATGGTGAGGTAAATCCACGAGACAATGGCGAAGTCGTTCTTAACCCAGTCGGAGTCGCCGCGTGCCGCGGAGCCGTCGATGTGGTCCATGAGGCCGAATTTGGTGAGGACGACCATGAACATTTGCCGCCACAGCCCGTAGTTGGCCTCCTGCAGATCAAGGACAGTGGGGATGTGCGATTTGATGTTGATCGGTTGGATTTGAGAAGAAGGGGGTGGATTGATGACGACTCTAGGAGAGCCGGGCGGCGAACTCTCAGCGGAAGCGTCGGACCGAGAGGTCGCTGATACCATGTAGAGAGAGAGAATGAGAAGAACGAGAGGAAGAACTCATGCAACACACGTTCATTCATCTGTGTGGTGGTGTATAAATACATGTACAACAGAGGCCGTTAGGCTACAACAGAATTGACTCAATCACCTAAAGGTCAGCTAAGATCCTATAGAATCGGTCACGTACAGTTGAGCAGAACCGTTTGCTTACACTTTTGAATTGCAAGCAGTTGATATAAGCTTAGGGATAATCCTAGCTAAATTTAGAGTTTTAGCAGCCTTGTAAAACTATAGAAAGCTTCTCAAACGGTGAGGTAACCAACAGACTCTGGAAATTTTTACTCTCCAAATTCAAATGATATCGGCGTGAGATCCTAGCCACTCGTTCGCCAACGTGTCCTCAAGCTGAAGTGCGCTGCCGAGCTGCCTGTAGGCGCTCGACGCAGGCCGACAAACGAAGCCAGCTACGCTGGCGCCGGCGCCGTGCTGCTGGTCCCGTCACTCCTTGCGCCGCCTGGGCCGCGCGCGCGCTGGACAGCTCGCTCCTCCTCCCACAAGCTGCGTTTGCTGCCCGAGCTCTGCCCGAGCTGCTCCCCTGCACAAAAACAGAAGCAAACAAAACTCAACGGGTTTTCGATTAACTTGAGATACGGGTTCACAAATCCAAAGGCTTAGAGATCCAGGAAGTAGATCCTAAAAAGCTAAGTAATCACCGCGAATTTTTAAGAAAACTAAGCGCCTCCTACAAAGAACAAATTTGGGGAAAACTAAAAATTCGGCCTGATCCATGATGAATTTTTGGGGGAAACAAACCAAAGTTACTCACAAGAATCCAAGCAACAAAAACCACCAACAAATTTCACGAGACTTGGAGCGAAATGCGAAGAACAAAAAAATGCCGCGGGGAAGGCGCGCAGGGCGGCTGCAGCGCTGCGGCGGCGAGGGCGCGGGGGTGCGAGCGGCGTGGGAGAAAAGCTATGGCGAGTCGAGCCCGCTGGGCAAAAATGGCCAGCGAAGACCCCGGGATTGCGAGCGAGATAGCCAGTAGAGGAAAAAAGAGAGTCTGTTGGATCCGGTTTTCATCCCTGTTTTGCTATTTTTACCAAACCAACTCGTTTTACACAGGCTCTTGGAGTTGCTCGTGAGCTCGTTCTCGCCAGCAGGCCAGGAGCACGCCTTCGGTTCAATAATATTGGGGCTGATTGGTTCCCCGCATGAGGCTGAACCAGGCCCTCCGCATGCAGGTCCTCGTTGATTGGTTCCCTGGACAGATGTCCGGGCCTGTTCCCGCGCGTGCAAAAGCGAGCAGCGGGCCTGGCTCCGCAGAAACCAGAATGAAATCCGTTTGCGGCGAGCCTGGCTCGCGGCGCGCATCTGTGCCCAGTTTAATAGTAGTATTAGCAGATGATTAGCATAACCCAAGTTGTATTATTATATTTAAAAGTGGATTAAGGCTTGGCAGGCTATAATAATTGTTGTATTGCAGATTTGAACCAAATAAACATTATTTTAATATTTATTATTTATTTCGTAATCAACAAAACAGATTCTCATGGTATCAGCTCCTCTCAGCCAGGCCAAATAGATGCAATAAACCAAACAAAGTGACCTTGCATGTACTCGGCCAGGATGAGATGAGCCTGGCTCCTAGGTACAGGCTAGGCTAGTGCATGCAAACAACCAATCAGGCCCATTGTGTACTAAGTGCTAAAGATGTTGGTGTTTTGTTGGATATGGCCATACATGATTGAACGAATAGTTTTTTTTCCTCTCTATCTCTCGGAAACTGAACGAACAGATTACAAACGGGTCCCCGTGCAGGACGACCAAACCAAGGACCGTCCTGAAACCTCTTGATTTCTTCCATCATTGTTCACTAGTGCATGCGCGTCCGTGGTCGAAGATTACAATTCTAGCATGCCACCTTCTGTAGCAGGAGCAACACGTAGGTAGGACGTTGCACCCGACTACCTGCATCATCTAACTGCAGACAAACGAAACAGGCGCGCGCTACCTCTGGCAATGCCTAGTCCAAGCATTGGAAAAGTACTATCAGTCCCATTGCATCCAGATGTCAAGTATCTCTACTACATAATAAATCCCATCCCGTCGTCCGTACACCCCACCCCCTCGCACCCCCCGCGCGACGAACGACGAAAAACAATCCGCACCCCGCTGCGAACGAACGGCGAAATGCATCTACACCGCAAACGTGCGATCAAACGCGCGAGATTGATTTCGTCGTTGGTTGCAACTCGCGCCCCCCAAATCCCGGACCCCCCCCCCCCCCCCCCAACTTGCGATTCACCCGTGGATCATGCATCCTACGGATCAGATGCAATTCGTAGTTGGTTTGCACCTCCTCCTCATGCGTGAATATCCCTCCCGGACACGAATTCACGTTTTGGAATGAGATCCTGATTTTCAGGATCATGACTGGGAGCACCCGAACAAACCGAGGGCCACAGACCAGGTTGATCAACGTTATATAGCAATGCCCCGCATCCCAAAACCCTAAACTGATGGTCATTGCGTTTCATCGCAGCCGCCACCAACATCAAGCAGCGCATGATCACACGGATCCACTACACTATGATGATGAAGAATCAATGCCTTGGGTTTGCTACAGATGGACTACATCAGCATGATCACAAGGATCGGCTATCAGCGCATGATCACACGAATCATGATAGTGAGTGAGACTCTGTTCTGCATTATGGATTAATTAGTGTTAATTGTGCCTAATGTTCATGATTAGTGAGCCTGATTACATTAACGATCATGATTAGTTTTGGATTAATGCTAATTAACAATGATTACATTAACGATTATGATTAGGTTTGCTCTTATTAGTATTAAGCATATAAGCAGATAGAAGGAGGGGAATGGCAAATCACGGTCTTCCCCCTGTTTCCCCCAAAATCTGAGAAACCCTAGGCTAAATTTCTCCAAAATCCTAACCTAAAGATGGTGTGGTTGATCTTTTACCTGATGTTGATCTTAGATCTGGAGACGCTGCGCGCAGGGCCACGACGACACCACTGCAGTCGCAGCCGCTGGGCTTCCCGCCGTACCAAATCCACAGCACCCGCGCCACAGATCCCCTCGTCGGCGCACGGAGCTGACGTTGCCGTCGCCGTCGCGTGCCTCAGGCATACCACGGCGGACCACATCGACGGCGACGCGCACGGCTATGGGAACCCGCACGCGCGCGCCGGCGATGAGATCCGCTGCAGCACCCATCGCCTGCCTCGCCGCCGCCGGCCACAGTTGTCGCCACCGCCCGCCGCAGAGGTCGTCGCAGCATCACGGGTACGGCCGTGCCGCGCGCGCGCCGCCGCCGAACCGCCGCTCTCACTCGCTCGCCGAGAAATTCGGACGGGAAATGAGGGTTAGGGTTAGGGTTTCACCAAATTTGGTTTTTATCCTAGGTGTGAGCGACGAGGACCGTAGATCAAACACCGACGGCTGAGATCGCATAGATGCTTAGCAGGCTGGACCGAGGCAGGCTTAGCAGGCCGGACCGAGGCGGGCTTAGTGGGCCGGACAGAAGCAGGCGCAGCAGGCTGGACCGAGGCAGGCTTAGCAGGCCGGACCGAAGCGGGCTTAGCGGAAAAAAAAACCCTGGGTTGTATGCGCCAGCTTTTCTTTTTTCTTTTTCCAGCCTTTTGATTTATTTGGATGCATAAAATTTGTATGATTTGGATACACACTATTTGGATATATAGTATTTGGATGCACACAATTTGGAATTGTATTTTTGCTATATTTTGGATTTTCAGGGCTATAATTTTTATATCTGCTGCTAAATGTTTTTGCATATTATGGACATTTGGATGATATAAAAACAATGAAGCCATCTCCATCATGTAATTTTTATATAAATTTTACAGCCTGTTTTGCATAAATATTTTTTCATGGCTACCTTTTTCTGATATGGCTCTCTGGAGTTCATATTTATCACTTAAATGATTAAATTGTGTATACCTGATCTCTTGTAATTATTCTTCTTTGCACGAGTTAATTGTGTAAGACACATTTGTTTTGAACTTCAGTGAATTTATATTTTTTTATTTATGTGCAATTTACTCTCATGCACAGTGATGGATTTATTTTCATATAATGAATTGGCTGATCTTTATAATTTACAGTTGACTAATAATATTTTTTATTGTACAGGGCCGTTAGCTATGGACATGGACAATAGAAAAATGGATCCTAGACGGCCTCCGTTCATTGATGTAACCAACCTGACAAACGGGAAGAATCATGATGGCTTGCGACATGAAGAATGCACCTTTCAAATTCTAGGTACAACTTTGCTTCAAGTAAAATGTCATACAAAATTTGCGTTGTTGGACTCACTTTATAGGTTTTGTAGTGCCCACTAATTGTCGCCAGAGCAGAGAACTAGCGGAAGAACAAAGACGTGAGAAATGTGAGAGGGATAGGGCTCGATATGAGAAAGCGCATCCAATCCAAAAGATGGCCAGAAAAGATAGCAACATGCCATTGCAGCCAAATAGTAATAATGCATGTCAATCTAGGCATCACCAACGTATGTTCTGTCCCATGACCTATGTTTATTGTTCAATTTGAGATATCTAATATAAACATTAATAACTAATAATTTAAGTCTACAATGTGTAGATGTTAGCCCAAAACTGTCAGGAACTCATAAGGACCTTGCTTCTTCACCATCAGCTATGCCAGCTCAAAAGGTGATCTTGATTGATTTAACTGCATCTCTGAATGCGTCAGACTTAAGTATGTAACCCGTCCTCAATGAAATTACATAATTTAGTCAATCATTTAGCATAATATTCATTAATTTATTATCTCTAATTAATCATATCCACTGTGATGCTTACTATGAGGGTTTTATTCCAGGAAGTAGACATGATGTTGATGAATCACAACATGGTTTTATTCCTGATAAGAAGCCAAGACATCGAATATTGTCTAGCAAACAAATTGAAGCAAAACGTGTGCGCGCGAGAGCGTATTACGCAAATATGACGCCAGCACAAAGGGAAGACAGGCGTGCACGTCAAAGGGTACAAAAAGCACAAAAACGCAGAACACTACGTGAGGAGCAAATTGAGGCAAACCGCGAAAAGCGGATGGTGCATAACATGACACCCTAACAGAGGCAGGCGATAAAGGATCGTAAATATGCACGTCGCATTAAACGACGGAACACTATACATCTAGACTCCATCGCCATGATAAATCCTAACTAGAATGAAGTTGACTAATTTCTTCAAACTTTTGTGTGCAGCATTGGTTCAGATTAAACCATTAGAGTGTGAAGGTTTGTTAAGATAATTTTTTTGGTTGTTATTTCTGTTATCATTTCGATACTTAACATCACTAGGATATATTTTTATGGTACTCTGCCACTAAAGCATGCATGCATGATTATTACTACAAATTTATCCTGTTCCTGGAAAGTATTTATTCGTGTGGGATATCATGTACCGCTTTGGCTCAACTACAACTTGAGCCGTGCAATGTCATGTATCGCTACGCTATCTTCGGTTCCCGTGGCATCGCACAGGCATTCGGCTATGCTAATTAATAAGTCAACAGTAGTGCAGCATGGTTTCCAAGGGCACAAGAGGGTAGTTGGATTACAGAGAGCGTGTACGCACGGCAACAAGGGGGCACGAACAACCCTTATATATGTCATTGCGATACTTGGTATCACTATGCGTTTTTTTACTCCTGATGCAACGAACAAGCATTCAACTACTTAAATGGAATTGAGCATGCTGTTGTGGAGGAGGTGTAGGTAGGAGCAACAGAGTTGCGACCATGAACGTCAGAGGTGCGAGCTTGAGTGTCAGAGGCGCGAGTATCAGCGTCGTAGGTGCGGACATGTGTGTCAGAGGCGCGAGCATAAGCGTCGGAGGTGCAAGCATAAGCATCGGAGGGCGGGCATGAGTGTCAGAGGTGCGAGCATAGTGTTAGAGGAGCGAGCATAAGCGTTGGAGGTAAAAGCATAAGCACGGGCATACAACTGTTCAATGTCAAGGCCGAAGACAAGGTGTTCGCGATGGTCACCGCGAACCTTTTGGATCCAGTCGTGTGCGTCTTCGTAGGACTTCGTCACCGTTGTCTGGATGATTGTGTTGATGAAGAAGATGTTGTATTTGGTCGTCGCCACCACGGTCACTGCGTCGTCGAGGGTCGTCGTCGCCACCATGGTTGCCGCGTCGTCGAGGTTCGTCGTCGCCATGGTCGTCGCATCGTCGAGGGTCGTCGTCGTGTCGAGATGGGCGCTGGTCGCGTCAAGAGGGGCGTCGAAAGCGAATGGCGGGGAAGAAGGATGGAGTGGGCCGTGGTTCGCCATCAGCATCTATATACAAGGAGGGGCACGGCATGGTGCCGTTTGTGAGTAGAATTTCCGCGGATTGAAACTTAGATGGAGGCCCATCCAGATTGTGCGGTATTCATATGCAAGCACATGGGCTATTGTTTTGCTAGGCCTGATGGGACTTTGCAGGTCAACAGACCGTGTACAACCTTACACGCTTCAACTAGGAGTAGAGAAGTGTTAAAAAAAACCTAGGAGTAGAGAAATCCATTTGAGAAATAATTATGCCTTTATTCGCGTGCCGTGCGATATCATGTGCCACTGCGCAATCTTCGGTTGAACTACATCTTGTGCCTTGCAATATCACGTGCCGCTACGCAATCTTCGACTCCCGTGGCATCGCACGGGCATTCGGTTTCAATGTTATGAAAATACTTGGTAACACGGGGCACAAACAACTCTTATATATGTCATTGCGATACTTGGTATCGCTCTGCGTTTTTTTTACTTCTGATGCAACGAACAAGAATTCAACTACTTAAATAGAATTGAGCATGCTGTTGTGGCGGAGGTGTAGGTAGGAGCAACATAGTTGCAAACATGAATGTCGGAGGTGCGGGCTTGAGTGTCAGAGGCGCGAGCATAAACGTCGGAGGTACGGGCATGAGTTTAGGCGTGAGCTAAGCATCGGAGGTGTGAGCATAAGTGTCAGAGATGCGAGCATAAGCGTCGGAGGTGCGGGCATGAGTGTAGAGGCACGAGCATAAACGTCGGAGGTGCGAGCATAAATGTCAGAGATGCGAGCATAAGAGTCGGAGGTGCGGGCATGAGTGTCAAAGATGCGAGCATAAGCTTCGGAGGTGGGGGCATGAGTGTCAGAGGTGTGAGCATGAGCGTCCGAGGTGCGGGCATGAGTGTGGTACGGTGCGAGGTGTGAGTGAGCGTTGAAGGTGCGAGCATCCGAATTGC
The DNA here is from genome assembly GCA_007726485.1 of Eragrostis curvula. Classification (NCBI taxonomy): domain Eukaryota; kingdom Viridiplantae; phylum Streptophyta; class Magnoliopsida; order Poales; family Poaceae; genus Eragrostis; species Eragrostis curvula. The sequence continues at coordinate 37,924,050 of CM017445.1, read as the reverse complement.
TATACACTGTGATTGTATATGACCCAACTACATCTTGCACCCGTGCGTAACCATGTATTGATACACAATCTTTGGCTCTCGTAGAAACCCACATGCATTCAAACTAGGCGGTTGTCCTCGTCACTTTTTGGGCGAGACGGGGATGCACAATGTCGCGTCTCTGACCTTATAAATCATGTCTTGTTGAGCTAGATGGGACTTCGTAGACCGACAGTCCGTGTACAATCATGCACCCGTTCAATCTAAGAGGATAAATCCTGCAGGGGTTTCGCCTCCTCTCGCACCGGCCACGTCGCCTGAAATTTCCCTCGCCGTTCGTTTGGTCGCAGCTTATCTCTACCGTTCGTCTCAATGTTTGACTTTGATGCACTGCAGAAGTCTAACATACATGACTTTTTTGCTCGCTCGTCGGAGGAAGTCTGCCATGCTTGACTATTTCGCCCGCTCACCTGAAAGTTCCATTTGATTTCAATTGCCGTGTTGTTTGACCTGGCTGGCTGTCGTGGTCTGACCGGGTGTGGCTTCCATCTTCAACCATTGGCCGTGTTCTTTGACCTCGCATAGTTGGAATTTCAGGTGGCTGCTCTATATATTGTCTCCCGGCCTCCACCACGGTGTGCGACGGCGTCGTCGTCGGCCTCATGGCATTGCGGTGCCCCGACGCATCCTGCTCAGGCGCCGTGCTGCGTGGCATGGTCGAGCGCTTCGCCGCGGACAATGGGAGGGACGCGTAGAGCTGCTTCCGGCGTGCGATTACGTCGAGGTGCACGGGCTGTGGATGAAGCCATGCCCGGGGCCCGGCTGCGGCTGCGCCATTGAGACCCCCCTCGACGGAGGCGGTTCGGGCGGCGGGGTGGCGCAGCGCACTGGCCGGCGAGCTGCACGGCGGCTGCGGGGTCCTGGTGCACACGAAGCCGTGCCCGCGATGCCGGTGCCCCATCGAGCATGTCCGCGGCTGCTTGCCCACAAATCCTGCGACGACCAGAACACGGTGGCGACGGTGGGGGGGTTGCGATGCGCGAAGGAAGCGCTGGATTCGTCCCTGTGGCCGTGAACCGGCGGACGCAGCAGGACGCCGAGCGCGAGGCCAGCCGGCGCAGAATCAACGACGAGCTGGCGGAGGCGTGGGAGCGGGTGGCGGAGGGGCGGCGTTGCTGGGCAACGCGTGCGCGCAGGACGGCAGGCAAAGCTTGCTGCGGCGGTGGGAGTTGTTCGAGTGCCAACACGGCAGGGTAGGGCCTGCTCCGCGTCGTGCACGCCATCGCCAGCCGCGCCCGCCGATCCCGTTCCTCCTTTGCCGCCTCGCGTCGTCGGGTGACGTGGTGGTGCTCTGCGTCGAGGGCACGGACGTGGACGGCGACGCGCGCGACATGCGGGTGGTCTTCCGGAACGCGGCGGTGACGGCACAAGAAACGGCGATTGGCAACCGGGCCTTCCTGCTTGGCTCATCCAACTTCGGGTCCTCCTGCTCTGCGAGTGGCCACAGGTTGTAGCCAAACTGCCTGTATTGGCCGAATCTATTCAGCCAAGAGGACGACGATCTGCATGTCTATGATGTGAAGCATGGCAGCCGGGAGATTGTCAAGACGAGGGTGCATCGGCTTCCCAGAAACCGTTTTGGGTTGTTCCATGTTGTAGGGCCAAATGTTCCGGTAGTTAAAAACGGTTGTTCCAGCGTATAGGAACAAATGTTCCTGTAGTTAGTAACGAAATGTTTCATCGTCTGGGAACCAATGTTCCAGTAGTTAAAGAGAGTTGATCCGCAGTTTGGTAACCATTGTTCGTGTTGTATTTTAGTTCTATTTTCGTGAGTCGTTATTCTTTGATTGCTATGATCAAGTGCTTCGTCGTGGAGATTGAGACTTAATCTGCTTGCCGCAGCATGAGTTGCTTAGTGATTTGTTTAATTAATTTTCCATGGAGTTCGCCGTGCATGTGCATGCATGTAAGCATGTTGGGAACAAGTATACACCGCGGCAATTATCCATTGCTCGTGCGTATGTGTCTGCCAGTCGGTCTTCGCGTGCTCTGCCCAGATGGGATGTGTACGCCTCGCATGCTTCTATTGCGTCTCCATCTTTTTAGATGTGTTGCTATGCGTGGCAGTTTGGGAACTAGCGAGGAAAATCAATGTTTCACTCCGGTCATAAGGTCCATGTCCGAGTTATTAGTGTTCGACTTCCGATCTGGATGATGAGCTTATGGTTGGTGCGTGTTGATATTTTATGTGATGAGCAGCTGACTTGAATGCTAAATTCTTTGACAATATTTGCATATATGTCATCATTAGTGTGTTTGTTGTTGGTTGGGTAAATGCTATAATACGTGTGAAATTTGAGTTGCCTGCATGGTGGACAGATTCTGGATAGCCAGCTTCTCTTCTTTTGTCAACCTTTGCAACAGGTTGCCGCATTCCTTGACTTTGCTCCATAGGAAGAAGTCTAATGTGATCGGCCGTTTTCTTTGTCTCAATTTTTGACTTTGTTGCGTCAAAGGAAGTCTAACGTAGTTGACTATTTCGCTTGCTTGCACGCTCTATATCTTGCGCGCATGCGTTGCCCAGCGGCGCGGCAACATGCATGGATTAGCATTTTTCCATTGATATCAGCTAAACCAGGCCCTACAAATAGATTTGGCCCAGCATCTAAATTTACCAAAGAGATAGTTGTAATCATGGAATCGGCTCTATCGGCCCTAGCCCATGCCTCATGTGAACTTGTTGTAGTTGCACACCGAAGCGAATTAGCCATTGACGAAAATATACAGTGAGAGATGGGCGCGCCGCAGCGTCTAGTACCATGTATTGGTACACAATGTTTAGCTATCATGGCATCATGCGGGCATTGAACTAGGAGTAGAGAAGCGATACAAAACTAGGAGTAGAAAAACTCTTTTGAGAAATAATTTGTATTGCTATATGTGGCGCAACTACATCTAGCACTCGTGTGATACAATGCACCGGTACGCAATCTTTTCGCTCGCATGGCATCGCACGGGCATGCAACTGTTCAGTGTTAAGGTCGAAGACAAAGTGTTCGCGATGGTCACCGGGAACCTCTTGGATCCAGTCGTGTGCGTCTTCGTAGGACTTCGTCACCGTCGTCTGGATGATTGTGTTGATTAAGAAGACGTCGTACTTTGTTGTCGCCGCCACGGTCGTTGCGTCGTCGAGGTTCGTCATCGCCATGGTCGTCGCGTCGTCGAGGGTCGTCGTCGCCGCCATGGTTGTCGCGTCGTCGAGGTTCCTCTTCACCATGGTCGTTGCATCGTCGAGGATCATTGTCGTGTCGAGATGGGAGCTGGTCGCGTCAAGAGGGGTGGCAGAAGCGAATGGTGGGGAAAAGGGATGGAGTGGGCCATGGTTCGTCATGGTCGTTTATATACAACGAGGAGCAATGGCATCAGTCGCGTCGCGAATCGATTCGTCGTGGCTGAATCGAAGCGTCGCGGTTGAATTGAAGCATCACGGCTAAATCGAGGCCCATCCAGACTATGCGGTATTCAGATGCAAGCCCATGTGCTTGCATATGAATATTGCTGGGCTGATGGGACTTTGTAGGTCGACGGACCGTGTACAACCTTACACACTTGCGATATCATGTACCGGTACGCAATCTTTGTCTCTCGTGGCATTGCACGGGCATTCAACTAGGAGTAGAGAAGTGTTAAAAAAAATCTAGGAGTAGAGAAACCGATTTGAGAAAAAAAATTGTCTTTATTCGCGTGTCATACGATATCATGTGCCACTACGCAATCTTCGGCTCAACCACATCTTGTGCCGTGCGATATCATGTACCGCTACGCAATCTTCGGCTCCCGTGGCATCGCACGGGCATTCAACTAGTCTTCATATAAAGTTACAAACCACAAACTGGGTCGGTGCACTCGGAATGAAAATTTCAGACATAGCAATTTTTTAGCTTTTCTCAGACTCAGAAACCTTAGCTACCTTTCAAAAAAAAAAGAAAGTCTTTTTTTTTGAGGAACAAAAAGCTTAGCTACAACACCACTGAAATGTTAGTTACTTGGAGGGAGATTGTGGGCCATAGTCTGGATCAGGACGGACCATTACGCTCAAGAATAATGGGCCTCAGTGATCTTCTTTAAATTGACAGAAGACATCTCTACGCCGCCCAGCTCGGCCCAATCCTTCTACGCTGCACACTTGCGCGGCCTCTCCAAACGTGGCAATCTTGGATGGAATACTGTTTTCTTTTGTGTGTCACACATAGCTTTAGAATTGTGCTAAAAAAAACATAGCTTTAGAATTGTCATGAGTTCTTCTGGGTTTGCACATGTGTGGAAGGATCCTTAAATTTAAAAACACAAATCCGTTACAAAATTTAAGACTCAACGTCTCCCTAAAATCCTTGACCATTTCAGCCTGCCCAGCTTCCTAAGCGGGCTGGTCCAAAAAAAACACTCTCTAAATGGGCTCAGCCCAGCACAGCATCCCCGTCCTCCCATGTAGCCCAAGTTGCCCAACGCTTGCCAGCAGCCTGCAGCTCAAACCCACACCAGCGAGAAAAAGAAAAAGAATACAAGAAAGAAAGGTGCTGTCTGTAAGATTTCGAACAACCTAACGGAGCACACAAGCGTTTGTGGCTATATGAAGAAATAAAAACTGAGACGATTGAATTCGAGTTGAATTCAATGCAAATTGACATGAATTCATGATAAACTCGAACGCCAGAGGGCTGAAAATCATAGTAGATATTCCAAGTGACACAGACACACGACTTGTTCAGCTGTTGGATTCCTCGCTAGCTGCGGCTACGTTCCACTCATGGAAACAGCTGGCTGGCTGGTGGCTACTGCAGCAGCAAAGCAACCAACCGAACAAGCCCACAGTAAAATTAATGATTTCAGCAGTAGACGACGTGATCGTCGCCAGCAGGTGCCAACAGTGACTTTAGATTAGAAAGAAGACTCATTCACGAAAAAAAAAAGATTAGAAAGAAAACTGGAACTGGAAGTCCTCGGTGCCCACCATGTCAGTGAGCCGTGAAATCGTTAAAGAGAGAGAGAGCCGGGTGCACCAAGCAGCATCTGGAGCCGCAGCCGAACCCTACTCCCGTCCGACAGAGGTACCATCCTTTTTTGCAAATCGCGCAGAGCACCCCAGCTTATAGTTTTCGAGCTCCTACCCGGGCCTGCCCTCTCTCGGTTCGTGCGGCTGCAACACAGGGTGCGGCAGCAGCAGGCGGCGGCGGCGGCGAGGGTTTTGCTGCTCCCTACAGCGCACGCAGCGGCGACGCCTCCGCAGCTCGTCGCTGCCGGATCGAGAAGGCGGGGGAGGAGGCGGCGCCTGTGGTGGCTGCGGGAGCGCCATGAGGGGCGGCGGCCGTGGCGGCGGCGGGAGGCAGCCCTACGCGGCGCCGGACGCGGCGGATGTGGCGGCGATCCCGCCGGCCAACAGGAAGATGGTGCAGAGCCTCAAGGGGATCCTCGCCGACCGCTCCGAGGTCGAGATCTACGCCACGCTCTGCGACTGCGGCATGGACCCCGACATCGCCGTCGAGAGGCTTATCTCCCAAGGTACGCTGGATGCTGGGGCCCTCCCTCGCTTTTCGCTCTCCGCACGGTTCGAATTGTTCGGCGTGGATGCTGTCGTGTGACGCTCGTCCGCAGACGTTAGGGTTTGATTCCCATGTTAGTATTGCGAGCTGTGCGACTAATCCGTGTGAGGTTTCGGAACCCTAATAATTGGACGGTTACTATTAATTCCGCGCCAATCTTACCTAATTCTTCCCAAGTTGTGCACCGTAGCTTGTATCTGCTTGACACCTAGTGGTATTGACTCGTGTGAAAGTATGCTGGAACCTTTTAAGCTGTTATGGCTTCAAAGGAGCTATGAAAGTCTGCATTTTTGTCAACAAGTCAGGCCTTTTTGCATTTATGGATGTTGCCTCTGGCATGTAATTATGATGCAGTGAGCTAGTAGATGATTGCTATCTTGCAAGACCATGTCTTTATCATCAGCTGTAAAATACTGTGTAAGCTTGCTCGTGCATCTTTTCCCTTTTTTTAACTTAGAAATTGAACATGCTGCATCTACTATGACGGTCCTGGTGTTGATTTGGTATGTATTTAATTGTTTGGCATAGGCAATCTTTGTCGGAAACATACATCTTGACTAGTATCTATTCGTTCGAATGTTGAGCAGCTCGTTTAAAGATGCTTGGGTGCCAGTGGTATTTGGTTGCTGCAAGCGCAGATAATCACCTATTTATCCTGTTCTTAATTGTTGACTGTCATTTAGTCATATTCTAAATGTGCCAGCTAATGGTCACCTAGATTTCTGTTATTTTCTATGGTGTGAATGAAGCATGCAAGGTTAATATGCTCCTAATAAATGCAGCATAGTATATGAGATCACTGACAATTATTCTCTTTTTTTTTTCAATTTCGTGTCTGTTCAGATACTTTTCATGAAGTGAGAAGAAAGCGGGACAAGAAGAAAGAGGTTAGTCTATGCATGTATTCCTTGCATCTGCAGCCTTTGTGCAAGTTTACTGTTTGGTTTTCCGACCTTTAATTTGGTTTTCCAACATTTTGTAGACTAAAACTTCTCAGGAAACAAGGCCTCGACCATTCCATAAATCCTTATATCGAGGGTATAAGGCTGGTTCTGATCGAGGCGGACGTTTTCAAGCTGGATTGGGAGGTAATATTCTGCATTATGTGTTACACTGTGATAATCTAACTTATTTCATAACATAACTTTTTGTTTCTGACCTCCATACATGAGCAGACTCAACGGGTGGTGCTAAGGGTCCTGTCAAGAAAGAAGCAGAATTACATGCTCCACATAACTCAGTAGCCTTGGACTCTGTCAAGACAAGCAGTCCTACAGAAACAATTTCTGCTCCTGGGTGTGTAATTCACATTTCTTTTTATATATGTTATGAGCTACATGCCATCATTTCTGCTCTTTTGATTGTGTTTTTCTTTTGTCAATGTCTTTTCTCCTATTGTTGAAATTGTTGCATTGGTTTCAGTTATTCCTCTTTATAATTGTTTTTTTGTCCATTATTCTATTTTGCAAAAGGACAACAGAGTCACTGCAGAAGTTTTGGCTGGTATACTTTTATTAAGTTATTTGCCATTGATGTCTGAGTAACACCTTATTGTGGGTCGCTTTGGTATGGTACTTCTGGCGTAATAGACTGATAGTTGTCCTTTAGATACTCTTTGGCTCTTTCTAAGACGAGCATAATTCGAAAATGTAACTACAAACATGCATGTAGTGGTACAAGTAATTTTGTTTTACCACGTTAAAAATACTAAAGAGACGAATAAGATTAGTAGATTTATCATCAGAAATAATTCAGTATCTTTTTTTTTTGGCCAAATTAGGCTAGAGAAACAATGGCAAAACAAAATGAAAATGTTTATTTATACCATGTTCATGTCCTAAACTACTGCTATGCAATACGAAGACCATTTTGGCTCTAGGAGGAGCCAAGGAGGTTGATTATCTATGTTGGCGTATGTGTCCTGGATTCTGTATGTCATGTGCCATAACCATTTTGTGGGGCAAACTGGTGCAGCTTTCAAATTATGATAATATATAACTTCAGTCACTTAATTTTTACTCTTATGGTGATTCGTCTATTCAGCCTGATGATATCTTTGACATGGTTCCTAACCTGTATACTTCTGTTTGCAGAAATATTGCTAAGAATGAAATTCCCGTTGAATCAAGTGCCCAGGCTGATGCGAAGAACTACACTTCCCAGCCCCCATCTCAAGTGCAGCATGGTTGGGGCGTGCCTGGTCGCCCTTCCATGGCTGAAATTGTGAAGATGGGCCGGCCTCAAGCCAAAGTTGCAAGCAGATCTGTCGCAAGCACCGCTGGCATGCCAGCTATTGTTGATTCAGTCACCTCCAATGCACCAAGTCGTAGTCCCAAAGAATCTAATTGCATTGTTACAGCCACTAAATTACCAAATGGTACTTCCGAGGTCCACCTATCTAATGATGTGTCGTCAGTTGATGTTACACCTTCTGCAGAGGTATCAGAAGTGGCGGAATCTGTTGGTCCTCTTTCCACTAATACAAACACAAAAGGTTTATCGATTGCAGACGATATTGAAAAAGAGGCAGAATTAGATGAAGCTAAGGAAATGAGTAGCAATGCAGAAAGTATGACAATTTCTGGACAATTTTCTGCCTCTGCTAAAGAAGTAGAACCACAACAAAATCCAACTGCCAGCCATCTGGACAATGACGCAACAGTGAAAACAGACGATTTTCAGTACAACGAGCTTTTATTTGAGCACAACCAAAGTAAGTCTGCAAAAAAAAACTTTACCTTAATTTATTTGTCTATATGAAAAGTGAAATATGTTATGTGGTATAGAACTTGAAGTAATGTGTAGGTATCTGTGTGCAGTTGCTTCTTTTCTATGATCCCAAAAGCCCTGTGGTTTTAATTTGGAGTTTTATTTATGTGAACCATCAATGTAACTGAACAGTTTTAACTACTTGCCTAAATTCTCAAATCCCACCAACATATAGTATCTGGAATTGCTGTTAACCTAGAGTGTTTCAGATGTAGAAGGCCAAGGAAAACCAAACTGAGAAAGCAAACACATAAAATTGTTAATTCCTCTGACTGGTACTCTGTTCCTAGTGATTTCGGATACTGCTCTGCAAGTGCATTTGTGTATTCTTGTTGCATGAAATAATACTTTCTGAGTGACCGATCTTTTGTTATGTTTGAAATGCTATAACGCCCCTGGTGACTGGCTGGGATACATTTCAGTTTTTTAGCACTCATCATTTTGCTTGTCACTAGTCAACGGTCACTGTTCTTATTTTCTTACGACGATGCACCTTTCAAATTGCAGATTCAAATGGAGATATGTCTACTACAATGGAACAGTTTGATCATTTAACTCTACATGAGGAAAAGAGATCAAAACCGTCAGACGATAATCCAGCTGTAATAATCCCCGATCATCTTCAGGTTTCAAATGCTGACTGCGCACACCTGACATTTGGTAGTTTCGTGTCGGGAACGCTCGATGCATCTTTGTCAGTAAAACCTCTCAACAGTGATGGGGAGGTCCCGGCAGTTTCTGATAACCAGGCAATTGATCATTCAGATGTCAGGTGTGTTATTTATTTTTAATGTTCAGTCCCATTATATTGTGCAATACTTAAATACTTTCTTTTCAGAACACATGAGGATGAAAACAAGGCAACAGCACCACCTTCGACTAACGAGTATGTTGCTTCTGCTACAAACAGCAACATGGAGAACCTCAATGTTACATCGGTACCTCAATCCGAAGTGCCGAGGGCAGATTTCATAGATGTTACAAACAGTGCTGAATACAATCTATCCTCGACATCTAATTATACAGCCCCTGGTTCGGTGCATCCAGAGTCTGCTTCACAAAGTTATCTACAGGAGAGTCGACACTTGCAAAACATCTCACCTCTCACAAGCTACATGGTATACACATCTATGTTACAAACTTCCAATTACTATTACACTCCACCTCTATGGATGTGTTCCCCCATTGCATGCTTTGGTAGATACAGAAGCCATCTGACCTGTTATAGTGAGTAGGAAACCTCATAACAAGCTGTATAGGTCTTGCTTGCTTTGCTAAATAAAGGTGCACTTTTGAACGAATAATCAATCCAATTCTCATGTGTTAATATGAATGAATTAAGTTCCATTATTTTTCTTCATTGACTGCTGCTTATATAACCATTTGTCTCTACAGCAAGCAAACATACCAAATGGTCTGCTGCCACCTGCGATGCCACCTTTGCGTGATCTTGATCCAGCATTCTCTCTATTGCTCACCAATCCGCCTCCATTGGCTACAATGGTTCATGGTACAGTGCCATCGTCCACGAGCAATGCAGCTGTTTCTACGCAACCACAAGAGGTAGGAGCTCTCACTAGATGATATTACTTCAAGTTTGCTTCTTTGTGAAGTAGCCATGTATTTCTAAACAACTTCACATTTTCTATATTCTTACACTTATAATAATCTGCTGGTATAAGGGTTGTGCTACATATCTCGTCCCTTTTGGCTCTTCACAAGCTAAATGTTGAAATAGATTCCAAAGATATAAGAGCTTGAGCCTTTTCTTGTGCTATATGAATGATCTGTATTCCTTTGTGTTAGTCTGTTAGTCAATTTTCATAACACTTTGCTAGACTGCTTCCTATTATTCCATCCTTTTCCGTGACAAAAAAGCGAATTGTTTAGAAGTTGAAACCTGCGAGCACGACCATCATTTCATCATACACCTAAATTATGAATAATTGATCTGCCCCTTGTCGGTTAGTTATACCATGAGTAGGCTGGGTCGTAATATGTCGAATTCAGGTTATGTCTGGCTTAATAATCCCTGTAAAACTCTCTATACCTTGGACTTTAGTTTGTTCTTTTTTGACCTGCCTTGCTCTCCACTTTTTGCGGGGCTTGCACCAAGAATTGGTGACACATTTTGTTATCGAGCTTCTACCGAGTCTTTACGCTAGTCTATGAATTATATCATACTACTAATTTTAGAAGGAAATAAAAGACTCCCTCTGTTTTTAAATATATGACAACATTGACTTTTTTCATTACTTTGACCATTTGTCTTATTCATTAATTCATAAATATTTGTGCAAAAAGCTAAATGTATAAGTTAATTTTAAATTGCTTTTGATGATAGATCCAACGATATACATTTCACGCTAAGCAACTAATTATTTTCATATATATTGTTGGTCAAAGTTTAACAAAAAAGTCAACGGCGTCATATAATTAAAAACGGAGGGAGGATTCCATACCTTTCTGTGGTGGGCAGTTAGCTTGTCAAGAGTGAAATCTGTTCTGTGGTATTGCTGGATCCATGCTGGCACCATCCTTGATGATAACATTTTCATCTCAGTTTTCACTCATGATGAGCCTTTGCCTAGATATGAATTACTGATATGTAAATGACTTTTGTTCGTTGAACTGTTTTTTTTTTCTCTGTATGGAGTTTTTTCTTATATCGTGTACTCTTGCAGAATGTCAATCCGGGTGGTTTATCCAATGCTCAGCAGTTGGCTCAATCTCAACCAAGCACCAGCATTGCTTCAGGCCCTCCTCTCCCGCAGCATCTTCCCCTTCACCCTTATGCTCAAGCTACTCTTCCCTTAGCATACGCAAGCATGATGGGCTACCCTTCTCTTCCACAAAGTTATGCATATCTCCCGCCTGCTGCTTTTCAACAACCATACATGAATAGTGGTCTATTCCACCAAGCAGCAGCTGCAGTTCCCAACTCAAGCGTGAAATACCCTCTGCCACAGTACAAAAGCAACATTACCCTTGCTAGCTTACCTCAGCCAGGATCTATGCTCTCAAACTATCCTGGAGCCTTTGGAGCTGCAAACAACATCCCTGGAAACTTCAATCTGAACCAAAACACAGCAGCAGCAAGTGCACCTCTTGGGTTTGATGGAACAGTGCCCTCACAGTACAAAGATGGGAATCAGTTCATTTCTCTCCAGCAGGTAACTACATGGTTAACCCCTTGAGTTTTACATACTACAAAATAAACAGACTACAAGATCATCACTAACTTTCTGTTTATCGCTGACAGGGCGAAAACCCTGCAATGTGGATGCATGGTGCTGGTTCACGAGCAATGCCCCCGCTTGCAGCTAACACTTTGTATGGCTATCAAGGGCAGAGTCATCAGGCTAGCATTCGGCAGGGCCAACTACCGTCACAGTTTGGCGCCGTGCTTGGGCAGTCACAGCCAGGACTGGGCCCGGAACACAGGAACCCTAGTGATAGTAATTTAAGTGCTGCCGCTCAGCCTAACCAAATGTGGCCAAGCAACTACTGATCCAGCCAATATCAACAACTATCCTGAAGTCGGTCCTGTTTTGGTGCTTGCGACGCCAGTGATGCCGTGCTCCCGAATAGCAACTGTGTACGAGGGTTGCTGTCGTGACATTTTGAGAGGCCAGGGAGATATATGTGCGAGCATGTTTTACTTGTAGCGTTTGTAGGGTGGCCTAAAACTGTAGCGCAATCTATTTATTCATACTCTGATAGAAAAAGGATCGTTCTTTCTTTCTTTTCGTTTCTTCTTTTGATGTTTACATATTTTGTGGCAATAAACCCGAAATTTCTAACAAAGCAGCACCATTGATTCTTCGAGGAGCGAAAGATGACAGTTTTGCATCGACGGTATTGTCTGCTTCTCTTTGCCTGCTCCGATCTGTAGGCGTCCGTGTCTGTGTGCTACGGCAGACTGCAGAGGCGTCGAAAGATTGATGGTAAATGTAGAGAGTAATCGAAAGATTGATGGTAAATGTAGAGAGTAATCGCGCAAGATTTACATTGAACTCAGGGGTACTTGTACAGGTTACAGAGGTGCGGTGGATATCCGCATGATCCTATATTCTAGCCAGAGTTGACGAAGTGGGGGAGAAGGTTACATGCCGTAAGAATCAGTCGTAACTGAATTAGCCATCGCTATCTATTTCTACACCCCCCCCCCCCCCCCTCAGTTTGAACGTCATCCGTGATGGACAAACTGGATCGAAACTGCTCGAACAACTTTGTTGGTAACCCCTTCGTCATAATGTCTGCAAACTGACTCTCAGTAGGAACGTGGAGCACACGAAGCTGGCCAATGGCGACTTTCTCCCTGACGAAATGAATGTCGAGCTCCACATGCTTTGTCCTGCGATGGTGAACCGGGTTCTGCGTGAGGTAGACGGCGGATATGTTGTCACAATAGACCACCGTTGCCTTGGCGACATCAACATGTAGCTCTTTCAGTAAATTCCGCAACCAGCAGCATTCGGCGGTGACGTTTGCGACGGCCCGGTACTCTGCCTCGGCGCTCGATCGAGAGACCGTGGTTTGGCGTTTGGACGACCATGACACCAATGTATCACCAATGAAGACGCAGTAGCCGGACGTTGATCGCCTCGTGTCTGGGCAGCCGGCCCAGTCGGCGTCGGAGTAAGCCACCATGTCATTGTTGGACGATGCCGAGATGTGAACTCCATGATGCAGCGTGCCTCTGATGTATCGGAGGATCCTCTTGACCAGGCTCCAGTGGGTGTCGCACGGCGCGTGCATGTGCAGACATACTTGGTGCACCGTGTAACATCCCAGGCTGCCACCAGGCTGGGCCCGCTCACATTTTGTGCAGACCCCACTCTAACCCACCACCTTTTACGCTTTCGGCCTCGCTTCGCGTAAAAGGGTTAACCCAAGGTGCTGGATGGTGGACAACCTAGACTTATATGTTGGCCTTTCTCCCACTAGACTAGCAAGGTGGGACTAAATCCCACCCCCTCATGCACACTAGTGCACATGGACCACTAAGGCCTAATCCCAAATGGGCCGGGATGTCATAAACACCCCCCCTCAAAGGAACCGACGTCCTCGTCGGGATACCAGCGCAACACACCCTTGCGGGCAAAGGACCAGGAACGCTCCCCTATTGGCACACGTCTGTGTCCAGTGTCAGGCCATATGCCATGCCGTGTCCCACTCACGGGGCCCACACGCGCCATGCGCCATATGTCTGCACCCCTGGCCCACACGTCCGTGCAACCGCGAGGGTCGGCTCTGATACCATTTCTAACATCCCAGGCTGCCACCAGGATGGGCCCGCTCACATTTTGTGCAGACCCCACTCTAACCCACCACCTTTTACGCTTTCGGCCTCGCTTCGCGTAAAAGGGTTAACCCAAGGTGATGGATGGTGGACAACCTAGGCTTATATGTTGGCCTTTCCCCCACTAGACTAGCAAGGTGGGACTAAATTCCACCCCTTCATGCACATTAGTGCACATGGGCCACTAAGGCCTAATCCCAAATGGGTCGGGATGTCACACACCGCGTACGCGAGATCAGGCCGTGTGAGAGTCAGGTATTGGAGGGCGCCAGTGATGCTTCTGTAGAACGCGGCGTCGGTGGCTAGAGTGCCGTCTGCAGCAGAGAGTTTCGGCTTGGTGTCAACAGGAGTCGGGGCTGGTTTGCAATTGAGCATGCCGGCTCGCTCGAGGACGTCCTCAGCATATTTGGATTGGTGCAGAAGAAGCCGGCTGGTGAGCGCTGAACTTGGATGCCAAGGAAGAACGACAATGGTCCGAGATCTTTCATGGCGAATGCTGCACTGAGATGCTGAACGATCTGCTAGAGAAGAGCTTGGCTTGATGCAGTCAGGACGATGTCATCAACGTACAGTAGTAAGTACGCGACGTTGTTGCCATTCCGAAGAACAAACAGAGAGGAATCAGACTGAGTTGTCTTGAAGCCAAGGCGGCATAGCTTGGCTGCAAATGTCTGGTACCAGGCCCTCGGTGCCTGCTTAAGTCCATATAGAGATTTGGACAAAAGACAGACATGATCCGGGTGTGTTGTGTCTACAAATCCAGCAGGTTGTAAGCAGTAAACTTTCTCTGTCAATGCGCCATGGAGGAAGGCGTTTTTGACATCCAATTGATGAACTGGCCACTTCCTTGATGCTGCAAGATGGAGCACTGTCCTGATTGTTCCTGGTTTGACGACCGGAGAAAATGTTTGATCAAAATCCACACCTGCCTTCTGGTTGAAACCTCGAACGACCCACCTAGCCTTGCGACGCTCAAGGGAGCCATCTGGATGGAGCTTGTTCTTGAAAATCCATTTTCCAGTGATCACATTGACACCACGAGGACGAGGCACCAATGTCCAAGTCCTGTTCTGCTGCAAGGCGGAGAACTCTTCTTCCATTGCACGAAGCCAGTCGGGATCACGCATTGCGGCGCGCACGGATGTCGGCGCCGGTGGTGGAGGAGCCCGCACTATGCTGACTTGAGCGTACCGGGGGTTGGGCTGCCTGATGCCATCGCGGAGACGCGTGGTCATGTGGTGGCGTGGTGGAGACGTGGCGTCGTGACGCGGCACAGTAGACGTGCTGGCCTGAGGTTCAGGCGAGCGGTCAAACCGTGGCGCGTCGCTTGATGGCGCGGCGCCAGTGCGAGCCGTGGCGTCGAGCACTAGTGCTGGTTCCTCCTGTGCGCGAGCTGCAGCAGTGTCCGGGGCAGCAGGGCCAGGCTCGAGTGGAGGCACTGGTGCACCGGCGCTTGGTGGAGAAGCGGCGAGCGGCGTTCCGGGGCCGGCAGGTGCCGGCGAGCCAACGGGTGCCGGCGAGCCAGCGGCTGCGACAGCCGGTGCACATCGAGCAGCTGCGGCGCGACGCCCTGCAGGCATCGGTACGACAACCTGTTCCACAGCCGGGGCAGAGGGCATCAAGGAATCACCATCCGAGTTCACCGTGGACTTGAAAGGAAAGGTGTGCTCATCGAAATACACATGGCGAGACGTGATGACAGCCGGGTTATAGCAGCGATAGCCTTTGGTGTCTGCTGGGTAGCTGAGGAATATGCAGGCCGCGGAACGCGGCGCGAGTTTGTGTGGCGTGGTGGCAGCGAGGCTGGGGTAGCAGAGGCAACCGAACGTGCGTAGCACAGAGTAGTCCGGTGAACGGCCGAGGAGCAGGTCGTGCGGCGTGGCGTTGCGGCGTGCGTGGCATGGACGGCGATTGAGTAGGTAGGTTGCCGTGGCGAGTGCATCTGGCCAGAAGGTGAGCGGAGCAGAGGCATGGAGGAGCATGGTGCGCATGCTATCATTGAGGGTGCGCAAGATTCGCTCAGCGCGTCCGTTTTGCGGCGACGTGTATGGGCAAGTGAGGCGCAGCACAATGCCGTTCGTGGCGAAGAAGGAGCGGGATGCCATGTTATCAAACTCCTTACCATTGTCAGTTTGGATACTGAAAATGGGGCACTGAAATTGTGTGACCACAAAAGTATGAAACGAAACAAGAGTTGGCAAAACATCAGACTTATTGCGTAGAGGGAATGTCCATGCATAGTGCGTGAAATCATCCAAGATCACAAGGTAATATTTGAATCCAGAATTGCTAATAATTGGCGACGTCCATACATCACAGTGAATTAATTGAAAAGGAAACATGGCAATGTTTGAGGATTGAGAGAACGGCAGCCGTACGTGCTTGCTCAAACGACAAGCGTCACAAGTATGGTTGTCGGATTTGCTACAGTGGAAATCAAAACTAGCAAGAATTCGACTAAGTTGGCTGTGGCCTGGGTGGCCAAGGCGTGCATGCCACAGCTCAGTATCATGCGATGCAAGGAAACTGGTGTATTTGGAGCGTCGCTTGGAGGGCAGCCGCAGCGGGTACAAGTCGCCAGTGGAATCACATCGGAGAAGAACTGTCCCCGTGCGTAGATCCTTGATGGATAAGCCAAAAGGGTCAAAAGTGACAGAGACAAAATTGTCTGTTGTTAGCGCACGCACAGAAATTAAATTCTTGATAAGATGCGGAGAGATCAAAACATGATTCAATTTCAGTGATGAAGAATTGGTGGGAACAGATGCAAATCCAGTGTGTTCAACAGATAAAGGAGAGCCATTGCCAACGATAATTGTGGAATTGGAAGTGGAGGGTGAGGAGGATGTGAGGATACCAGGGTGATTTGCCATGTGGGTGCTGGCCCCGGTGTCGAGGATCCACTCGCCGTTGCCGTTGTACTGTGACGGCGGCGCCAGTCCTTGGAGCGCGGCGAGGAGGCCTTGTGGTGCGGACGAAGACTGTTGCTGCTGCTGCGTGTAGCCGTTGTTGTCGGGGTAGCCCTGGAACATGGAGGCCATCATGGCCTGCTGCTGCGTGTTGCCAGGACGTGGGGCGAGGACGCCGGATCCAGGCGGGCGGTAGATCGGCATCTCCCAGGCTTGAACGACGCCGGTCCACGGGTTGACAGAGGCGCCCCATGGTGGACAAGGGGCACCGCCGTTGTTGCCGAATGTGGGACCGCGACGGCCGTCGTTCTGCTTGCGCTTCTTGTTGTGGTTGTTGGACTTGGACGGCGAGTACGACGAGCCGGGCGCCGCTGGGGGCGCGTTGGTGGTGGCGACGGCAGCGGAAGGAGTGGCGGTTGCCATCAGAGCAGAGGCAGCCTCCTGCCGGGCAGTGTTGGCCTGCCTGGTCTCATCCTGGGTGAGGTAGTCGCGGACGTAGTGGAAGGAGGGGAGCGGCCGCCGCGCCGTGAGGATCGGGATGGCGTGGCCGAACTTGGAGCTCAGGCCGCGCAGGGCGTTGAGCACCACGGAGTCCGGCGGGATCGTGTGGCTGTTGACGGTCCTTACGACCCATTTTTACCGTTAACTTTATGCACCTTTTTGAACCTAACACCATCACCAAGTGTAGACATAGGGTTTATTTCTAACAAATTCCACTAGTCTTGGTGAATTATGAAGTACAGGTGCAATCCATACAAAAACAGGGGAAAACATGCACTAAACGTGGACTTTGCAATCGACGGATTTTCCCCGGACTGAAGAACTTAGTCCAAAAGCCCAAAACCACAGAATCAGGCTTCAAGATCAAGCAATGCACGTGGTTTAGGCAAGTACACAGGCCAAGGAAGCAGCCAGAGGAGGACCAGGCCCAGAGGGGCCCAGGCCAGGTCGGCCGACCCCCTCTGGCCAGGTCGGCCGACCTGCCAGGGAGGCCCCACTGGCCCATCTTTTTATGGCGGTTCATCACCGACTTCTGGAGGTCGGTTCCCCCTGCATTAAATGTCACCGACCTCGGGAACCGCCTCAAAGTTGCCGACCTTTCAAGGCTATAAATAAAGGGGCACCTCTCCCTCTCAACACACACCACAAGACGCAAGACTCTCCAATAGAGCTCCACTCCAATCCTTAGGCTGAGAGCCTTTTGTACACTAGTAGAATAGGAGAGAGGGCAAGGGAGAGAAAGGAATACTCCTTCCATTTTGGTGGAGGTTTAGTTCTATTTCTTTACCTTGGCGTGTAAACACTCTTTGTGATTTATACGTGGTGATTATTTATCTAGCGAGCAATATTACTTTTCTAGGCGTAATTCCTGTTATACTTGTTTACGGGATCATCGCTCCGCAAGGGGTGCTCTAGCCTTCTAAATTCAGCTTTGGACCGAGGTTAGAGTAGTAATCAACGGCATAGACGTGGTGTCTAGGCTAGAGGTTACCTTTGTTTGCTGTGTGCTCCACGGTTTGTAGAGGTAGGCGGCAGGAAGTGACAGCCCTGTCCGTCCAAAGGAACCCTCCACGTTCAGGTACATAGTAGAGCTACAGGTCGGAGTGGCTTGGCAGACCAGGCCTAAGCCGGCGCCCGAAGTAGACAAGTAGAGTTTGAGTTCGTCTATCCTCTAGGATAACTAGATATAATCACCCTCTCGATCCTAATTTGCTAGTTGTCTTGGTTGTCTTTGGGTAGAACTAACCTTGTTGCAGGATAACTCTGTTCCTTGGGGAAAACAAATACGATACCTTGGAATACTCCCGGGTGAAGTGCTACAACGATATTCCGTGCGCTTGCGGATTTTATTCGTGTCGTAAGAAATACCAACAAGCATTTCTGGCGCCGTTGCCGGGGACCGGTTGATATCTCTGCTGCAAATTAGGTTTGCCCTCGTAATCTATCTTACTTACCGTTCTGTTTTTACTTTCTTTAAATTTTAAATTTCAAAAAAAAAAATATTTCATGGAACCACAACCCACCATCCAATCTTTTTCCACTCCACGGGGCGAGCTCTTAGAGCCACCATCATCATCACAACCCATTTCTTCATTTGGCTATGAGTTTTCCCCCAATTTTATTTCGATGATAAGAGGTTTATCCTTTTCGGGTTTTAAACATGAAAATCCTTATGAACACTTGCGAGAGTTTGAGCATTTGTGTTCATGCCGATCGATCCATGGCATGACACAAGAAACGTTGAAGTGGAAATTGTTTCCCTTCTCTCTCAATGAGAGGGCGAAGCAATGGTACACTTACACCGCTAAGAGAGTGAACGGTGATTGGAAAGAATTGCGAGACAAATTTTGTCTAGCGTTCTTCCCCGTATCCCGTATCACTTCTCTACGAGCGGAAATAATTAACTTTCGGCAAGAAAAAGAGGAAACCTTGAGTGCATCATGGATTCGGTTCTGTTCATTAACAGACTCCGGACCTGAATTGTTGCTCCCCGAACCCGTTTTATTACAACATTTTTATTCGGGATTGAGCAGCGATACCGCACTTTATCTTGACACGGCCGCTGGTGGATCTTTTACTCATAAGACCATAGCGGAAGCACACGAACTTTTGGATCGCATTGTGGAAAACACTCATTTTTCCGCTGATTTACTAGTTGAGCCGGAGTCAAAAGATGAGGAACTCGTTGTGCAAGAAACACAACAATTGGTGCCTACAATGGTAGACCCAACAATCGAGTCCCCATCTAACACAAAAACAATGATAGAGGATGATGAACCTCTTGAGTTCCCGTTTGAGTTCGAGGAAGAAATTTTTGAAAATTTTGGAGACTCCTCGAACTACTCTTGTCAAAAGAGGCCAAAACTCCCTGCACCAACCCCCGAACCTTTAGAAAAAGATTTTCTTTTGAAAACCATTCGGGAGTTGACATCGATCATAAGCGATGAATGGTTGAGAGAAAATGAGCTTTCTTCCGATACTATTCGTTTTGAACATCCCACCTCAACCATCCAAAGCTCAATTCGGGGATCAAAGGTAGATGTTCTCTATAATCCTTTAGTGGGAGCCAACATCATGTCCGAATCTTTTGCTTTAACCATGTTTGGGAACGAAGTTTGGGCGCCCACTAGCAAACTCCTTAGAACCTCTCCGGGGCACTTCTTTGAGGGTTTGGGGATCGTTAGAGACATCTGCATTAAGCACGATAATGCCGAAGTATCGCTGGATTTTCACGTCTTCGGGGTTTTGGATTTTGATGTTCTTGTAGGCCATCCCATAGAAAAGCTTTTCTTAAAAATATCGCCTTCTGGAACCCTTGACTTCACCCTCGGCAAGGAACCTTTTTCTATCCCTATCGTTCATACGCTAAATACTTTTGCCGAGGAGTCCCCCGAAGTAGACGATTGCATAGAGGAAGTTATGGCAGTTTTTCTTCATGAAACCCCCGAATCGTCCTTGGAAGAAGATGCTCTCAATTTTGTTTTAGAAGAAGACGGTTCGGAAGAAACCTTTGAGCTGCCCGAAACCTTAGCCTCGCCGCCACCGCCCATAGAGCTCAAAGCACTCCCACCGGGCTTACGCTACGCTTTTCTTCACGGAAACCCCGAAACGCCTGTCATCATAAGTGACAAGCTTTCGGAGGAAGAAACCGCTAAACTCTTAGCCGTGTTAGAGAAACGTCGCTCCGTTCTTGGCTACTCGCTAGGAGACCTCAAGGGAATCAGCCCTGCTCTTTGCACCCATCGCATTCCCATAGATCCCGATAGCACACCTTCTAGGGAACCTCAACGGAGGTTGAACAATGCAATGAGGGAAGTCGTTAAGAAAGAGGTCTTGAAACTTTTGCATGCTGGTATTATCTATCCTGTTCCACACAGCGAGTGGGTGAGCCCAGTGCAGGTTGTGCCCAAGAAAGGAGGAATGACGGTCGTTCATAACGACAAGGATGAATTGATCCCTCAACGAACCGTCACGGGGTGGAGAATGTGCATCGATTATCGAAAACTTAACAAGGCTACAAAGAAAGATCATTTTCCACTGCTCTTCATCGATGAGATGTTGGAACGGCTGGCAAATCATTCTTTCTTTTGGTTCCTTGATGGGTATTCGGGATATCATCAAATTCCCATCCATCCCGATGATCAGAGTAAGACGACTTTCACATGCCCTTACGGAACTTATGCTTATCGTCGAATGTCTTTTGGGCTATGTAATGCGCCTGCTTCTTTTCAACGATGCATGATGTCTATCTTTTCTGACATGATCGAAGAGATTATGGAGGTTTTTATGGATGATTTCTCTGTCTATGGGAAAACCTTCGATCATTGTTTAGAAAATTTAGACAAAGTCTTGCAACGTTGTCAAGAAAAGGACTTAGTGCTCAATTGGGAGAAATGCCACTTTATGGTTAGAGAAGGCATAGTCCTTGGGCACTTGATTTCTGAAAGAGGGATAGAGGTGGACAAGGCGAAATTAGAAGTTATAGAAAAGCTTCCACCTCCCGTTAATATTAAGGGTGTTCGCAGTTTTCTTGGACATGCGGGGTTCTATCGCCGTTTTATCAAAGATTTCTCTCAAATTGCTAGACCCCTTACAAATTTGCTTGCAAAAGATACATCCTTTAATTTCACTGATGAATGCATGAATGCTTTCAATACTCTCAAAAATGCACTCATCTCCGCTCCAATCATCCAACCCCCTGATTGGACGCTTCCGTTTGAAATTATGTGTGATGCTAGCGACTTTGCTGTGGGGGCTGTTCTTGGTCAAACTAGAGATAAGAAGCATCATGCAATTTCTTATGCTAGCAAAACTCTGTCTGGAGCTCAGTTGAATTATACTACCACTGAAAAAGAGCTCCTTGCTGTTGTTTTTGCTTTTGATAAGTTTAGATCTTACTTAGCTGGAGCAAAAGTTATCGTTTACACCGATCATGCTGCTTTGAAATTTTTGCTCTCTAAGAAAGATGCTAAACCCCGTTTGATAAGATGGATTCTTCTGCTCCAAGAATTTTTGCGTTGTCGAGGAAGAGGCCGCGGATCTCCGTCCACAGGGAGTACGCCGACGGCCGCAGCATGACGATCATCTTCATCACGGCAGGAGTGATCGTGTTGTAGAACCACGACACAATGCATTGATCGATCTGACACCAGTCGACGTTGTGCCACATCATGCGGGCATCGACGGAGCCATCGACATGGTCGACGAGGCTGAATTTCAGGAAGGTGGCGTCGTAGAACGCGTGCCAGAGGGAGTAGTTGGGTTGATCGTAGTCGAGGAGCACGGGAACGTGAGATCGAATGTTCACGTGCTGGATGGAGGTGGCGGCGATTGGCTGGTTTTCAGGTTCAGCGAAAGGGTTGGTGGTGGCTGAGCCCGTCGGAGAAGAGGACGACGAGGCAGCCATGGGAGAGGGCAGCGGAAGAGGAAGATCGTGGTTAAGCTGATACCATGTAGAGAGTAATCGCGCAAGATTTACATTGAACTCAGGGGTACTTGTACAGGTTACAGAGGTGCGGTGGATATCCGCATGATCCTATATTCTAGCCAGAGTTGACGAAGTGGGGGAGAAGGTTACATGCCGTAAGAATCGGTCGTAACTTAATCGGTTGAGATCCTC
Organism: Eragrostis curvula; assembly: GCA_007726485.1. NCBI lineage: Eukaryota > Viridiplantae > Streptophyta > Magnoliopsida > Poales > Poaceae > Eragrostis > Eragrostis curvula. The sequence continues at coordinate 37,901,868 of CM017445.1, read as the reverse complement.
TGCATTGCCGGTTATAATTCAGAGAAGCTACAGTTCTCTGAATGGTAACCGGCGGAACAGTAAATCGGATCACTGTTGACACACTACTGCTACAGTATAACAGTAACTCGGGACACTGTTCATATACTGTTGCTACAGTACAAATTCAGAGACCTGTCCCTCCCGCATTTTACTGTAGCGATCGCTACAGTTCTCTGCATTTAGACCCTCAATTCAGAGGACCCCGACCCTAACTTAATTAGCCATCGCTATCTATTTCTACAGTAAATGCCAGTCTTTGGAGGATATTAGAGACCTCGATCTGAGAATTTCTTAAGATTTGATAATCAATGAACGTGCGTGAGCGCAACCCAATCTTGCGAGAAGTGTATCAGTGTATGCGATTGATTGTTGGAATTCATCTCCTTTGATTGATCGCTGGAATTCATCTCCTTTAGATAACACACAGGGAAACGAAAAGGAGAAAATGGGCAACCACACTCAATATTTACATGTTTTGGGGAATAATTACAACCACCCTGATGTGCCAGGTACCCGAAACCGTAGGAAGAAGAAGAAGAAGAAGAAGAAGAAGAAGAGCTTGGTGAGGACATGAATCATCATTCATCAATGATCGATGGGGTGGCCATCATAAGCGGAAGCCAAAGCGCAGGAAGAAGAAGCAGAGCTTGGCGATGACGACGATGGACTCGAGCACCCACAGCAGGTGGAAGATAACGTTCTCGTACAGCAGCTGGAGGACGCCGACGTGCGGGAGGATTCCCGGCCCGTTCCTCCGCCGGCGCAGCGCGGCGGACAGCGCGCGAACGCGCAGTGTCCACCCCCGGCTTGGCGTCTGCTTGCCACCTCCGGCCACCATGGCCATCTTCTTCCGCATCCACTCCCGCTTCCTCCCGCCGGCCATCGATCGATCAGTTGCTCGGTCTGAGCTCTTCTGGCTACTTCCTCCTGACCTGATCCCGTGCGCTGTGCTGTTCAAAGGCGCCCAGGATAACTCTGTGTGGAGCTTTTTATGTTGGCAGGTGACGCGTTTTAGTTAGCTGTATGTCGCGTGTTTGAGAAATCGCAACCGCAGTTTCCATAGTTTCGAATATCGTATCATGAAGATGAGGTTGGTTGGTTGAGACCAGGCGGCAAAAGACTTGAAGATTACTCAATTTAAACTGGCCTGGTCTATTAATTCTAACGCCAACTCGGAGAAATCAGAGAGGGTCAGAGAAGCCGGTAGCTTCCGGGAAGATAGCGAGCTGTGCTGACGCCGCGAGCTTGGCGTATTTAGCTGACCGTATGCAGGATCGTTAGAGTGGTTGGACGGGACTCGCGTGGCGCCATGTGTGCTTATTAACGGCCTAAACGAGCAATTATTTTTGGGTTGGTGCAACGGACGCGCAGAAATGGTCCACTGTCAACGTCCGGTTTGGTACCTCCCACGCGTTGATTTCCCTCCTTAATTTGAGTGATCCTTACCGGTTGATCCGGCCCAGCAACGCCTGTGTGCAGGTGGTATATGGGTCCGGTTTTAGACGGCCCAGGAAAATGAGCCCCTAACAAGGTCCAAACATGCCCATTTGGGCGTCTGGGATACATATCAACGAGGAGAAACCTTCTAAAAAAAACAACGAGGAGAAGCTCAATACTGTTTCTTACTCATTCCTAGGCAGTACAACGGTTACTACTGTATCTACTATCTGTATACAACTCGCTAACAAGGAGAAGACGATGCTACTGCCAGTCTACTCGGCGTCACTGATCTCTTCCTGAACGGCGCCTCTGTAGCAATCATGTTGGTATCCACTTCGTTCAGCTTCAGCCTTGAAGAAGACGTCACATTTGACACCTGAATGCAACTGACGAAAACAGCAACGCTGCCGCAGCTTGGATCGTCAGGCGCGCGGTTCATCAGCGGGCCAGTGATAGCGTTGCGATGAGGAGGCACGTCGTCAGCGACAGCGCTGTCTTCTTGAAGCCGGGAAGCACGGAGACGGCGGCGCTGATGTTGTCGCCGTAGTCCGGCGGCGACATGGACCCGTACAGCGGAGGAGAGTTGCCGGTGCCGTAGCCGTATCCGGCACCAGTGGGGGGCGAATTCTCGTAGCCTGGTGACCCGTACGTTGGCGTCAGCGGAGTCGTCGTGTTCAGAACCGAAGCACCGGTGCTGTCAGATCATGAAACAAAAAGGGTGAGAACAACAGCAGCACGTTTTAGCACAAGCGATTCAAATTCTGCGTTCTTTCATGTGTTTTCGTTTCAGTTTTGGTTGAGAAAGCTGCAGGAAATTTTTACCTGGTTCCCGGATACTGGCACGTCGAAGCGCCTGTGAGATTGGAAAGAAAAGAATTATCAGCTAATACAAAATCTTGTGCGATGCAGAAAATAAAAGAATTCATGTCGAGAGAGGGAGAGAGAGCTTGTGTTTACTTGGATTGGTGCTGGTGAGTAGGGCGGTGCCGCCGAAGTCGCAGCTGGTCTGCACGGGGTTCTTCTGGTAGTAGCTGTTGAATGCGTAGGAGGCGTGGTCCTTGACGGTGTCCGGGTTGAAGCAGCCGCCGCCTTGCTGGATCGCCGAGCAGTCCGCGCCGCCCTGCCCGCACGCGTAGTCCAGCGCCACCTGCAGCGCCGTCGGGCTCGCGCTGGGGCTCGCCACGCACCAGCTCCCGCCGCCGGCCACCGGGTTCGCCAGCGACGGCGGCGTCCGCGTCGCCGGCGTCGCGGTCGGCAGCGGCGCCGTCGTCACCGTGGGGTTCACCACAGGGACGGTGGCCAGCGGCTTGTTCACGTCCCGCTCCGGCGCGTCGTCGGCGCGCGCCAGCCGTGTCGTGCCCCTCGCGTCCTCTGTTCTCTGCTCGCTAATTCCTTTTCCTGAAGCTTGAACCAAACCGTAAGTATAATCTTTGAGCACATGATTATAAAAGGCTGCAACTATTTTGTTGTTGATTATGGAAAACTAAAGCACGCAATTGTTAGGTAGTTAATCCTCGATAAAGTGAGTGTTTGTCTGTTGCTGTGACACGACACTCTGTTCGTCAGCTGCAACAACTACTTATGGCTTAAAGAAAGGACATACTACTGAACAAGAAAAAGACAAAATAAAATCTTCAACCAACAATCTGTTCTTGCTACTGAGTAACGAGTCAGCCAGCTCTACTGTTATAAGCGGAGTTCAGACTTCAGAGCAAGTAGATAACAGAGTGACATGCTGATTAACAGCATCTCCAAAGCATAATCAGCGGCTGAATAAGAGAAGCAACAAGACAACTGAGATTTGAGTAACTGACCATGGCGGACGAGGAGGAGGATGAGAAGAGATGCCAAGCAATGGACTGGCCTTAGAACCATGACGCACTCCTTGGAGCTAACTCGGCTCTGCCACTCCGACCAGAACAAGCTTCCACAGCTCCTCTGCCTCTCAACGACGCGGTAGTAGCAGACTAGTAGTAGCCGGCAGCGTCGTGGTAATTAAGCGGCAAGTGTAAAGCGATCTTGCTAGCTGCTGCTCTCGTACTCTCTAGTCACTGCATCTGCAGATGCTGCTGGTACTCAGAAGTATGTTGGTTTCATTCAGTAGACAGTACTATGGGGGAATAAGAGGAAACTTGAGCGGGGAGGATGCTAAGGCAGGAGCTTTGCAGGATCACGCAAGTTTTTGGGATGATTAAACAGCAATAGATTAAGCGAAAGCAGTTGGAAAGTGAAGAAAGAGTCGGGTGAGTTGGGAGGTGAAAGAAAGAAAGAAGAGAAATTCGTCGTGCATATGTGGGGTAATGGCTTCATGATGGCTCGCGCTGCCCATGATGAGCCATGGATTTCTGTTCGGTGCAGCCGGGCGCACCGGGATTAGATTTTACCGAATATTTTCAGATTCCTGATTCGTTTGGGAATGTGATTCTTTTCCTGCACGTACATGATTCTTTTACTGTAGTGACACTTCCACTTGTACGGGCAAGGGACGAAGTAGTATCTGCATGCTCTGTATGTTCTCTGATCACTACTATTCAGCAAGAACAGTTTGCGAAATTCGCATGCTAATATGCAGAGCTCATTGTTTCCTGATGCCATGCTGCCAATAGTTATCTCTTTCACCTGTCGCGTTGGATCGAGCAAGGCAAGGGATAAACCGGTAAAGAGAAGAGCCTGAACTTTTCATCCGATGCTGCCTACCTCTCCTTTTTACTGTGCAAAGCCCATGGTTGAAAAAAGTGTCTCTTCTCACCAGGAGCTAGCTCGCCTCGCCATCCAAATCCAAGTGCCATACTTTGCGTTTCTTCATAGATAAAGGCTGGAGATTTGCTTTTTGTCCCTTGATTAGCTATAGGTCCGGGCTGGGCGCCGCCTAGTCGAAGAACGTGGTCGCCACTCTGAAGCTACCCTGAACGTCCAATGAACACCACAGTGAATTATCCACACACACACTCTTTTTTTGGCGAATGACACACACACACACCTACCTTGAACGTACAATAAACACAACCAGTGGCGGAGCCAGACATGAAAGGAAGGAGGGGGCCGATTAGCGAAACCCACATAGTCTAATAAACAAGTGATATAATATTTTTTTAATAAAAATTGAATTTTGAAACAAAAGAAGAAAAAATGGTGGACCTAATAGGCTACTTTTTTTTTTAAAGATCCGGAATCACTTTGTGACCTGGCATATATTAATAAGAAGAATGTGCCTCTTATTAAGGGAAACGAGGCCACATAGACCTAATAGGCTACTCGATTGGCAAATAACAGCCCGGAAAATTTCCAATCGAAACCATGATGGGCCGAACAAACTAGAACCGGGAGACATGATAACCATAGAGGTGTTAGTGTTTGATAGCCACAGTTGGAGATAGGCTCGCTTTTATTCGGTCTTGTCCGTTTTTATTTTCTTTTCTTTCCCCGGCAAACCTCCTCAAAATTTCGTTATTTGTAACCAGCAAACTCACGGTGAGTTTACTAGAATTACTAAAGAAAGTAGGTTCCTAACCCAAAACTGAATACTAGAATTAGCCCAAGCCAGAACGTTCAAGGTTGTGCAACTCCAGGATGGTAACTAAAATTTGTATAAAACTATGTATTGCCAGTTAAACTCCCACTACAAATTAGTTAACAGGCAAGAAGCAACGTGCATGTCAGTTCATGAATCATTCATACGTATAAGCATAGCAATGCCTCTCTGGTTAGCTAATTGAACGAAACTTGCTTGGCACTTGGCTGCCTAGTACTAAACCTTCATAGAACTTCGGATGGCAAGGGGGGGGGGGGGGGGCACGGCCCAGGCTGGCCCTGCCGTAGCTCCGCAGTGAACACAACAGTGAATTATCCACACACAGCAGCAGCAGCAGCAGTGGTGGTGCAAACTAGTCGTGCGCTGCCACGAGTAGATGCAAAATCCCACTAGGCTGGTGTAAAGCCAAGGAATATGTAGCCACTGGCCGTTCTACTGGAATATTTTCAGCATAGACTTTCTTGCGCAAATACTTCATGTTGAAACTAGCTAGGAATCAATCTTTTGTTTTTTCATTCCCCAAAAAAGAAAAGGTATTGACACTTGGAGCAAAGTAGTACAACTAAAGCAAATTTGACGGAGCTTCTTGTGTTGGCTGTTAATACCTGGTCCAGGATCATTTGGTGTAAGCTTGAGAAGAAGATGCATGGAAGCAAGTAATAATGATCTTGTTAGTGGGCTTTGCCAGTAGTAGTCACAGTCGTTGCTCAGGGGTCCAACACTACTGACGGATCGCCGTAGTCTAGTCTCCCTGAGGAGGAGCATCTTGTTTGCTAATTTTTAATCTTGTCAAAGTTTGAATAAAGCCGCTGCCGCCGCATTGTCCGTATTATTCTACAACCAGGTTATTGGCTCTAGATCTCCCTGCCGTGCTCGGGATTGCTGCTAATAGCAGGCAGGCGGACAATGGATGCCGCGATGATTGTTCGCGATAATGGCGATGGCCCGCGGCTTAGATCAATCATCGATACAAAAGCTAAGGTTTGAGCTACTCTGTTTGCTAATTTGCCGCCTTGCTCGAGAACACAAGGATAATTTAATTTGTTGACGAATATGATGACGACTGTTGGGCGGCCCAAGGCTAATTGTTTCTGCCAGGCTTTAATTTGTTGGGCCATAGACTATTGGCCATGGGCTGTGAACTCATACAACAACTGATGGAAAGCACGGTCACCCGTCGGCCCAAGAGTTAGTGCGGGCCGAATACTTGAATGAATGAATATTCGTACAGTCGTACTCCTACATTTACGAAAGGCGAATTTTGCCATAACGAAACCGTCATTTCACTATTCGAATTTCGAAAGAAACGAAACCATCGAGTGACACAGACATGTGTCTTTCACTTTCAGAAGATGGCAACACATCAAAATAAAGTGAAGCCACCGAATGACGCAAGAACTAACTGGCGTGAAGCTTTTTTTTGCAAAACTGTCACCAGAGCAGCCACAGCTGAAATTCAGTCATCCGCCTTCAGTTCTTCCAACATCTGATCCAGCTGAAACCTTCAGTCGCTACCACGACCGTGACAAGGGTGTGACTTTGGTTTTGTACTCTTCATTCCTTGCATCCGGTTCTCTGCGTCACTGACCAATGCATTATCCAGAGTAGCGGTAACCATTGGCTTATTCCCCATCTAGGGAGAAACAAAGCGATGAGCATTTGACTCTGAAGAAAGAATGAACGGACATTGTTCCAGTCGACCCTACCTCTATCTAAGTTCAGGGAATTCAAGCTAGCTTCCATCACTTTCCATGAGCCTGAGCCACCTCGCTGCTCCGAAGAATGAATGGACACTGTTCCTGTCGACCCGCCACCTCGCTGCTCCGAAGAATGAATGGACACTGTTCCTGTCGACCCTGGTCCCTACTTCCAATCAGTTTGGAAAAATTCAAACTAGTGCAACTTCCATCACTTTCCATGAGCCTAAGGCAACTCACTGATCCGATCGTGTGAGCCAATAAGGCAATAATGGAAACACATTATTGTAGTGGTTAATGCGGGCAAGAGAATCCTGTGTGACCACAAAAACAAAAAACAAAAACAAAGAGGAGTTTTATGGTCCCAAATACTAACTAGTATTATGCAAACAATACTATCTAGTATTATTAGGGGTAGTTTTGGAATGAAAGATGTATGCTGATTATATTTCTTTGACTTAGATTTGGATATCTTCGATCTTGAATCTATAGGATGCAGCGCCCTTGATTTTAAGATTCTTGAATCTATTCAGTCAGATTTTTAGGTTCGAGTGTATAAGCCTTTTTGCTAGATAAGTTCTAGAATGGAGAACAACATCATCATGACGAGGGAGCTCCTTTAATCCCTCCTTTAGATGGTCAGCAGCGAACTCATTCAAGCAGTCGAGGAGATCGGATTGGGGACAGGCATCGACCAGGACGTGGTCGCGGAGGATTTGGCTGTAGACATGTCCAGGGACCTCGGCGTTAGAGGCATGACTCATGGCGGCAGCGGCCAATCATGTCAAGCTGCAACTCCATGCGTAATACGGTGGTAGTCCGTCTCGTCGGAATCCTACGCAGCCATCCAGTCCAAGTCAGCAGGCGGCAGCGAGCGTATAGATGATGAACCCTAATCCTACGAGCGACGACTTCGGTCAATACAAAGCCAAAAATGATCGAAGAATCCTAAAACGTCAATACCGGATTAATTAATACACCAGATGTTACAAACTCCCTAAAAAAAACCAGATGTTACAAACCGATGAATATTGTAACCTCGTGATAAAACCATAATTACTAGTCATTATTTTCTTCTTTGATTTTAGCCTAATTTTAATAAAATAATTACTAGTCTGCCATGAATACTAGTTAGTATTGGTAAGAAAAAGTTAATTAATTTGAACCGTAGGATCATAATACTAGCTAGTATTCTTACATAATACTAGTTAATATGGGGGACCGTAAAAGTCCTCAAAACAAAAACGTAGCAGCAGCCAGCAGCAAGGCGCTTCAGACTAACTTCAACAATGTAATGCAAAGCTATTTTTGCATCATATTGGACACTGTGCATTACCAAATCACACTCCAACAGGTAATGCAAACCCACAGTCATTTTTGGCTTTGAGGAGAGAGGGCATGTAAAAATACATCGCCTCTCTCCTCCATTGCAAATCTCTCGCGCGTCGGAATGAGGACCCTGGCGGCGATGGCGAGGTAGTTGCGCCACTGACGGACGAGGTCGACGACGCGGAAGTGCTCGGCGGAGGAGCCAGCGTGGTCCAGGTCCTACTCCTCCTCCCCCAGCTCGAGGTGACCAGCACGCCGCCGCCATGTCCGCCCCCGCGCCGCGACCTCCGCTCTCAGCCCCGCACCGCGCCGCCTCCGCGCCCCGCCTTCCTCTTCCACGACGCCCCTCTGCACCCACGCCCACACGTAGCCCGCAGCGGCGGCGTCATCCCGGCGCTCGCCTTCCTCTTCCTCGATTGGAATCGAACTCGCGCGCATCCGGGAGTGAGGGTGGCGTGTTGGGAAGGAGGCGGTGTACGCGAGGACGAGCGGCAGTGCGAGGACGCGGTGTGACGGGGCGGGCGTGCGCGCGGCGGTGCGAGGACGCTCAGCCTCACCTTTGCCACGGCGGCGCCTTCCCCTCCTCCTACTACTTCACACGCGACGCACCGTGGATGCCGACGGAGCGCGAGGCGTTCGGGTTCCCGAGCCCGGGGCAGCCACAGGCCGCCGGAGGAGGAGAGGGGATGTTGGCGGTGGTGGAAGGGCAGGTGCTTGCGGAGCTCGCCGAGTGCTGCCCCTGCGGGCGATGTGCCGGCGACTTGGACCTCCCCTCAATCCTGTGCTCCAACCACCTCTCTCGCACCAGATCGAAGGATTAAGCCCCAACGGTTCTTATCGCTGCCGGCGGGGCAAGGAAGATGATTTTGCCGCTCGACGTCCAGCTCCATATCTCTGCCGCAATAAAAAAATTAGGTGGAGGTGAACTCTTCCACGTTGGGACGAGCTCGATCCCACTTCAATTTGATGGAGGTTACCTTGATTTGATGGAGGTAAGTCCCAATCCTCTTCTCTTTGGTGCAGGCAAGCTCACGGTGGTGAGCTAGTGCTGCCTAATCGAGCTCTCCTGTCAACGATGCTGCCTAATCAAGCTCTCCTGCCAATGATGTTGCCTAATCGAGCTCCACCTCCTCGCTCGACCGTGGCCTGGGCACCGCCAGACACTCCCCTCCCGTCGCGACGTCCTCCAGCTGCCGCAGCGCGCGCGAACGCGCCCGCGAGCTCCGCGAGGTCCCGCACGAGCCCGTGCTTGCGGGAGGCCACGGAGACATGGCCGGAGCCCGGGCCGGCGGCCTCAACGACGAGATGCTGCAGCAGCTTTGGAGCACGAGGTGGATGTGGAAGGAGGAGCGGGGCGGAGCGCGAACTGGAGCACGGCGCACGGAGCGCGTCGGCGCGTGGCGTGGCGCGGGGCCGGGGTGAGATGCGATGCCTCGCGTCTGTTGGAGAAGAGGAGATGTGAACCAAGTGCAAAACACTGTTCACCCAATGCAAAGAAGAATTTGGCTGTCAAAATTAGCTCTCCTTGTTGGAGTCAGCCTCAGTAAGCGGTGCTGGTTACACGACAAAACTGCGGAGTTGGCGCAACCGGAGTTAATCAACAGGCCCAAGGACCCATCAGCTCAACCATTACAGTCACTTGTTTTGTTCAACTGATTGACACGATGCGTGGGACCCTGGTCCGAAACTCTGCATGTGGCTCGGTGAGAAAACTCATTGCTTGCTTGCTCCATGATTGTTTGTTGAAGCTTCCTGGGCCATGAAATTGTTTCGTGGCAGCCGGAGCAACACGGGACAGGCCGACAGGGAATGTTCGTGGTGGTTTTTACAGGGTTCACAGCCGCTTGGCAGCAGTTTTCAGAGGTCTCACGTCAAGGAAAAATGGGGCATATGTATTGTTGATCGAATGGTAGTGTTAGAACCACTGCGCACAATAATTCAATTTTTTGAGAGATGAAGCCGGTAACATTGGCAGTCACGGTCATGTACAAGGTAATTGGCAGCCACAGCATTTTTTGCGTCCACCGTGGCGTCGTCAGACTTTGTTCCAGCTCGGGGTGGGAAGAGGAGGAGGTGGGCGAGAGCACGACGACGACGGGGAAGAAAGGCAGCGTGGCGAGGCGGCTGCGGCACCGGCGACCGCGTTCGCGTCGTAGGCCGCGCTGTTCCTCTGCTAGGCCTGGTGGGCCGAGTGCTTCAGGTGCTGACCAAAGAAAATGAATACTTCTTCCGAAACTTTTTTTTAGATAAAGGAAAATCTACTCATCAAGCAAATGAAAGTATCCCGACCTCTCCATTTTTCAATGGATTTAGTCGTTCATTATTACAAGTTTTCATCATGTGTCGACTCCGTCTACCACATGAGACACAAAACCAATCACCAAACAAAAGGGCGAATAAAAGTAAAAGGGGAGAAATGAAACCTACATTTCGCTATTCAAAAGAAACGAAACCATCGTTTCTACGGAATTCTCTACCATTGACAGAAGGGGAGAAATGTGGCTTCCGTTTCCAGTTCCAGACGATGGCAATACTTCAAAACAAGTTGAGACACTGAATGACACATTATCACACGAACTAGCGGGAAGCTTTTATTCTGCAAAAACTGCACCAGAGCAGCCACAACTGAATAACCAGCTTCAATTCTTCCAACTCATCTGGTCCAGCTGAAAGCTTCGGTTGCCACTTGCCACTACGACCGCGACAAGAGTGTGACTTTGGTTTCGTCCTCTTTATTCTTTGCCTCCGTATTCTGCGTCACTGCATAATGCGTTATCCAGAATAGCTCTAATCATTGGTCAATCCCATTCTAGGAGAAACGAAGCGATGAGCCTTTGAATCTGAAGAAAGAATGGATGGACATTGTTCATGTCGACCCTGGCTAAGTTCAGGGAATTGAAGCTAACTTCCATCACTTTCCCTGAACCCGAGCCTACTTGCTGAAACAATGAATGGACAGTTGGACACTGTTCCTTTCCACCCTGCCTCCAATCAGTTCGGAAAATTCAAACTAACTTCCATCACTTTCCATGAGTCTGCCATCTCAAAAAAGAAACAACCCATCTCAAAAAAGAAACAACGAAAAGTCAGAGATGCACTTCATCAGGATACATGGATCAGAGACCTTAACCTTCAGGGGAACATGACGGTGCAACACATCCGGCAACTGGTTCACCTATGGAACCTGGTGCAAGACATTCAGCTGGATGAAAATAGAGAAGATGACATCACTTGGAAACTGAACGCCTCTGGACAGTATCAAGCAGCCTCGGCGTACAGAGCTCAATTCATTGGATCATCGCGGGCGATATATGACAAGATGATATGGCAGGCCTGGGCGCCGCAAAACTGCAAAACCTTTGCTTGGTTAGTGATACAAAACCGAGTATGGACGGCGGACAGACTACAAACAAGAGGCTGGCAAAATAACAGATATTGCCCATTGTGCAGACACACACTGGAGACGGCGCACCACATGCTAGCGGACTGTCGTTACACAAAACGAATCTGGGAGGGTGTTTCACAATGGGCGAACACCAGTGAGATAGCCCCGGCAAACTGGCCACACTCGGACACGGTGCAGCAATGGTGGATGACACTCTCGGCATCGCCGAACGTCCCACGGAAAGGCCTACGATCACTGATCCTTCTCGTCAGTTGGGAGATTTGGAATGAGAGAAACGCACGTATCTTCCAACACAAGGAGCTCCCGGCGACGTCGTTACTAGCAAAAATTAGAGAAGAAGCAAGGATATGGTGCCTTGCGGGCGCCAAACACCTAGGGCAGCTTCTTAGCGACTGACTTTTTGTTTATTGTTGCGTTTATGAGCTGGTGAGCTCCTGTACAGTGAAGCCTTAAGGCTTGTGATGTAAACACTTCTCCTATAATTAATGAAACGGCACAATCTCGTGCTGGTTTCCGTTAAAAAAAAAAAAAGAGTCCCGTGTAACCATAAACAAAGAGGACTTTTACATCATCATCCAAAAAAAACAGTGGCAAGGTGCTTCACTAACGGTGCTGGTTACAGGACAAAACTGCGGAGTTGGCGCACATGACGGCAATTGGAGTTAATCGGCAGGCCCCAAGGACCCATCAGCTCACCCATTGCAGCCACTTGTTTTGTTCAACTGATTGACACGATGCTTGGGGTCCCTTGTCTGCATGTGGCGTGGTGCGAAAATTCATCGCTTCTTGCTCGGGTTCATGATTGTTTGTTGAAGCTTCCTGGGCCATGAAATTTTTTCGTGGCAGCCGGAGCAACACGGGACAGGGATGTTCGTGGTGGTTTTTACAGGGTTCACAGATGCCTGGTTGCAGTTTTCAGAGGTCTCACGTCAAAGCATTGGAAAATTTCAACGTGTCTTTTTTTTTTTGACAGAAAATGGGCAGGTGCTCTGCCTTTGCATTAAGAAAGAGGAGAAATAAAGCACATGGTTCAGTTTACAAATCAGACAGCCAAGGACTGGCTCAGAGAAGAAAGCGTTTAGTCTGAAAAATAAGGAAGGTGGCCAACGCACTGGCCCAGAAAGAAAAATAATAAACAGCCATGGATCAACGTGTCTTCAGACCTTCAACATATGTAGATAGAAAAAATTGGGCATATGTAATGTTGAAGGAATGGTAGTGTTAGAACCACAGAGCACGATAATTCATTTTTTAACAGATGGAGCAGGCAACATTGGCAGTCGCGGTCATGTACTAGCTAGTCGTTTATGATTTGACACAACATTCTTTGGTAGTAGAAACAGATCATTTGTGATGTCAGAACGAACGATAATCTCGGAACCACGGAGCACAGTTAATCATTTTTGTAAGAGATGGAGCAGAACTCGTTGCTGGTCCATGTTCATGTGCTACTTTGAAAATGTCAAGGAGAGATTACGTGGGGATCTCCATTTCTTGACCACAACATCCTCTTCAAAGTTTCTTGCACACCACTTTCTCGTTTCAATTTTTTATCGATCAAATTACTCCTTTTCTTTTCTGACAAATAGTTTGCAAGCTTGATGTCCATGTCCTATTGTGCCATTATTGGTGTTGTTTAGTGAGTCCCATCCAAATGGCGTATGACATGGAGCGATTGAACACTTTCATTGGAGCAGGGAGAACTGCGTACAAAGGCAAGTTGCTGTATAAGAATGATAACAAGAAAAATATCAGTAAGGATAATGAACAAGCATGGAGGACACGATCTTATGGGTTGAATACTAACTGCAACAAACAACCCACGCCCGGGGCATGTGTTACAGGGCCATCACAATAACTGAACATTTGGATTCAGAAGTGTAGGTGATAATCTTGCAACAGTGGTAATAACCATTATCTTTTGCGTTTTCGCTTGAGGAGCGTGGAAATCCCTTCTATTCTACTCCCACTCTCTTCATATGCCTCAGCCTCTCAGGAAGTGTAGAATAGCAAACCCTTGTACTATTTCTGGAGAAGGTTGCCGCCACTGATCCATGATAGTACTGTCATAGGATTGCACATAAATATGGGGCACCGACTGATCGTGACATCCAAGCACTGAACTGACCGCAACCTCAAACAGCCGGACCTTCCATTTTCTTGTCTGCTGGCTTTGCAGAAAATATCATGTCAATCTTCACCCATAACCACGAGCCCAGCCATCCATCATAAGCAAACATTGTCACTGAAAGTGACGGATAGAACGGGTCACCAGCAGGTCGGGCCCTGCAATTTTTTTTTGTTTGGTCACAAATCAGTGATCACAAGACCTAGAACCTTCTCCGATCCGTATCATTATCAGCAACCGGGTTCAACCACGTCAACAAGAAAAATCTATTGGCAACATCACAGACGCTTGTCACACAGATTATATATAGCCTCACTACAGAACGACGATACAGTGTGCTTAAGCCACACTAATGGCGTATATGAAATTACCTGACAGTGACTACTCGTTCACCACACACCACGATTAGGGGAGAGGTTCTGTCCCACCCCGTGTTTAATAACCCGTCCGTGATAGTGACGGATTAAGTACGACGGACGACGTGGCGCACATGGGCGTGTGCTATGCCCGGACTGCGACTGCCCCTTGCCTCCCCGCCTCACATTGCCACGCTGGACCCACGGGTGACGTCCGACGTGGAATCGGCCAGCTGGGTGGCCGCGGGGTGCACCTTCGTTGCCGCCGCGGCGAGGTACGCCGCGCAGACTGGCCGCGCCGGCGCGCCGAGCGCGGCGTCCACGGCGGCGTCGCTCCACCTGTCCTTCATCGCGCGGTTCAGCCGCGCCACGAACCCGCGGCGGCGCTGCTCCAGGTGCCGCAGGAACCGCGGCGACATGCACTGCCCGTCCTCCTGCTCCGGCCGCGCCGCCGCAGCCGCCACCTTGGCGTCGTCGCCGTCAGCCGCGGCGGCGGCGAGGTACTCCACCATGGACTCGGTGACGCGCGCCGGGGCGGCGCCGCGGCCGTCCCAGAGCCACATGCGCGCCACGGCGCGGCGCACCGCGGCGGCGACGGCGTCGTCGGCGCCTGACATGACGAGGCCGGGGCTCAGCGAGATGACGTACTCCCCGCGAGCGCCGGCTGCGGCGTCCACCGTGGCGCCGTCGCCGGTGAGGTTGTGTCCGGCCATGCGGACGGTGACGCGCGCCACCCGCTTGCGCGGGAACGACGCGTCCGGGAAGAGCGCCCGCTCCACGCCGCGGCTGGCGTAGTGGAGGACGCGCTCGGCGCGGCCGTTGGAGACGAAGAAGAGGTGGAAGCGCCGGCCGGCGGTGTCGCGGGGATCGCTCACGACGGCGATGCCGAAGCCCTTGGACGCCTCGTGCTGCGCGAACAGGGACGCGCACGCCACGGCGAGGACGGCGACGACGCGGAACACGATGCTCTGCGTCGACGGGGAGGACGACGCGGCGGGAGGAGGAGACGATGATGAGGCGGCAGTTTGTTCGACGGCGTCGTCGGCGATGGAGATGGAGGATGAGTCGGCGGCGGCGGTGGAAACGGGGAGGAGGAGAGGAGCCTCCATTGGTGGTGGAGGAGCACGGCGAGGGTGGCTGGGCTGGTCCTTGCCGGAGCGTGCAACCAAAGCTTTTGGAACTGGCTGCCACAATAATGCGAGCGGCGCGTGTTATTTATTGGCAAGTTTCGACTACGTCGAGATGGCCGGATGATTGGGTTAGTGTTAGGTGCGTTGCCCGCCCTGTCAGCCAGTCAGATTTTTGTCGGGCACGTCCTATGGATCATGTGTACCAACTAAAACCAGGCCAAGGCAGACGGCCGGGGTCAATGACCATACACATGTCTGGTACACTGATGCTCTTCAGCCTTCAGGTGATTGCTGCTGTTGGACCGCTTGCATACTCCAGCGTAACTTCGTTTTGTACAGAGCTACCACGCGTCTCTAAAAGAATTCGTACCTTTTATTGTTCCTTTCGCTTCTATATTATCGGAGAATAAATTGAATACTCACTCCGATTCATAAAGGTTGTCATTAGGCTAGAATTGCTACCGTTTTTATGAAAAAGATGAAGTACTATTTATTTATTTAATGAACAATACTACCTCCATTCGTAAAATCTTGTCGTTCCCGGAAAAGAACTAAAATTAACCTACGCTGTTGTGTCTGAATGACGTTAATAAAAAAACGGAGGTAGTAGCTACTAACCTCAATAGTACAGTTGAAAAAAAGAAGGAGAAACGATAAATCCTTCATCCTTCCTTTTCTTTAAACTCGTAGATGTACTGCCTTTTGATGAGGCTTTGACATGTTGCATCCTCCCTCCTCGACACGTTACCCAGCTCCTGTAGTTTCTACAGTTCGATCCCCATCTGATTTCTCCACTGATCCGGCATTCGGGAAAGATCGAACAGCCCTCCGTCCCTGCCTATCCTGTCGTCTTCGGCTCAGCAGAATTGCTCCTCAGACAGCCACAATCCCAAAATCCGGTGGCGATACGCGCAGGAGCTCGACCGCCGGCCCAGCGCACGGACAGCGGGGTCGCTGCTCGACAGCGAGCCGGGCACACGGACGGCGTCGGCGGATGCGAGGGATACAGAAGGTCGACCGCCGGCTTGGAGCACTGATGGCGTCGCTGCCCGCAGCCAGCCCGGCGGCGTGGCTCGACGGCCAGCCCCACGCGTGGAGGGCGGCAGCACTAATCAATTGCAGGCGCTGCAGCTTGCGCCATGTAAGTCTGCCAAATCTTCTTCCTTCCCACAAAATCTCCCTTTCTGACCTGGGAGCCGACCAAGGGCCATCTTCATTCACTGGTGCCAATCGCCTCTACACTTGCCTTAAGATTTGCAATGTCTTCCTGTTTAAGATTTACAACTATGTCGAGGTCGCCTAGACGGCCAGGCACCGAAGCTGATAATTTTATGAGGGTTTGGGAAATTGTTTAGTTCTCTACCTATTAAAAACTTTAAAACAACACAAGTAAATGCAGCAATGGCGAGTGCTAAGCTTTGTCGTCAGGCACTACTCCAGAAAGTAAATGACCTAGGCAAATCAACTTCAAGGGAGCATAAGAACTGCGAGCTCATGCTTAACAGGGTCTGTTTTGTTTAGTCTCTCTGCTGAAATGCTAGCATCGTGATCTGGATTCCAATCATATTTTCGATTTTGTGTGATTTACAATGCTGGTAGCTCGATGATTTTCTCAGTCCCCCCCAAAACATATGCCAGCCACGACCATTGATGGCTTCAAGCATTTAAACAGAAGCTCTCCTGCAATTACATGTTAATGTTGTGCTTTGTTTACTTTATTTTATCTTTGCAACTCTTGCAATAAATCATGAATGATTTTTGTGTTTGCTTGAGTGGTTATTGGAATGTGAACTGAAACCACAATCAATCGTAAATCATCGTTGGTGCCTATCCGAACTGTATCTGCAGCTGATGTTTTGGACTATCGAGATTGCAGCTGCCTGTCGATTTGATTCAGGTCATTTTCAAGCTTGCTTCTCTGATGCTCTGCCCAAAGTGCTCTTCTGACCATTTACCAGTTTGTGCAGCCTCAAATGTAGTGTTAAATGTGGCTTGACGTTGATTTGTCCTGGTACTACTTTCTGATGCTCTGCCAATGTATTTTGTGGGCACTTCAACGATTGGTGAAACCTCAAGTATACTGTTAATAGGATGATTCAACAACTCTTACAGTTTATCTCCTTTGTTCTTTTAGTTTATATTTGCAGGAAGTTCCACTGAGCCTGCAGCTAACTGATTTTTTCTTCTATTGATTTGTTTCAAATGAAATGTATTTGTGGTCATCCATAGATAGTGGCAGTTATTCTTCCAGTTGATACATGTGTTGCATATCATTTTTACTTCATGTTTTTTTTTTTTTTTTGCGTCAAGTTTACTCAAGTTTATATACTACTGATCATGTAAACATGCTAATTACTAAAATCATACAATCACGAATAGGAGTCTAAGGTTTCAAGAAAAAAAAAAGACTGAAGAATATGAGTGTAAAGTATTAAGAAATTCTCACCACTTTATACATAAGTTGTGCAGTGTAAAAAAACGCATTACCATACCATATAATATATCCTTTGATTATAGTTCCCAGTTATCGTCATGCAGCAGCTGAGTTTTCAGGTTCACAAAATCCAATACTCTTCAAACCAAACATCTGATTCCTACTTCAGTTGATATATAATATATTCTTTTCATATATATGCATATCCTTTTTTCTGGAAGTTCATAATTTTCCACAATTCCACTTGAACAACGATAACTCAATCAATTTTTTTTGAATAGTTTATAAATGAATATAAAAGTTTGGCTTCCATGTGTTGGTATTACCCAAATAGGCAAAGTTGAAGAATAAATTCATACTGTCGTGACTTAGCGCAAAATGGATATTTCTATGTCCCAGCTATTTTACACACTATCTTTTTTTTTTGCGCATTTTTATTATAACCCGCGGCAACGCGCGAGTTGTCTACTAGTTTCCATTGTAACGCCTAGAAAAGAAAGGAAATAAAACAAGTTTTTGTTTTGGGCCATGTGGAGTATTTCGGCCCATTCAAAGTTCATCTCGTTTTCTTTAATCTCGTAGATGCACCGCTCAATTCTCTCACGTTTTGACACGTTGCTATTTCCCTGTAGAAACTACAGTACCCACGCCCTCGGGAGACGTCCGATCCTCCTGCTCGCGTTAGGATCGTCCGATTGCACCCCCTCGCATTCCCCGTCGCCCTCACCGCCGACAGCCCATCCCAGCAATCTTCCACCGCACGGGAGCTCGACCGCCGGCCCGGCGCACGGATGGCGGGGGCGCTGCTCGACGGCCAGCCGGCCACACGGGCGGCGGCGGCGGCGGCGGCGCCGCCGGCTGAGAGGGATACGGAAGCTCGAACACCGGCTCGGCGCACTGACGTCGAGGCGCTGCTCACAGCTAGCTAGGCGCAGGTGTTGCGACGGCGTGGCTCGACAGGTCAGCCCCACGCGCGGATGGCGGTACTACTCAATTGCCGGCGCTGCGGCTTGCGCCATGTAGGTCCGCCAAATCTTCTTCCCTTCGCCCGTTGCTCTGCTTGACTGTCCAATGGAGACTGCAGTGCGTTGTGCATTTGCCGTTGGTGCCCATCTCCTCTACACTTGCCTCAACAAAATCGCAATGTCTTGCTCATGTTTCCCTTTCCTGTTGAATGTATTCCTGTTTGCGTATTGAATCGTTCCTGGTGGCAGTCAGATTTAGGATTTCGTTTCTATCATAATAATGCCAGATTATATCTTCAGTGGTACTCATATGTTTGCCTTGGAAACCTTAGTTGTTCAATTATTTTTTCTAACAATCTGTATGTTACGATGTACTAGATGAAAAATATTTGTGATTCATAACAACTGAGTGCTATGTGCAGGTCATGCAGGCACCTAAGCTAATAAGTCTCTGAGGGTTAAGGAATTGAGGTTGTTCAATTCTCTGCCTACTGAAGCTTTCAAACAGTACAGTTAAATGCTTTTCTCAGAGAATAAATTACCTAAGTTTCATAAATTGAAGAATGTATTTTACCTGTTCAATTAGTTTATAGCTATTTCGAGGTCGCCCAGACGGCCAGGCACCTAAGCTATCATTTGATGCGGGTAAGCCGGTTAGGGAATTTTGACATTGTTTAGTTCTCTGCCTATTAAAAACTTTAAAACAACACAGGTAAATGCAGTAATGGCGCGGGCTGACCTTTGTCGACAGGCAGTTCTTATGCTCCCTTGAAGACCTAGCTCATCTAAACAGAGGATCAGGTTTGTTTCGTTTAAGCATCTCTCTGCTGAAATGCTACTATTAGGTGCTAGCATTGTGATCTGGGTTCCAAACATATTTTGGATTTTTTGTGATTTACAATGCCGGTGGCTTGATGACTCTAAATCGTATGGCCGTCACGGCCACGGATGTTGTGCTTTGGTTATTTTATTTCATGATTCTGCCTTCAAGCATCTAAGCAGAAGCTGTCCTGCAATTACAGGTTAATGCTGTACTTTTGTTAGTTTATTTCATCTTTGCAACTCTTGCAATAAATCATGAATGGTTTTTCTGTCCACTTGAACGGTTATTGGAATGTGAACTGAAACCATTATAAATCGTGAATCATCGTTGCTGCTTATCTGAACTGTATGTGTATGTGCAAACTGATGTTTTGGATGACCATCTACTTGCAGCCGCCTGTCATTTTGATTCAGGTCATTTTCAAGCTTGCTTCTCTCATGCTCTGCCCAAAGTGCTCTTCGAACCATTCAACAGTTTGTGCAGCCTCAAATGTAGAGCTAAATGAAGCTGTTTTTTTTTTTTTTTTGCGAGGGAAGTGTTAAATGAAGCTTGACGTTGATTTATCCAGGTATTTGTTTCTGATGCTTTACCCAATGTATTTTGTGGGCAATTCAGCGACTGAGACCTCAAGTATAGTGTTAATAGGATGATTCAACAACTCTTACAATTTATCTCCTTTGTTCTTTTAATTTATATTTGCATGAAGTTCCAATCAGCCTGCACTATGCATGCTTATAATTATAATGTTATTTTACACAAGAATATAAAAGTTTGGCTTTCATTTTTATTGTATTACCTAAATAGGTACAATTGAAGAATAAATACATATATTATCGTGGCTTAGCGCAGTCCCAGCTATTTTACACACTTTTTTTTGCGCACCTCTTTTTTTTTTGGAATATTTGCGCACTTCTATTACAAACCCACGGCAACGCGTGGGTTGTCTACTCGTTGGACAGATAATTGATGAAACGTTGCTCCACTTCTATGAAGAGAACCCATCGATCCTTCCATGCTCCAGTGATTAAGCTGACTCTTAAATCAGACACAATGCGTGTTTATGGTATACAAAGACTACACTTGTCTCAGATTTACAGGTCAAACTTAGATGTGGATGTTGAACTTGCATTGGATTGTTGATGATTTCACTGGATGTCAGTGTTTTTTTCCCCTTAAATGAGAGTTATGTTAGACTAACCGCAACAGTCACCTGTATTTTTCCACCTCTAAAAAAATATTTCACATCTCCTGTAAAAGATTCCCGGCTCTAAAATCAAATTCGTTGCAACAGTGACCTGTATGGCGTCCTCCATTGCTGCCCGACGCCGCCTCCCGCGCCCCTGCTCCGGCGCCGCCGCCTCCCGTGCGCCCCAGCGCCGTCGCCGCCGCCTCCCGCGCTCCCCTGCTCCGGCGTCGTAGCCGCCTCCCGTCTCCCGCGCTCCCCTGCTCGACGTGCCCCTGCTCGGCGCGCCCTTGCTCCGGGCTGGACGCGCCGGTGGACGTCGCGGCGGCGCGGCGACCCTGCTCCGGGCTGGGAGCGCCGGTGGACGTCGCGGCATGCACGCGACCTGGCCCGACAGAACGGCGTGCACGCGACCTGGCCCGGGCGCTCCTCTCCACTCGTGATCCCGTGATCGATTCAATTTGGTTTTGTAGATCCTGTGAGTGCTGCGTCTCCTCTCGTGATCGATTCTTGCATTTGATTACGTTGGCTCTTGCACTCGTGACTAGTCTCTCATCTCAATGACATGATAGGAAATAGAAATCTGGCATCTTTTGATTCTATCTTTACTGAATTTGGTCACTTTCAATATCTCAAAAACTGTCATTGTGCAAAGACATTGGTTCAATACACATGCCTTGCCACTACTCGCTCTTAATCGGCATGGCAACATGAGTGCATACATCGAGCTCTGCTCCTGACATGCGGGGAGCTCCTGAAAACCGACAGAGTTGATTTCTGGCAATGCTCTCAGCTCTGCTATGAAACACCGAGTCTGAAGGTGTCTCCTTCATGTAAAACTATGCAGGTTCCTTCCAAGCATCATAGAATAGCTCTTTTTTTTATGTTCTGCAGGTTACAAGTACAGAGGAGAACTAAGGTGCCAATGACAAGCACTGAAAAACTATGGAGTTCTCAGATTTTCTCGGGACAATCGGGGCTGCAGTCTAGATGATTTTTTTTTTCTTTCCCTCTTTGAACCTCCTGTACTTTGTAATTTTCGAAACCTCCTGTACTATATAATTGTCAATGTAAATGTCCCTGGAATTCATGAGAGTTGTACTGTTTTTATTTATATAATCATGCAAATTTAGTTCAGTTCACTGTATATGAATAAGGGTTATTCTCATTTTGAATTCTTGTATTTTGAATAAGGAGATCGACTCAGCAATGTGCATCAGGCATATTAGTGGTGCTGGTGTGTGTGTGGTTTCATGATATATGTGCATCAGGAATTGCTACTTGTTCTTGCCTGTTGTCAACTTGGCCATTTATGCGCGCAACAATTTCATGCACTTGGCTTGTAAGCTTTTTATCTGCAGATCATAGTCAACTAGTAAGTGACCAGCAGAGGATACACAATCAGGGACTTCAGTTCTTGTTCTGTATGGTGTCTGAAACTTTTCATTTTGTCAAAAAAAGATCTACACTTAGATTTCACTTTCACTGAACTTGAGATGATCTGAACTCATGCAGATTAATTACATTGAGAGTCCCTTGAAACTGAAACTTGAGATGATCTGAACTCATGCAGATTTCTCTTTCACAATTCATTTTTGTAGCTTAATTACATTGAGAGTCCCTTGAAACTGAAATTGAATATATAACTGTAGAGTGAAATCAGAATTCTGTAGAGTGAAAACAGCCTTATTCTCAGGCAGAGCACATTCAGTAGGCAACAATAACCAACATGTAGGCAAGAACACTAAAATGGTCAGTAGGAAAGAACACTAAAAAAGAATTCGACGACTTCAACTGAAATTCAGAATGGCCAAGAGGCGTACCCAGATTTACACATTTTGAGATAAAAATACTGAACATACACAGCATGAGTGCACCACAATGGCCAAGATGCCTGAACATCATCAATTATGAACTACATTGTTTACAGTCAATGATCAGCAGAACGGCAGCATCGATCAGTGATCGATTGCCTGGACGTCGCCGTCCTCGTTGAGGGGCTCGAAGCGCCTGTGGTGGCCGTGCTGGTGCAGGACGGAGTGCAGCTCGACGGGGGTGGCGGAGAGGGAAAGATTGATTCACAAGAGGCTGCGGATGGCGGATGACGCGAAGGAGGCGAGGAGGGAGACCGGCTCGCGGGAGGCCGGGAGGAGGTCGCCAGAGTCGAGCAGGGAGCCCGGCGCAGCGAGGAGGCGCGCGTCGGCGGCGAGCTGGGCGAGCGAGGCGGCGGCGGAGGAGAGGAGCGAGACGGTGTGGAGGTGGCCGAGCCGCCCCGCGTCGGCGAACACCGACAGCAGCGCGGAGAGCGCGGCGGCGAGCGGGGACAAGAGCGACGCGGCGGGCGGGAAGGGAGCGGCGCGATGGGGAGGCGGAGGATTTGGCGGACGGGGAGGCGCCCCCCAGATTTGGCGGTTCGCGTCCTCGACCTGGAAGATGGAGGATTGTTTACCGGGTATTGTTGCAGTGGGTACAGGATCAAATATCCTCTAAGTTTAGAGGAGAGGATGGTTTACCGTAGACTGTTGCGGTCAGTCTTACGGTACCCTTTTTACCTCTTGAGAGGTAAAAGGACAAAAGAAATCTCAACCGTTGATTTATTAAACAGAAAGAAAAAAAAGAATTTAGAGAAAATAAACCGGCGCATGTTTACGCAAGCAAATTCCTCCACCGCTGATTCTTCGCACCACGCGGCGCCTGCCTCCTTCCGATTCTTCCGCTTGCACCCGAGAATGCTTGGCTGCGGTTGGTTTGGGCGCGGAGAAGGAAACTGCGCCCGAGGGTATCGGCGAGAGGCGGCGGCAGATGCTCCACATCGCCGAGCGGCGGCGGGAGGAGCTCGCCGTCAGCCGACGCGGAGAGCCTGAGACGGAGGAGAAGGAATAGACCTGGTTGTCCGAGCTTTTGACCTCGATCGGTACCGCACACCTTAGATCTTACGGCAGGAGATAGCCTATCTCAGCGTTTCCCGTCAGTCAAGATATTTGCAAAAGACCCCCTAGATTGGATCGCGATTATTAATCGCGATCCAGATTTTTGCAATAAACTCCCCGATTTGGATCGCGATTAATAGTCGCGATCCAAACTTTTACAGAAAACCCCCTAATTTGGATCGCGATTATTAGTCGCGATCCAACTATTTACATATGCCCCCCCTGAGTTCGGATAAACTATTTACTCTGTCGCCTCGGCGGCCCTTCCCGTCCGGCGACGGCGGCGGCCGCGTCTTCGCCGAAGACTCCTTCCCTGTACCTCTACCCTGCCATCCCGCCCGCCGCCTAGCCTTCTACTACTTCGTACCACCGGCGTGAACGAACATGGAGGAGGAGCCAGCCGCCGCCTCCAGCGAACCGAAGAATCCGACGAGGTCCACGAAAAATTGGAGCAGGAAAGGGAAGAGATCAAGGCGGGGAACACAGCACATTCGCGCCGTTGACCATTGCTGGAGGACCGGAAGTTGGTGCCAATCAAAAAGTTGAGCAAGCAAAGGAACGACTCGAACTGAAAGCAAAGCTTGAGAGGGGATCTGGTGGTCTCAATCAGGGAGGCAGAGAGCCACATGTACAAGGAACAATTCATAAGAGCGTCCCCAATGGTAGAGACAGTTAAGAGGTAGCAGCTAGCTCTTACAAAGAATTGAAGAGGAGTAGGGTCCATGTTTAAGTCTCTCATTTTTCTTAGAGGCTGCCTCTTAAATAAGAGTTAGCTGCCTTCTCTCTTTTCTTTTTTCCAATAAACAATTCTAAAAGTTAGCTAAGAGGTAGTCATTGGGGACGCTTTAACCAAGGCTGGATCTGGTTCAAGCTGCAGAGTAAGTTGCTCTGCTATGTCCGACGAGGAGCATGGAGCCATGGACAAGTTAAAACCAACGATCACCCCGTTGTTGCGCTATCCGTCAGGATTACGCCGTAATGAAAAAGAAATCTTGTGAGTACGAGCGTTGAAATCATTCTGATTCGATGCTCCTAAGAGATCAGAGTTTCGAGTTTTGATGCTTGTTTCCCCCTAGTTTTGCGATGCTGCAGTTTTGGAGACGTGTGTTTTTCCAGTGAGATGCAAGTGATTTTGTCTGCCGTGTTACAAAGTGTCAGTGGATCAGTGGGTATCGTCCCAAAAACATAGACTACGAGTATTTTCTTCGTGCACATGCAGACAAAGTTCTTTCGTCAGATGTGGACTTCGCGTTTTGACACACTGCAGCAGTTACAGGAGAGCACCGTGACCACGCCCCGTTCCGATTGAAATATGCTAAAATAATATTTGCAAATGTTCCGGTTTTGTAAGTGCAGTTGTTCAGTCTGAAAGTGCTATCATTAGGAGGTGATCTATTTTATGTGTTTAAACTTAGATGCGGTAAATGTGACCAGTTTGTTTCTCTGACTTGCTCTGAACGCTGAAACCGTCAGATAAGCGTCAGTTTTTGTTGGCCTACTACCTGAATCTGAACATTTTGGTGGACTTTGAGATTACTATCGTAGCCAAAAAGGCCAAGAAGAAAGATGGTGAATGAAAACAGTTTGCCATCTGGAATCTTTGAAGCTCTATCACACTGATGTGGAGAGAACGTTGAATAAACCATGCTCCTTCCGTTCTGTTTGAGCTGAGAGGCAGGGAGCATCTGTTCTTTTTCAGAAACCGTGTCCTCTGCTCCTGTAGGTTCTAATTCTAAAGCTGAAGATGGAGAAGGGGAAAGAACACGCCCGCATTGGATTGGATCCTGAAATAAGAGAAAGTGCGACAAGGAGAAGCCCTCCACGGGTTCCCTCCATGGTTTCAAGAAATTAAACGCCTCAACTGTGGGAAGACTCTGGATGAGGGAGGGCCATTGAGGCTGGGTTGACGAAGGAGGCCAGTGTTAAAGTTGCATGCACCAACCAATTTATCCAAAAGCCTAAGCTGATGGAGAGAGGTGTGCAATTCACTTATGGTTCAACACTCCCCCTCACGTGCAGCTCTCGTGGGCGCAAACGTGGAAATAGGAGCGACGCAACGGAATATGCGGTCATTAGGACTTGAACTCAAAACCTCTGGCTCTGATACCATGTTAGAGTTGAATGCACCAACCAGTTCACCCAAAAGCCTAAGCTGACGGGGAGAGGTGGACAATTCACTTATGGTTCAACAGCCACGACAAAGAGGGCAGTAAGAAGTTTGCCTGCTCAATGCCGAAATCTCTTCTCATTCATGTCCGGTAGAAGACGGTGGCGACGGTGAGGCCACCAACGACGTGTCTGGTGCGTTCGAATGACCGATATGGTGACGCGAGATGATGTGGAATAGATTGTTGGTGGTATCTATCAACCCGCGCCGCCGCCCATGAATCGACCGGAGGCGACACTAGGTTCGACATCGAGCAACTCTCGACGGAGGCTCTGATCGTCGAGCTGTGGCGATCGACGGCCGACGGGGCCCTGGAGACTGGGTGGTTAAGGTTGATTTGGGCGTCGGAGGATATAGACGAGCGGCGGCGGCGGCGGATGCTCCACGTCATTGAGCGGCGGCGGGAGGAGCTCACCGCCAGCCGATGTGGAGAGCCTGAGACGGGGGACGGAGGAGAAGGAAGCGACCTGGTCGTCCGAATTTGTTGACCTCGATCGGTACCGCACACCTTAGATCTGACAGCCCTAGATAGCCCCTCCTTTCGTTTATCGTCAGTGAAAGATATTTTCGAAAGACCCTCTTGGATCGCGATTATTATTCACGATCCAATCGCGATCCAACTATTTACACTTTACCTTTTAATGTTAAAACAATATTTATGCATTAGTCGCTAGTTTCCGCCTGTCATTTACACCACGCTCGGTGTCTTTGTCGACGAACTCCTCCCCTGCACCTCTCCCTATCCATGTTTCCCACTACCACTGCATGCCACCAACGTGAAAGAGCATGCATCAGGGGCAGCAGCTGCCGCCAGCGATCCAAAGAAGCGGCCGAAGTCCACGAAGAATCGGAGCACGAAAGGAAAGAGATCATGACCAGGGGCGAAGCCAGGTTGTTGGTGCTGGGTGCAAATGCATCCACGAAAATTTGAAAGTTACTTGTATTTGGCTTTTTTTCACCATGTTAGCACCCACTAAATTTTATGTTAAGCGCCCCTAGACAATGAAATGAGCCATTCTTGCACCCTACAAGTTTTGCTCTAGCTCCGCCACTGATCATGACGATGAACGGAACGTGGTATTAGCTCTGAGAACGGCCAGGGGACGCCGCAGGACTGGAGTATGGAGTCTATGATCGACCCAGCGGTCCGTCAGGTATCGGGCTCCCAAGAAAGTCGAGCAAGCAGAACAGCAAGCATGTCTCAATCAGGGAGGCATTGAACTGCCGGCAGGCAGGATTATAAGAGTTTTTTTTTAAAGACCAATCAAGATTATAAGAGTTGAAATCATGCTGATACGATGAACCTAAGAGCAGAGCAGAGTCTGATGTCTCAATGCTTGCAATGCTGCAGTTTCAGTGAGGAGAGCGTTTGTGTTGACCAGAGCTGTATGGGAACGTTTAAACAAAATTACTGCGAAAGATTTTGGCTTTCCCGCATTGCAAAAAGAAACTGTGTTTCACTAAAAAAAAGAAGGACCGCGGAGGAAGATTGAACTGAGAAAAAAAAGTAGCCATGCCATTATATAATTTCTCAAGAAGAAGATGAACTCTTGTTTTTCTTTGTACTAAGAAAAGAGTAGCTTCGGTTCAAAAAAGAAAAGAGTACCCATGCCATTATATATTTTCTTAAGAAGAAGATGAACTCTTGTTTTTCCCGTGTACCAGTTTCCATGGTACAAGAGCATCTTCAGCAGAACACCTAAAATGAAGACAAAAACTTAAAGACTATCAAAACAACTAAAAAATTGCTCCAGCATAATACCTAAATGGAAACCAAAACCTAAATTTTTTTTGTTTCCACCTAAATTTCTCTCTCCTGAACTCAATTTTTTTTTATTCCACCTAAATTTCTTTCTCCTTAGCTTGAGGAGACGAGCAGGCCTGAGGCGGCGGAGGGCAAGCTTGAGAGGACGGCGGAGGGGGAGCTTGATGGGGTGGAGGGGGGTGAGCTTAAGAGGACGGCGGAGGGCGAGCTTGAGCCTTGAGCGACGGGGAGCACAACGAAGAAGAAGAGTTGTGCGACGGAGAGCACAAAGCAGAAGAATCACGTGAATTTGGATAAGGTTGGCACTTTTGCATAAAATCCCTTGCGAATAGGTGTAATTATTCATTGTTTTTATGTGTCTTGACATTTCTAGATGTTTTGAGTATTATTAGACAACTTTATAGGGATCAAATTTTAGGTAGTATGTTGGAGAGGTTCATAAAATTTTTCTGAAAACCTTCTCTCTCCTTTACCAAAAAACTGATTTTAGGTTCCCAGTTTTTGATGTTCTGCTGGAGATGCTCTAACACAATAGAGTGCTCCAGGAGCTCTCTTACACGTTTGTTTACAGCTTCCATTGAACACACACCTACAGCTTGCCTAACTGTTTACAGTGTTTTTAAGAAAGAAGAAAGAACAAAATTGGCCTTCTACATCTGCAGCAACATGTGCGCATGAGATTCTTCTGCAGGCAGCCCAACTATCTCTAACTGCGAAAGGGAATTGAGGCTAGAGCCGAACATCCTATCAAGCAAACATTTGGCAAAATCAACATTCCTTCTATCAACATCATTTAAACATGGAATTTCTTCGTCCCTGGAAGTGCAATATGATACCTGAGTTACACGTAGCAAATAGCTTGAGACAAAGCAAGCATGAAAGAGTATACAATTTCAGCTAGTGTAGGTTTCAGAAGTTTACCTATACAACTGAACTTTTCAGAAGAATGAGAGAACAGCAATAGATACACACTAAGAAGGCGATCACAGTAGTGAAATTTTGATATAGACGATTGTTATCCCTGCTGGGAATAAAAGCTCCTTTCAATACGTTTGAGAGCTCAAACACCCGCTATGAAAACTGCAGTAAAAAGATAGCAGAACCGTTTCTACCAACACGAGATAAAAATGACTAAGAGCCCGTTTGGCACAGCTTATGCTACCGCTTTTCCACCACTATAGCAACAGTAAACTACTGTACCGATAATCTATTTTTGACTAAAAGCCGTAATCCTGCCAAACGGGGTCAATGCGTTAAGCATCTCTTAATCATCTCTGATAGCTAATCAAGATGGTAGAAAATACCATGGTAGCTAATCGCAACCTGTCTGCAGGTGAAACAGCATGTCCGCCGGCTCTGCCAAGATCGACTACAACTTGCCCTGCGCGAGCTCGCGGCCTACTGGAAATAGCGTGGCCTCCCTCTCTCCAATGAGAAGCTGCGGCTGATGGCGTTCGCGCCCCTCTTCAGCCGATAAGATTTGTACCTGGCCGGGTGGCGCGCGTCGCCGCATCGCGCGGTACAACGCCAAGCGTCGCGCGTTCATGCATGTGGACGGCTGAGGACAAGGCGAGTGGCGCGAGTTGCCCCGTCGCCTGGGACACCGTCACCAAGACCAAGGACTGCGGCAGACTAGGCATCCGCGGCATGGAGCTCCAGAACAGCTGCCTGCTGCTCGCCTGCTCCACCGAGTGTACTGCCCTGATCAATCCTCCTGGGTTCTGTGGGTCAACGAAAATGCAGATATCTCAACACTCACCGGAGACATTGGAGGGCACCACTGGGAGGCGCTCCCTCAGCTGCTCCCCATCTAACGGTCCATCACTACGGTGTCCATTGGCAACGGCGAGACGACTTCCTTTTGGGATGACCATTGGCTGGACTGCGGCTGGCTCGTGGAGATGTTCCCTGCCCTGGCTAGCCACGCCAACAACGGGGCCGCCATGGCCCGTCAAGTCCTTGGCACCGGCCTACGCGCATAGCTGGTGCCGCGCCTGTCGCACGTTGCACAGGCCGAACTGGCTGAAGTACATAGCCTGATAGGATGTTCGTTTCTGGGGGTTTAAATTTTAGAGAGGTCATATCAAATTTGTTTTGTTATTTAGAAGTATTAAATAAAGTTTAATTACAAAACTAACTGTAGAACCCTGGATCTAATTCGCGAGACGAATCTAATGAGGGTAATTAAACTATGATTAGATGATGGTTACTGTAGCATCACTGTAACAAAACATAGATTAATTAGGCTCATTGGATTTGTCTTGAAATGAGCATTCATCTGTTAAAAAAGTTTTGTCATTAAATTTTATTTAATATTTCTAAATGACAAGATTCTCTTTCATTTTAGAGGTCTAAAATTTAGAGGAGTGAAAACAAACACCAAGCATGGAAAGCTCTTAGCATCGGCTATTTCTCTTACAACCTTGTCAAGTCCGCCACTGACCCGACATGTGACTTCGGCAAGTTCGTATGGCCCAATAAGGCCCCGCCCAAAGTGCAGTTCTTCGCCTGGCTGCGCTAGTGCAAGAAAGGTACAGTGAAAACAAAATCTAATGCAAAACAACATCGTTGAGGATGAAGAATGTGAGGTCTGCAATTCTGAAACTGAAGACTCCTTTCGCATCATCTTTGGCTGCCCCATTGCTCGCTCCTTTTGGTCCTCCATCGGTGCCGTTCTACAGCCTGACAT
Source organism: Eragrostis curvula (assembly GCA_007726485.1). Classification (NCBI taxonomy): domain Eukaryota; kingdom Viridiplantae; phylum Streptophyta; class Magnoliopsida; order Poales; family Poaceae; genus Eragrostis; species Eragrostis curvula. Next base: position 37,871,873 of record CM017445.1, on the reverse strand, counting down.
CTCAGCGCACGCGCCGTGGAACATTCAGTGGCCGCAAGCAGTCCCGGCCAAACATTGCGATACCCTCGCCCTGCTCTGTTTTTTGGATGATCTGGAAACATAGAAATGAGACACCGTCGCTTCCACGACTCCTTGCAGCGTGCCAAGAAGAAGCAAGGATGCGGCGCTGTCGGCTAGCTCGAGATGATGCGCACATCGTCAGTTCCTGGTGTACCCTGTTTAGTCCCCGTGTAGACTAGCTTTTTTTTCTCTTTGTTTCAAAATTGATGTTTCATTCCACCGCACAAAAAAAAAATGATGTTTCATGGTGTTGTTATCTGAACCAGGCCGGTTTGGGCCACCTAGTTAATGAAATTCAGGTGAGGACTTCCCCAAAAAAAAACCATGGATTACCTAAGATGAGATTGCAACATAAGAATAGCGGAACCAGTTTAGACTATTGGCAAATCCTATCCCAACAACAACATGCATGCCAAACATAAATTGTGCATACCACCATTTATATTAGACACAGTTGCATTTGAAGTTTAGGGAGGGGGCATATGTCCCTAAGAATATACATACAGTAAAGGCAGATTCAAATTCAACAGACTTAGACATCAGATGCAAACCTAGACAAAAGAGCCTTTCCAGTAAGGGGCATTGGCGTTTCTACCCCTGGTTTCAAAGCTAATTGCGATTTTACCCCTGAAATTTCAAAACGAAGACAAAGTTTGCCCCTATTAGGGGTAAAATCGCAATATTTTTATTGCGAAAATATTGCGATTTTACCCCTGGTAGGGGCAAAGTCACGCTTCAATTTGAAAAACCAGGAGTAAAATCGCAAAGTTAAAAAACGAGAGGTAAAATCGCAATTAGCTTTGAAACCAGAGGTAAAAACACCAAATTCCCTTCCAGTAAAGGCAGATTTAACAGACCTTAAACATCATATCCATATGCGGACATGGACAAAGAGTCTTTCCGGTAGAGGAAAGTGAGAAATAATGAGAAACCCACAAAAATAAAAAACTGCTTGACTTCAAAATATCTTAGAATTTTTAACTGATTGGAGATTTTTGACCTCCGTTGCTCTGAAATGTGAGGTCCTAAACCTCTGGCCAGAGATGTGATTGCATTTAAGGGAAAGGTGTATAGTGTTCGGGGTGCAAAACACTAACGGAAAACCAAACTCCGATGGGTTCAGCAGGTCAATGCGCAGCTCTTAATTTGACACTCGCCAAGCAATGACCTCATACGACCAATGTTCACATTTTGACTTTCTACTATGATAGAAAACATATCGATTCTGGGATGGAAACATATCGAATCAAACTCATACGAATAAGTTAATCAGGACAAGATATTTACGCTGATAACTTATCACTAATTAAGATATACTCTAGCAGTTTGATTTAGGTTGGCCTTATTATAACTGCAGTTGGGATGCTGACGTTTTGCCATTGAACATTGTCACTAATGTTCGGCTTGTTTGGCAAGCTGTTTTACTGTAGCGACTGCTAAAGAAATAACTGGAACATTATAGCTGCTACTTCGCAGTTGCTGCAAAGCAGCGAGGCAAACAAGCTGATTATTTGTCTAGAGTATTTTGAGAATGGATGGAACACTGTTTTGCCAGTGAACAATGTCATTAGCATTTTTCTCTATTTCTGGGACTTATAATACTAATGGGCTATGAATTCAATTATGAGACATCGTGCTAGCGGGCTTAATGGGCCGGCCCGACACACATGACCTTATTCGTGTCGTGTCGTGGGCCAATGCTCGAGCCCTTGGACTGACATGGGGGCAACAAGCGTGCCCTCTCCGCCCACCCTCCGATCTCCACGTCGTGAAGCCGTCGAGCAGGCCCAATCATTCGCTGCTTCGGCCCATGACGCAGCCCACCACCTGCCTCGTGCTACCTCCCCCACGTGACGCCCGCGACTAGTGATGGCCAAATGGGCCGCCCGGCACGGCACGGCCCGAGCCCGAATAGGCACGGCCCATTTAATTTTCGGGCCGGCACGGCACGCAATTCGTTTCGGGCCGTGCCGTGCCAGCCCACGGGCTCCCCCCTCGGCCCGTGGCCCGGCACGAAATGGCATTTTCGTGCCTAATCGTGCCGTGCCGGCCCGCGAGCACGGCGGCCCATTTCACCATTTCAGCCCAATAGTGTTGAAAATCTGAACAAAAATATGACAAAGTGGAGACTTGAACCCCCAACCTCTAGCTTAGAAAGCAAGAGACTTACCACTGGACTACTTCATGCTTGTTGTTCTATATGAAACATAAACTATATTTATATGAAACATAAGCTATATTTAATATCGGGCCGTGCCGTGCCGCCCGTCGGGCCGCACCCTCGGCCCAAGCACGGCCCGACGGTCCGTGCCGGGCCAGCCCGGCCCGTAAATATTCCGTGCCGTGCCGGGTTCGTGTCGGGCCAAAAAAGCGTGCTTCGGGCCTGCCCGAATAGCCCGGCCCATTTGGCCATCACTACCCGCGACGCAGTCGCTGTCACCATTGGAGGCGTCATCCTCGAGATCGAGGAGGCGCTTGAGGTCGCCGCCCCTGACAGCGAGATTTGCCCGCCGTGATCCCGCCGCCCTACGACGCTTCTCTGAGGAGCTCTGGCGCCTTTCATCTTTTTCAGCTTTTCATTGGTGATTTGTTCCAATTGCATATCGGATTGTTCCAGATACTTCCTTTGATTGTTCCAGCACATTTTCTCCCCTGTTCCTGCCCCTTTCGTCCATTGTTCCAGGCTTCCTTCCCATTTGTTCCACGCTTTCTCTTTAATTGTTCTAGGTGTATTGGTCATTTGTTCCGGTCATTATCGTCGATTTGTTCCAGCCTTCTTCTCCATTTGTTCTAGGCTTTCTCCTCCATTGTCTGAGGCGTTAGCGAGGCGCGACGGCACCGGAGTGGCGACGGGTGCGACGGCGCAGGCGCGGTGCAGTAGCACTGCTGAGGCAGCCGGACGCTTCGCCTTGAGGTTGAAGACGACCTATTGGGCCATGCAGATTCTGGGCCGCAGTGGGCTGGGTGGGGCAGACGGTGCTGTGTTGGGTGGGCGGAGGGCGCTTCTGTTTAACAGATCGGAGGCGAAAGCGCCGCCTGACATGGCACCGCCTGTTAAGCTCAGTGTGCTGTGCTGGGCCCTTCCGGGCTTGGGCCGTGCCACACACCTCTAACTGAGTCCATGATCGACCCAACGGCCCGTCAGGCATCGGGCTCCCAAAAGGTTGGGCAAGCCCCACGAACCACTGTAGCTCAAAGCAAAGCTTCAAAGCGGGGAGTAACAACGCGTTAATCAGAAGATCAAACTTTCCCCGCACCTCTCTGAACCGAACCCTCCCGTCCCCATCCACAGGTGAGAGGAGAGAGGGTGGTCATGGTGGTCTCCGCCGGCGAGGCCCTTGATCTCCTCCTCCGCCGGCCTTCGGGCTGCTGGGAGGGGCAGGAGATCGAGGCGCTCTCGTTGGCGGGTAGTTTAGGTCCCTACCCTTTAAGGTTAGGGTTCGGTTTCTGGCGGCGGCGTCGAGGCGGCGGAGACGGCGGCGTCAATGGAATAAGGTCCTCCCGTGTCTTTCCTCGCCTCGATGGCGTCTCTCTCCGGTGCCATCGACGGACACGTGGAGGTGGAGCCGGCTTCCGCCGGCTCTTGTACAGGAGTCCGCTGGCCTCTTCTTGCCTCTCCGATTAGCGAGGTGATGAGGGGGCCGATTGTTTGAGTCAAGGATGCAGGCGAGGCTGCGGTTTGGCGGCAAGGTGGTGGAGGAAGCGTCCTCGTCGGTTCCGCGGCGGCTTTTGCTGTCGCTCGCGAGCGGCGACTTTGGCTGGATGGGGTACGGGGCACGGCCCCGGTCGACTGGGCGAACTGCTATTGCGCATGTACTCCGGCTCACTTCAAAGCGTTGGCGCAGCGAGGGTGGTGCCCCTTCCGGCTTCGGGTTGGCGGCGATGGCCGGATTTACTGCCGCCCGCGTCGGCGGGTGGCGGTGAATCTTGTTGGTACTGTAGAGCAAAGGGCTAGGGGATTGTTTGTTATTTCTTTGTTTTCTAGAGGCCTTTTTGCTCTTTTGGTGGGACAGCTGTCCTGTATCCTTCCTAATGTACCTGTATAGGTATGCGTCTTTGTACTCTTCCTTAACTTTTAATACAGGTATGTTTTGAAAAAAAAAAAGCTTCAGAGCGGGATCTGGTGATCTCAACCAGGGAGGCAGGGAACAACTTGTACATGGAACATTTCAGGAGCGAGGCTGGAATCGCTGGATCTGGTTCAAGCTGCAGAGGAAGTTGAAGCTGCTCTGCTCTGTCCCACGAGACGCATGGACAAGTTGCTGCGCGATCAGTCAGGGTTATGCTCTAATGTAAAACAGGGCTGGTGATTATAAGCGTTAAAATAATGCTGATACGATGCTCCTAAGAGCAGAGAGGAGCTTCGAGTTTTGATGCATTGTTCCTAGTTTGCCATGCTGCAGTTTCGGTGAGATGAGCCTTTTTTTTTTCGGTGAGATGCAACTAATTTTCTCTGTCGCGTTACAGAGAGACACTGGATCAGTGGGTATCATTCCTAAAACCCCAAAACGGTTAAAAATGCAGATGAACATCGGACTGAAAAGATTGAATTGTCTTGACATATTTCTTTTACAAGAGGATAAACCCTTCTTTTTCTTTGTATCAGTTTCTATAGTACAACACGGTACAGTGTTCCAGGAGAGTTCTTACACGGTTTTTCTACAGCTTCCAACCAATTCACAGCTATGGCTCGCCTATTTGTTTACAGTGTTTACAAGAAAGGAAAAAAAAAAACAAAATTGGTCTTCTACATCTGCAGCAACATAGGCAAAAGGGAATTGAGGCCAGAGCCGAACATCCTATCAAGCAAACATTTGGCACAAGCAACATTCCCTCTATCAACATCATTTAAACTTGGAATTTCTTCGTCCCTGGAAATGCAATATGCTACCTGAGTTACATGTAACAAATAACTTGAGACAAAACAAGAAAGAAAGATTATACAATTTCAACTAGAGTAGGTTTCAGATGTTTACCTATACAACAGGAATTTTCAGAAGAATGAGAGAACAACAATAGATACACACTGAGATGGCGATCCCAGCAATGAAATTTTGATATAGACGTTTGTTATCCCTACTGGGAATAAAAGCTCCCTTCAATACGTTAGTGAGCTCAAACACCCGGTATGATAGCTGCAATATATATCACGAAATGAGTAATCTTTTGGGTAATTTTGTTGGGTGAAATGAGTTTGAAGTTGATAAACTTACAAGAAGATAGATCGCTGTAGTCAGCATGAAGTTAAGCATCGGATAATCTGGTATGAAAGAAAGAAGCCATTTTGGCTGTCCATTTGGCATACTAGACCTGTAAAAGAAGCTTGATCACAGTGTGAAACAAAAACAGAAACTCATGAAGTATTTCAAGTACTCTTTCAAATTCAGTCCAATAACTGCTACACAAAAGAAATATCAATCAGAACACTTTATATTTCAGTATTTGGAGTCTGGACCTTATATTTAACATGCTATAGGACACTTTACAGTATTATTAGAATTTGGAAATACCTTTAGGTATTAGGAAAACAACATACCTGAGCCAGATGTGGATCTGAGAAATATAAGTCTCTAGCGTAACCTTGCCAAGCCAACTGTCAAAAATATAGACAAATACTTAGAGATGAAGTAGCAAAGCAAAACACCTGAACATGAAGGAGCTAAAAGTTTAAATGCTTACGCGAAAAGAGCTAATGAGGCACTCCTCAACTGTTGGGTGCAATTGCGCAGGCAGATATAAACACTGTAAGAAACACGGTTTTGTGTCAACTGGAATGAAACAAATTGCTGCCATGTGCCAAATTAATTATAAAATTACATTAGCGTTTCATTATGCGTACGTTATAGGGATCCATGACGTGTAGGGATGGTACTTGTTGTACGTAATTTTGTCTAGCTTGTAGATGTACTCATACCACAGATAGCCAGCCTAGAAGAAGGAACATGCAACCTAGTTAGTCAAACAGCAGTGTTGATTTAAAAAAAACTCAACCAAAGCCATCACAGCAGCAAAGGTAAGAGATGGTGTAACTTACCATCAACGAAATAGTGACAATTGTTCCCTTGATTGATAATCTAAACTTAGTCTCAGATTCTTCCAGCTTCTCCATCCATTTTTCAACCTGTGTAGGGTAAAAGGTTCTATGTTAGATTAACTTGAGGCAAACAAATGAAAATGCTTGAGGTGTAGAGATATTGTGGAAAAATTGTACCAAAACTACTCATGCATGAAATTTTATAGAGAAAAGGGAAAGATAAACCAATCTGAAATACTCACATTTGGGTGGAAGTAAGCATAAATCATTCCAACAATCCATATGTATCGATCAAGGCCAGATCGGAAATGCCACTCATGTAATAGGGGTAAGTTTGCCTTAGAAGGCTCTGGATCTTTATAGCCTGAAAAAAAAAATGTTCATGGTCATTCCAAAACTCCTGATTCATAACCGAAAAGGACGGACTTATAAAAATACAATAGTGGCTTACCTAGCAGAAATGTAAAGGGAGCCCATAATAGTTCAAATACACCAGGAATTTCCCATATCAAAATTACAGACAAGAAGCAGCATGCAATCTTAATAGCCATGATTGAAGGTATCTCATTGTACTTGTTAAACAGACCAAGTGATCCATATACCATAAGGGTAAATAGGGTGTGCATTGGGCAGATGTAATATAGCATGAAATCATTGTCAAGGACGATGCAACAAAATGCGACAAAGAAGTTTAGCCTCCACATCATCTGCACTAAAGTTATTAGTCCAATGTTCGAAAGGTGGTATAACGAAATCAAAGGTGATCAAAATTTATCATAACATAGAAAAACTAGGATTGGCACCTGAGCAAATCTCGCAACACTGAAATCTTTCTTGATATAGTAATATGAGAAATTCCCAAATCCAGTCATCCAGACATAGCAAGCAATGAACACACGAATTGCGTTGTAAATTTCTGAGGCAGCAAAATAGTGGTACATCAGAAATAAGACCTGGAAATGTGGAATGAAAAATTAGAACATTCTTGCACTCAGAATCAACCAATAGAGGATATGCAAGACAAAAGAAAAAAAAAAGAATGCTAAAATGCTACTAAAAGGATAGAATGATTCATAATAGTAGATTGTAGCCGATAGAGGAAGAGAAAAAAGAAATGGATACGCTATTCATACAGCGAATGATGCAGATTCACTAAAGGTAAACTAAAATACACAACATATATGCAATAATCTCAGAGAGGGATGCACTTGAAATGTAATCATATTCGGAATCAGCAGTGACATGCATGCCTAAAAATCAAATTACCAAAAGAAAAAAAACTTAAAAAGTGAAGTAATAGGACTGACCTGCATCCACCCTCTCCATTCCTCAGTTTGGTGGCGATTAAGGTAGAGTATGGACTTTCCTGAAAATGCTGACTTCTCATGGTGCTTCTTAAGTGAAGTAAGCGCTGATGCTATGATGAGAAGAACGTATAGAAACAGAAACAGATCGCGATTGTAGCTCTGTCAAAATCGAAACAAGGATTACCATGCAAGTAGTAGACTTTAAAGACATGAAGAACATGTACGACACAGGTCCTAGTAAATTGCAAAACTTTAAGTAACAATGACAACCTTCAACAATCAGTATCATTACATAATGACAATATAGGAAATTGATGCCTGCTACAGTTTATATGTAAGTGATATAGCTTAATTGATCGAATTGTACTCTGATTACAAGCAGGGGCAGTAACCTACTCGCCCTCCCTAGGAGGCTCTGAGTTGCGGTTCTACTTCTGCCTAACTTCTAAAACCGACAGGGACTCTGCTATATAGAGTTCCAGAAACAAACTCTAACAACTGAATAAAATCCTGAGCCGGCTAACAGAATCCTACCCGGCAACTAACAAACTAACTGGACCTCTTATCCTTAAGACGACGCTGATATTTATTACGAAAGAAAGACTCCACAACACTTCCCCCCTCCTGACCAAAAAGCTCGTCCTCGAGCTTGAAATTTGGATAATTGGCCTTGAACTCCTCCACTGGTTCCCATGTCAGCATCAGCAGAAGTCTTCCCAACCCACTGAACCAGAACATCCCATGATGTTTTATTTGGGCGAGCACGCACAACTCGCTCTGGCTCTGGCACAGCACGACCGTTCACAATGTGAGGCAGAGCAACCATCTCAGCCGGCAAGGTCACCATGGACTTTCTTCAGAAAAGCAACATGAAACACATCATGGATGCGAGCTTTAGGAGGCAATTGTAAACGATAAGCCACAGTTCCAATCCTCTCAATCACCTTGAACGGCCCATAATACCTTGGTGCCAACTTGGCATTAGGTTGATCAGTAATAGCAGTAGCATGGCGCTCACGAAGCCGTAACCAGGCCCATTCCCCAACCTGAAACTCCAAATCTCGATGATCTTTGTCATGAGTCAACTTCATATAATCTTGGGCCTGCAGGAGACATTCTCGAATCTCTGACAGAAACTCATCACGGTTCTGAAGTTGTTTATCATCTGCCACCACTTTTGCTAGCCCAGGCACATAAGACACCAATGTAGGAGGGTCACGACCAAACACTACCCGAAACGGAGTTGTTTGAAGGGCAGACTGAAAGGATGTATTGCAATATTCTGCCCAAGGCAGCCATCTGAGCCAGCTCCTAGGACGATCACCAGCAAGGCATCGCAGGTACACACCCAAAATCCGGTTAGTGACTTCTGATTGGCCATCAGTTTGTGGTCGAAAAGATGAACTAAGCCGAAGCTTGATCCCAGTCAGAGCACGATCACCAGCAAGGCATCGCAGGTACACACCCAAAATCCGGTTAGTGACTTCTGATTGGCCATCAGTTTGTGGTCGAAAAGCTGAACTAAGCCGAAGCTTGATCCCAGTCAGAGCAAACAATTCCAACCACAGAGAACTGGTGAACACCGGATCACGATCGCTGACAATGGAACATGGCAAGCCGTGAAGACAAACAATATGATCAAAGAATGCTTTTGCCACTGTTAGAGCAGTATATGGGTGACCAAGAGGAATAAAGTGAGCCATCTTTGAAAATCTGTCAACTACTGTCAACACAACTGATTTGCCACCCACCTTAGGAAATCCTTCCACGAAATCCATCGCAGTGTCACTCCATACTGATGTAGGCACATCCAGTGGTTGTAGCAACCCAGCAGGGTGTAGATGTTCAGTTTTATTCCGCTGACACACAATGCAACTCTTGACGTGATCGTGGACCAATTTGGCGGCTTGAGGACTGTAGAATGAGGTGCGGAGACGTTGCAACGTTTTCTGAACTCCTTCATGTCCGGTGCCATGGGCCGTGTCCAAAATCTGAGGCCACAATGAAGAAGAGACAGGCACAAAGATACGACCATGATGCATGACGAAGCCATCAACCAAAGTCCAGGCCGCACTTGCAGTGCCCTCCTCAATTTCCTTCTGTTTTGCAACAATTTCAGGAAGAGTGGCCGCCTCAGCACGAAATTCTTCAAACAGCAAAAACTCTGGCCGAGACAGAGCATGAGCCTGCACTCCAACAGCTGATTCATCACGCCTGGACAGAGCATCAGCAGCCGCATTCATCTTGCCAGGCTTATATTCAACGTGGAAACTATAACCAAACAGCTTACTAACCCAGGTATGTTGTGGGATTGTGGACAGACGCTGATCTAAGATATGTTTGATGCTGCAATGATCTGTTCGCACAATGAACTCCCGCGTCCAGAGATAGGGGCGCCAATGTCGCACCGCATGCACAAGACCGATGAGCTCGCGTTCATATGCAGCCAACTTGGCATGCTGTGGCGCGACAGCTCGACTGAAGAAAGCAATTGGGCCTTGACCTTGATGAAGTACAGCACCGAAACCAGAACCAGACGCATCACAGTCCACTATAAATGGCTTGTCAAAATCCGGCAGCTGGAGAACAGGTCCTGTGGTGAGAGCAAGTTTCAGGGCTTCAAAAGCATCAGTGGCTGCCGGTGACCAGAGGAAAGCATCCTTCTTGAGTAAAGCTGTCAATGGAGCAGCAATGACACCATAATTATGGATGAAGCGGCGATAGTAGCCCGTGAGACCCAAGAAGCTGCGCAACCCTTTGATGGAGCGCGGCATTGGCCATGCCTTGACAGCAGCCACCTTGTCCTCATTCATGGCCACGGCACCTTCCGCGATGACATGGCCCAAGTAATGCATGCGTCGCTCGCCAAATACACACTTGGATTGCTTGAGGACCAGTCCATGCTCACGAAGAACCGTGAACACCGCGCGAACATGCTGGAGATGTTCAGTCCACGACCTGCTGAACACTAAGATGTCGTCGAAAAATACTAAGACAAATCGACGTAGAAAAGGACGAAGAACCTCATTCATGAGAGCTTGAAAGGTCGACGGTGCGTTCGTCAGGCCAAACAGCATGACGAGGAACTCGAAGTGGCCGTGGTGGGTACGGAACGCCGTCTTCTCGATGTCGTCGGGATGCATGCGCACCTGATGATAACCACTGCGGAGATCAAGCTTGGTGAAGAACATGGCGCCCTTCAATTCGTCCAGCAACTCCTCGACAACTGGTATGGGGAATTTGTCACGGACTGTCTTCATGTTCAGCACCCTATAATCGACGCAGAAGCGCCACGTTCCGTCCTTCTTGCGCACCAGCAGGACCGGCGACAAGAACGCTGTTGTGCTGGGTCGAATGATGCCCTGCTTGAGCATGGTCTCACATTGGGCCTCGATCTCGTCCTTCAACAGCTGCGGGTAGCGGTAAGGGCGAACTGCCACAGGTGCCGTGCCCGGCAGCAAGTGAACGCGGTGGTCGAACGAGCGTTGAGGAGGCAGGCCAGTCGGCGGCGTGAAGATGTCCGCGAACTCTGCCAAGAGCAGCTGCATGTAGTCATGGGTGGTGGTGGCGGCCAAGCGTGGCTGCGACGGTGCTGTGGTAGCCGTCAGCTTGACGCAGCGGCCACCATGCCAGAAAGCCATCGTGCCGCAGTCGAAGTTCCACAAGATGGGACCTAATGATCGCAGCCAGTCGCAGCCCAGAACAAGCTCGAATCCGCCAAGAGGGATGACGTAGAGATCGACGATGAACACCTCGTCCTTGATGGTGACCTTGACGTCCCTGCACACCCCGGAGGACGGGATGCGTTCGCCATTAGCCACCCCAACTGTGAGACCGGGACGCGGCGACGGCTGAAAGCCCATGCGTCGTGCCGTGTCTTCCGCGAAAGGAATTTGTGGAGCCTGAATCAACCAGGGCGACCATGGCTGCGCCGTGAACCATGGTGGCGAGTTGCACGGTGGAGTCAGACTTGATGCCGGTGAGGGCGCACATGGAAATCTGCATAGCCTCCTCCACGAGCGCCTCGTTATCGGTGTCTCCATCATGTACCACCATGTAGTAGATGCCCTTTTTGGTGCAGACATTGATATGGTCGCGGGTGAACTTCTCTGGACAGTTAAAACACAGGCCATCCAATCGACGTTGCGCCATCTCCTCGGGTGAGAGACGCACAAAGCGAGCACCTGTGGGTGGCGATGTCTTGTCCTTGGCGCCGTGTGCGGCTGTTGTCGCGCCCGGAGTTGCCGCGGCAGAGGGAGCTTTGGGCGACGGCGTAGCGCGACGTCGTGCGTGGTGCAGGCTTGGTGACCGGGCGCATATCGTCCTCGTTCAGCTGCGCCCGGCGTTCGAACGCGCGGGCCAGGGCCATGGCATCGTCGAGAGTATCCGGTCGCTGCATCTCGACGTTCGTACTCATCGGATTCCGAAGACCAGCCATGAAGATGTCAATTTGTTGGCGTTCTGTGATGTCGCAACGAGCCAAGACCTTCAGGAATTGGTCCTGATAGTCCGCCACCGTGCCTGTGCGACGGAGTTGGGTAAGCTCGCCGAGGGCGTTGCTGCGCACGGGCGGCCCGAACCGCTTGTTGATCCCCGCGACGAACTCCGACCATGGTGGTGTACTGTCGCGGTTCTTCTCGACGCGGTAGTACCATTGGCTGGCCGCACTCTCCAGATAGAAGGAAGCCGTCCACACCTTTTGGTCCTCCGGCGTGCTTGGAGCGGAAGTATTGCTCGCACTTGTGCAGCCAGCCCAGCGGATCCTCGGCGCCGTCATACTTGGGGAAACGCAGCTTGTGGACAATGGAAGGCGGAGGTGGTGGCGCCTGGGAGGAGCCTGATGAGTGCTCGAATTTGCCCTGCCGATCCAGCACCTGCGTCTGGACGTTGTTGATCGACGCTGACAGCCGATCCGTCTCTTGCTTGTGCGCTGCATAATTAGAATCGATCTTGATGCCGAGATCGTTGATCTTGGCGACCATCTTGTTGACAATAGTCTCCAGGTCAGCCACGGTCACGAAAGCCTTGTCATCCCCGCTCTTGCCGTCATCGGGTTTTGCGCCGTCAACCATGGCTGATCGATTTGCGGTGTTGCGATGGGTTTAGCGGCGCGATGGGGCAGGGGTTGTGGGCGTGATTGAGGAGGCGATGTACAGGAACGAGGATCTCCCAGCTGATACCAAAGATGATATAGCTTAATTGATCGAATTGTACTCTGATTACAAGCAGGGGCAGTAACCTACTCGCCCTCCCTAGGAGGCTCTGAGTTGCGGTTCTACTTCTGCCTAACTTCTAAAACCGACAGGGACTCTGCTATATAGAGTCCCAGAAACAAACTCTAACAACTGAATAAAATCCTGAGCCGGCTAACAGAATCCTACCCGGCAACTAACAAACTAACTGGACCTCTTATCCTTAAGACGACGCTGATATTTATTACGAAAGAAAGACTCCACAACAGTAAGGCATACTACAGTACTGAGTCTCAAGAGAATTAACAGGAGTACACCATAATTACCTTCTTGCTTTGTGGAAATATATTTGTTCGGTCGCAGATATAAAAGTAAACCAGAACAATGCCAAATTCAGCCCTGCAAAATGGTTAAAGGGCAGATAAATATCAGCTGGTGATCACAAAGCCAGAAAGCCCAGAATGGAGGCCATTAGTTACAAATGATCTTACATTGCTCTAAGTACATTACGGTTTTCAAGCAGAAAAGACTCGTCCATCATTATAAACCTACAGATCACAATCACAGAGACATAAATATTTTTCACCATTGTATGTGATATAAAACTTGTGTTAGTCCTTTAAACATACCGTATTAAGTTAGCTTTGGTAGACATATTCCGGAGCTTTGTCGATGGTGATTTTGACTGGCCCCCTTCGAGTAATGCCGCCTTGTCATCTTCCTTGATGGTTCCGTTATCCAAATTAGCATCGGAACGACTGCAGACGACAATATAGTTCAAGAACAGAGAGCATCAGGATACGGTTCTTCAACTTGTTCATGTTGTGACTATATGCAAGATAATCAAGAAAATCCAAAAGCATTTTTCAAATTTGCAGAAGGACAGTATGCAGCTGGCCTTGAACATTTACTAACACAAATATTTTGCTAGAAGAGAGATACTGGTAAAAAGTAGAGTTTTTGCAAAGAGATCTTACACTTTCCCATGAGATAAAGACTTCCTATATTCCAGGATTTCGGAATAGATCCATGCAATGAGGACAGGGAATAGTCCAAGCAAAAATGACACCTGCAGGAAAAGCAATACATTGAGTTTCATAAACCCATTACCCATGCCACCATCCCGAATGGGCATCAAACTAGGTAAACCAAATGAACATTAGTTTTTCCCCTTTCTGTGTGTCTGGCTCAAAGATTGTATTCAAACTCAGATCAAACTCCCTGGAGATTTTTGTTCCATAAGTGGATTATCTTTTGTGAGCAAAGGAAGTTGTGTCCCTAAATCCTGGCCTGTTATATTTGGCATGATGATTCAATTGACCTAATGATTCGTAACAGAAAACAAACTTCCTTTTGTTTCCCCCCTCATACCACAGATCAACTCTACATATACTGATTCAAAAACATCGGTCAACTTTCTTTGATGATCAAGCTTAAAGGCCAACCGCTGCAATGAGCACTATAACAAAATCTAGAGGGCAACTACTTTGGACCCTTTGAGAACTAGAACAATACAGGCTGCCAAGAAACCTCAAACCTCCCAGGAAAGGAAACAGAACCCAACCCAGCACCGGATTAGTTATGTCCGGACTCAAGTGGCAGGCCAAAGCGTAGTGGGGCACTGAACTCTTCCTCAAATCCTGGAGGTACCTCAAACCATGGCATTAATTAAAATTGCAACTACGTGATCATGCTATGCAGCATACAGCACTTCAGCACTACAAAGCCGCGTCTTCATAGTACTACTTCAGAAGTACTACCTTCATACACACACGAAATTCGCCCCACCGCTTGCCCAATTCCCTCGACTTGAATTCAAATTTGATTCTCACTCGCAGTACAGTTACTTATGATCGCGAACAAACGAGCAGAACAACTCCCCTAGATCTCACTCACGCTAACGGAGCAAAACGAAACGAAGAGCGAGCATAGAGGGCCATAGAATTTTTCAGTGCGCGCGGGCGGGCGCACCTGTCCGGGCGTGACGGGGCCGAAGACCTCCATTCCGCTTGCGCCTGCACGAACTCACCTCACCGCCAGATCCAGAGCAGCCTGACCGAGCCGCCGGCTGGAATCAGATCATGGCGCGCGAGGAAACCGGGAAGCAGAGTCGGGCGAGCGGGTAAGGAGAGCGATGGGGACAGGTAGGAGTTTATATACGCGCGCGTGCAATGGCGCGGGGGTTGGAGAGTGTGGTGATGTCGGAGGGGGTTGGCGCTGCCGCGCTGGGCGTTGGAGAAGGAGAAGGAGATCTGAAGCAACCGCAGGGTGGGAAGGGGAGCGGGAAGGGGAGGGACGAGACGGTGGCTGGTCGCGGTCGGGCGGTGATGGAGGGAAGGAGGGAGAAGAGAAATGGTGCAGAAAAGGTTGGCAGTTGGTTGACGGGATGTTGCGTTTGCCGTTTGGTAACGTTTTTCTTCGAGGAACATTTTCAGAGACCAGACCCCGTCGTCGTGGACTCGTGCTCCCTTTCCTCCTTTTGGTATTGCTATATTTTGCCCAGGTATTATGGAGGCCACCCAATGCCTGAATTTTGTTGCTAGCCCGGCTCTTCTTCCTGTGCTCATCTTCCTCAACTCCGGTGAGCTCTTTCTCAACTCCGGCGACCTCTCCGATGAGATTAGTGATCGGGGTTGGGGTTAGAGTTCCGGGTTTGGAGGTCACCTGTGTTCGCCGGACTTAGAAGAGGGGGGGTCGGGGGAGGCAGGCCGGCCCGACGATGGCGGCGGGCGAGACGGCGGAGGCGGAGGCGGCGGGAGCGCCACCGGAGCGGGCTGCGGGAGATGGCGGTTGGGCCAGGGTCGGACGGGGGCGAGGTCGACGACGGCGGGGTGAGAGGCGGCGGCGGGTGGTGGTGGCGGGTGGTGCCTCGGCGGGCTAGGGCCTCGCCGGAGCTCCGGGCGCGCGGCGGCGCGCGGAGCTCGGCGAAGCCCTAGCCCGCCGAGGCAGGGGCGGTGGTGCATGGGGCGGCGGGATGCAGCTGCGTCAAGAGGAGGAAGAAGATTGAGAGCCGTTCGATCCAGATTAAATAGTTGAAAAATTCGGGCATTTGGGATGCTTCGGATTGCCCGGACAACGTATAGACAGACCCTTCCTTTTCGTTTTTCGAGAGGAACGTGCGCTCTCTTTCTCGCTATCCCTGTTCGCCTCTGCTTGGGTGGTGTAACAGTAGGAGGAGGCAGGAACTGGGCAGGATCACAGACGCCCAGGAACGGCTGGTGACCCAAAGGAGATTGATTTCTTGGGAACTTTGGATTGATTATTATTGCGGATCGTGGTGTTCGGTGAAGTGCTAGTGTACCATAGGAGGTATTTTATTGCTTGGTGGAGAAGGACAATGATGGTGCAGGTTGGTTCTTAGGAATTTTGGTGAAGATCAACAGCGTGATAGATGGAGGGAAAGTGACATGGTTTGATGGATATTTTCAGGACCGCCACGTGGCAACACCTCAAGAAATGTTTTTTGAGCAAACTCCGCCGCGTTTGGTTCGCTGATTGGCTGGCTGAATCCCTCTCACGAGTACTGTAGCGCTGGTTGTTGCTACAGTAACCGGTGAGGAAGGACGTGTTTGGTGGAACCGCTTCTGTCAGCTTTTTTCACTGTAGCATACTGTAGCAACAGTAAAAAGCCGAAAAAAAAACACCCAAATACCAGCTTCTCCGGCTTCACCAAATTTATGTCAGATAAACAGTGTTTATACAGTAGCAAACAGTCACGAACAGTGTAATAAGCAGCGAGAAAAGCTCCGCCAAACGTGCCCGAAGATTCCAGCCAGGCTGCTACCCGCAAGCTGAACAGGGCACTCGTCACGAATTACGAGAGCAACGGAGAAAGAATGATTTTGGCTTGGGCCCCGTGAAGTTGTGATATGTGAACCGTAGAGATAAAACTCAAGGAAAACCCAGACTGTTCTCGCGGAGAAGAATGATTTTAGTTTGGGTCCGTTTAATAGAACACAGGGAGCCGGTTCATGTGAATGCTACGATTCCATTGGCCCATAAGAGCCCATCAAGGATCCGGGGAATGAAAATTAACTTGTTTGATTCTGCGCAATTGTGCAACAGCATTGATCTGCTGCTTAGATTATTTTACCTTCAAATCTCAAGGCTCTCCGGATCTGATGCAGTGAGGGAAAGAGTATTCAAATCTCAAGGCTCAAGCGCCATTGCCGATGCTCAAATGCCCTCTCACGGCCGTGCATCCATGTGCTGAGGCATGGGGCTCGGACAATTCAGTGTTCAGTGGTTAGGCTTCTGGGTGTTGGTGCTGCGTGGGATCACGAGCGAGCGAGCGCCGAAACGCGCCTCTCGCGCCCAGCTTTGCTGCATTCAACCGCCTAGCGGTGCCATGCTCCGATGCATCTCTGCACTTGCCGCTGGCAGGTGCACGGGACATGGAGGATGTATATAGTGTACTATAAGCTCGGTGTGGATATGACACTGGCTCCTGCCGGCAGGCGCGCTTCCATTGAATTGAGCATGCCGAACGAACTCGCTCGAAAAGAATAGCCTCTCGTATCAGTTCAGTGCGCATCGATCTGTCAGCGCGCGGACGGCATGGCACCCCTCGAAGAAAAAAGAAAAAAGAACTCTCTCTTCAATCTAAAAGTATTTTTTGCGGCAAAATCTAGCTTGTCCGCTGTTGAACAAGACGAGGCAACAGTCTCCAATACAGACGCAGTACTGCTACTGCTACAACGGTGCACAACGACCCAACGAGGCATTTCCAGACCGGCCAATCCCGTAGTTCAGAAGGGCCCCACGGCGACGACGACGTGTCAGGCCAGGATCCGGTGGCATATGCTCGGCCAATCATCCTCGTTTGCCCACGTCGGCCCTTTTCCCGGCAGCACACGTTCGGCAAGAAGTAACCTTCTTCTTTGCGACACCAGCCATGGAACTCCTCGAATTGGCATGGCATGCAGCCGCCTGAGCTTGACGTTTTCTGATGCGTTCCGCGGCTGGCCAT
The DNA here is from genome assembly GCA_007726485.1 of Eragrostis curvula. Classification (NCBI taxonomy): domain Eukaryota; kingdom Viridiplantae; phylum Streptophyta; class Magnoliopsida; order Poales; family Poaceae; genus Eragrostis; species Eragrostis curvula. Next base: position 37,854,311 of record CM017445.1, on the reverse strand, counting down.
GGACCGGTTTTGTTCGCGTGCGCTGAGCCCCGACGTGGTTAAACCTGATACGTACATTCGTCTATATATTCAGGCATGGGTGAAAAAATAAACGTCGTTATGTTCTAAAAAAAAAAAAGAAGTCAAGCGACAGTTCCATAAAATTTCTGCATGAACATATACGTTCTGACGCCATGTGCTCACAAAATTAAAGAAATAAAGATAAAGACTTTACGCTATTGGCCCTGTTCGTTTCTTTTAGCGCTAAATTTTAGAGTCATCTAAACAAAGAAAACCTAGTACTAAATAAAGTTTAATGACAAAACCTTTTTACATATGGGTACATCTTTACGAGACGAATCTAATGAGCCTAATTAATCTATGTTTTGCTACAGTTATGCCACAGTAATGCTACAGTAACTATCATCTAATCATGTCGTAATTACCCTCATTAGATTCGTCTCGCGAATTAGACCAGGGTTCTATAGTTAGTTTTGTAATTAAACTTTATTTAATATAGCTTATCTAGAGTTTAGACCCCTCTAAAATTTAGATTCCTATGCGCCGAACACCTCCGTAGTACATCTTTTAGATGGTCTCCCCATGATCATGAGTGGAGTGACGGAAGCAAGATATGATGCGGACCTGTATTTGTCACAATCAAGCAGGTTCAGTAAGCTAACTTGATTTCATCTAAATAAAGATAACTAGCACGTCAATGGGCGTAAAGACAGTACTGTGATCTGTGTTTTTTTTTTTTCATCTTCACCTCTCTTTATGCACTACGCAGATAGCATTAGCGAAAATTTGGTGACGAGAGCTACGCTGCAAATATAAAGCAGGGAGCACGGTCAGTCTCAATGCATGACATGTAATTTGAGTGGCTCTCGTGGATCGAATGGCAAATATTGCCAAATTGTTCTCCGTCGCTAGCTGGGAGTCTGGGACTCGTCCTGTTAGGTTATCGGCGGAACGACGGCACGTAGATTACGACAGATAACAAAAAGTAAAATTGGAATAGAGGAGACGAAATTCTTTATTGCGAAATTCTGATGTCAGCGTACAGAGGAGGGGTCTCCTCAACTATTTATAGAGGTGAAACCCTAACTTCGTGTTGGGCTCAGTTTCGATAAAGGTGCCCACATAGACCAGGACATCTTCTTCTAGAAGATGGGCCTGGTCCATTAAGAGTTTTACAACATTCCCCCTTGGGCTCTTTATCGTGATAAGTATGCCTCATAAAAACTCCTAAAAACCCAGTGGGAAAAATTGGAGAAAAGAGCACATATTACCACCACTTGTATGCACACATTGTCTCGTTAAAAATCTTATTGAGAAAACTTCATGTGAAAAACTCATAAAGGAAAAAAAGTGTAATGTTTTTAATCTTCATGATTAATGTTTATCAATCTTCATGACTGATATGAATTATCTTCGAGATAACTCATTTAGTTCGGTAATGTGATGTACTTAGGGAAGTTCTCCCCCTGTTCCAAGCACTTCTCTAAGTCTTTTCATGCCAATACCACGCCGACACTCTTCGAGAGTGCGGGAAGGTAAGGCCTTTGTGAACATATCTGCAAGATTGTCACAAGATCGGACGTGTGTTACTAAAATCTCTCCCTGCTCTTGCATTTCATGCGTGTGGAAGAATTTAGGTACATATGCTTTGTCCTGTTCGACTTTACGTATCCCGATTGTACTTGTGCAATACAAGCTTTATTATCTTCATAGATAATTGTAGGGGATGGAGTATACGCCACTCCACTGGTCTTCATTATATGGCTTGTCATCCTCCTGAGCCAGGCGCACTCCTTTGCAGCTTCAAACAATGCGATGATCTCCGAGTAATTTGTCGATGTAGCAACCAATGTTTGCTTCGTTGACTTCCACGAAATTGCAGTTCCTCCAAATAAAAACACATATCCCGTCTGAGATATTGATTTATGTGGATTAGATAAATATCCAGCATCAACATAACCCACAAGGGTTAATTCCCCATTCTTCTTGAAAAATAATCCAAGGTCTTCAGTTCCTCTCAAATATCGGAGGATTTGCTTGATGCCATTCCAATGCCTTCGAGTTGGTGCTGAGCTATATCTTGCAAGTAGATTAACAGCAAAAGCTATGTCAGGCCTTGTACCATTCGCAAGGTACATCAAGGCTCCAATGGCACTGAGGTATGGATATTGAGGTCCCAATAATTCCTCATCTTCCTGCTTCGGTCTAAAAGGATCTTGATCTATATCAAGTGATCTCACCACCATAGGTGATCGGAGTGGATATGCTTCGTGCATATTAAATCTCTCTAATACCTTCTTGGTATAGTTTGATTGGTGCAAGAGTACCCCTTCAGGAGTATGTTCAAGTTGCAAACATAAACAATATGTAGTCTTGCCCAAGTCTTTCATTTCAAATTCAGTCTTCAAGTATGAGCAAGTCTCTTCAATTTCATTGGTAGTACCAATAATGTTCAAGTCATCAAAAACCTTTCTCTGATTTCTTTATGAATACACAAGGACAATCTTCATTCTTCACAAATCCCTTTTCCAAGAGAAATGTACTGAGCTTGTTGTACCACATTCTCCCTGATTGTTTCAAACCATATAGTGACTTCTGTAATTTGACACTATATAATTTGCGGTCATCTTCATTTGGGACTTTAATACCTTCTGGAACTTTCATATAGATTTCTGTATCTAATGTTCTATATAGATATGCTGTGACCACATCCATAAGTCGCATCTGCAAATTCATATTCACCGCCATTGAGATTAAATACCGGAATGTGATTCCATCCATTACGGGAGAGTAGGTTTCTTCGTAGTCAATGCCAGGTCTCTGCGTGAAACCTTGAGCTACGAGTCTCGCTTTATATCTAGTCACTTCATTTTGAGCATTTCTCTTCCGGACAAATACCCATTTGTGACCCACTGGTTTAATGCCAGTTGGTGTAAGGTTTACACTACCAAACACTTCTCTTTTCTGCAGCGAGTTTAACTCTGCACAGATTGCATCTTTCCACTTTGGCCAATCAGGACGCTTCTTGCATTCCTTTATTGATTTTGGTTCAGATTCCAAATCAATTTGTGTTGCAATCGTTTCAGCAAAGTATGTATTGACTTCAAGTGTCTTTCTATTATATACCACTCCCGTCTCAATATAATTTGTTGAGTTTTCATTTCCTTGATCCTCATTATCGATAGATACATTGAGGTCAGGAATTTCCGGTATCCCTTCATGAGTTTTATGCACATTCTCACTTGGGTTTGGTTCTTCAAGACTCACCACTTCATGTGGATCACTTTCACCTTCTTTGGTTTTCTTTTGAGCAGTTTGCTTAGGCTTTTTCTCCGCAGGACGTCTCTTAGGAGCTTTAGCTTGAGCTTGTACTCTAGGCTTCTTGGGTGCTCTTGTAACCGGTTCACTCCCCCTCTTCCTAGCATTCATTGCTTTTATGGAAGAGGTTGGAATTCCATATATTCATCCTCTTCAAATGGGATTTCTATTCTTTCAGGAGCATTTACAGCCGGTATATGAGACTTCACAATGTCTCTTATATTGGTGAAAGCTTCAGGCAATTCATTAGCAACTCTCTGCAAATGGAGTATATTCTGAACTTCGAGTTCAGCTTCTTTAGTGCGAGGATCCATTCCTAGGATTCCTTTAGCATCCCAATCTATTTGCCGGCATTCTTCTCTAGAGAGATACTTTACTCCCCCTAATGCCGGGAAATTATCTTCATTAAAGATACAATCAGCAAACCTTGCAGTATGCAAATCTCCAGTGGAGGGTTCTAAGTACTTGATTATGGACGGACTTTCATAGCCAACGTAAACTGTGAGTTTCCGTTGTGCGCCCATAGCAGTTCGCTGAGGTGGAGGGATTGGAATGTATACAGCACATCCAAATCTCCGTAAATGGGAAACATTTGGTATTCTACCACGCACCAATGCTAATGGTGATTCTTCATGTGTAGCAGATGGTCGTAATTGGATAAGTGCTGCTGCATGCAACACCGCATGCCCCCAACAAGAGGTAGGCAATAAGCAATTCTGTAACAATGGTCGAGCGATCAATTTGATCCTCTTGATTAATGATTCTGCAAGACCATTTTGTATATGCACGTGTGGTACGGAGTGTTCCACTTTGATGCCCATACTCATACAATAATCATCAAATACCTTCGATTTAAATTCTCCAGCATTATCCACTCGAATGGATTTGATTCTATGATCTGGAAAATATGTCTTCAATTGTATGATCTGGGCAGTCAATCGTGCAAATGCATGGTTTCTAGTAGATAATAGACATACATAACTCCACTTCGAGGAAGCGTCTATTAACACCATGAAATAGCGGAAAGGCCCTGATAAGGGACTAATTGGTCCGCATATATCACCTTGAAATCGTTCAAGGAATGGCATAGATTCTGCTTGAATCTTAAGCTGCGAGGGGCGAGTAATAAGCTTCCCCTTTGCGCATGCAATGCACAAGAAATCTGCTTGATTTGGGAAATCTTTTGTCTTCAAATTATGCCCCGTTGCATTATTAAGGCCAGGGTGACCAAGACGGTCATGCCATAATCTATATGCTTCTTGATTGGTAATGATAGTCTTGAACGTAGCAAATTCTTTGTTTGGCTTAATGTACGTGTAGTACAAGCCTTCTTTGACTGACGGACAACTTTCAATAGTGGTCTTCTTATTGCCTTCTTTCTTGGTTATGATAAGACATTCTTCACCTCCATCGTCATTGGTTTCTACGTGAAACCCATTTCTTCGGATATCCTTAAAGCTTAACAATGTCCGGGTTGAATCCGGATAAAGTAATGCTTCTTGGATTGTTAATTGCGTACCATTTGGTAGGACAAATGTGGCCCTTCCTGTGCCAACAATCTTATTGTTATTGCCAATAACAGTAAGAATATTTTCAATATACTTTCGAAGTGTCTGGAAATAACAAGTGTCCCTTAGAATAGTAGCGGTGGTGCAACTGTCTACGAGACAGAGCTCTTCATCTATAGTCATTTTGCTCCACAATGCTGTAATGCATACATAAGAAATGTATAAACAAAGAGAGTAATAATGACAAACTTCACAAACTGATTTATTCAAAGCAAATGTCTTCTCTTCGAGAGAGTACATAAACGAACTAATTCCTTCGAGGAATTTAAACTTATTTCACTCCTATTACAAATAGATAACTAAATAATTCTTAATAGTCTTCATGACTACGCAGAATCTCCATGCACATCTTCCTCTTCATCCATGAGATCATTGTCCAACTCCAGGTCAGAGGATTTGCTTGGTGTTGCATGGTCCATTGGTATCTTTGTTGTTGGCTGCGTGCCTTCAACAAAGTTAGCCTCATGCTGCGCAAGCTTCTTTTTGAGGTCTTTGTACATGTCAACATACTTCTGTGGTGTTTCACATATTTTAGACCAATGGCCATGCATACCACACCTATAGCAATCTTGATCCTGTTCACCATATGCTCCCCTGAAGGTGTCTTCTTTGACTTCCCTTTTGCGTTCTTCTTGAAAGCATTAGGTTTGTTTTGAACCTTCGGGGGTGCATTTGGTGAAGCTTTGGGAGCACCTTTACCCTTATTATTCTTGTTCTTCTTCTTCTTATTGAAGGAGACGGCATTCGCTTCATGCGGTGCCAATGAGCCAGTAGGACGATTCTTATGATTCTCCATGATCAATTCGTCCTCCCCCTGATCTTGCTGCAATGCATTACTCAGGGCGACATAGGTTTCATAATTCTCCTTCTTGTACTGGCAGCTCACATGAGTGAACTTAGGGTGAAAGGTGGAGAGGGTCTTGTTAATAAGATCCTTTTGCGTGAGCTCTTTGCCACAAAGCTTCATGCGTGTGACAATCCCATAAAGCTTGGTGTTGTAATCCTCCACAGTCTTGTATTCTTGGTAGCGTAGGTTTTACCATTCACGCTCAACCTTGAAGAGTAAGACATTTTCAATCTGCTCAAAGCGTTTCTTCAATGAGTCCCACAAGACTTTTGGATCACGTTCTGTCATGTATTCACTCTTCAGAGTAGCACTTAAGTGGTGGCGCAAGAAATGCAAAGCCTGCGCCTTCTCCACGTCTGTTGCGGCAGTGTCTCCCGCCTTAGGCAGAACGGTCTTCAAAAGATCTTTGCTGCTTAGGAGGATCTCCGCATCAAGTGCCCATGACAGGTAGTTGCTTCCATGAGGAGTCAAGACTTCAAAGTCTCTCTTCACGAGGTCAGACATCTGCATGATGTCAATGTGCAAGGATTAATTCATGTATCCAAGTAATAGAGAGCATAAGTATAACAAAAACTGCGTGTTTAAGTTATAATATTGGTGTTTTTATATAAAATCACCAAAATCTGGGGTGTTATATGCAAAAATAACACAATCCAGTAATTTTCGGAGTATCCATGTCAATTTTCGTAATTAACAGGATTTTTCCGTAATTTTCATATATTCCGGGGATATTCTGGTAATTTCCAGATGTTCCGAGGATATTTTCATAATTTTCTGATACTTCGAGGACTATTCTGGTAATTTCCAGGGCTTCTTTGTAATTTTCAGATTTTTCGAGTATAATCTCGTATTTTCTGAAATTCTGAGGACTTCTTCGTAAAAATCAGTGCTGCGGGAGGACATCTTCGTGATTTTGAAAAAACACGAGGACTGTTTTGTAAAACTTCAAGTCGAGTATATACAAGGGCTGAAACCCTAGTTTCACTCCACTCTTTTCCTTCCAGCCGCCGCACTTCTCTTCCTCCTTCCTCCTTTTCTTTTTTCTTTTGCTGCTTCTTCCAGATCTAGCCATGAGAGGTGCTTGACCGGGACTATGGAGGCCGGACCGAGGCGGCACAAGGCCGGAGCTTGCCCGCGGTGGCCTTGGCGGTCGCAGCGCGGCGGCCCGCGCGCGGCGCGGTGGCCAGCGCGCGGCGCGGAAGCATCCCCTGGCGGCGTAGAGGCCGGGTGCCCGGGCCGGGGTAGCGCGCTGGTCGTCGCGCCTGGAGGCCATCCCGAGCCGGCAGGCGGGGCCCGCGCTGTGGCAGCGCGCAGCGCCAGCCAGGCCGGGCCGAGGCAGCGCCGACGCGCGGTGCGCGAGTGGTGTGCGGGGCCCGCGGCTGCATCGCGCTGGCGTGACGCGCGTGCGTCGGCTGGGCCTGCGCGGCGGGCCGGCGCGCGGTGGCCGGGGCCCGCGGCTGCGCGTGGTGGCTGTGCCCGCGCAGCGCGGTGGCCAGCTCGCGGCGCGGCGCCTCGCGGCTGTCCCTCGGATGCGCGGAGGCGGTGCAGTGGCCGTGGCCCGGTGCGACGGCGCGGCTCGGAGGCCGGGTCGGGCCGTACGGCGGCGGGGTGGGCCCCGGGGCGGCGTTGCACCCTTGGTGCCCGGAGTGCTTGGATCCGGCGCCGTCTTCGGTTGTTTTTTTTCTTGTTTGCAGATCGTCGATTCGGCGACTTTGATATGCAGGGAGCTAGAGTTAGGGTTAGAAACCCGGTTCTCTTTCTTTGCTTTTCTGTGATGCAAATCTTGATGAACTCGACGACGTTGTGTCGTATCTGTGCCGGACTTCGTGCCGGATAGGATTAGTGTTCTTCGAATCTCGATCTAGGGTTAGGGTTCGTGACCCTTGTTCCCTTCTTTTCCGAATCTCGATCTAGATCTTGCGGGGGTTATGCTCCAGATCTAGATCGGTTTGCGCGGAATTCCGGCGCAGTCTGCCAGGGCACAAGGCCCTAGCGAGCAGGGGTGCGCGAGGCACTATTTTCTTCTATTTTTCTTGTTTTTGACGATTCTTCAGATTCAGATCGTCTTCGAGCGGCCATAGCTGCTATAGCTCGCTCTGGATCTGAACTTTTGATTTCTGGACAGATCTTGGCTGCAACGAGTCAAGATAGCAAAAATCATACGCAAAACAAGAACGTACCGTAGTTCACCGATCTGCTGGGCGAATTTCTCGTAGAGCGTGCTGATAACGTGTTAGGTTATCGGCGGAACAACGGCACGTAGATTACGACAGATAACAAAAAGTAAAACTGGAATAGAGGAGACGAAATTCTTTATTACGAAATTCTGATGTCAGCGTACACAGGGGGGTCTCCTCAACTATTTATAGGGGTGAAACCCTAACTTCGTGTTGGGCTCAGTTTCGATAAAGATGCCCACATGAACCAGAACATCTTCTTCTTAGAAGATAGGCCTAGCCCATTAAGAGTTTTACAAAACGTCCAAAGGCAGAGCCATTGAGCTCACACGGTTCTCCGCTCGTCCCCGGCTCACACACGGCGCGACACTAGCTCCTCAACAATTCTATGGCCCTCGTGAATACACAAATCCCCCCTTCTCCTCCGCATGCTCCATTTTTAAATCCTAAGCCGCCTCCATCCCTCCATCCGGAGGTTCCACTTCGCCTCTCACAAAGGAGAGGAGAAAAATCTCACCCACCAAACTGATTCGCCCACGAAACCAATCGCAATCAAATATCATCTGAGAGAGAAAGAGAGGAGCTTGGGGGTTCGAAAGATTTAGCGTCCGTGGTTCTTGGGAGCACCAGCGCCACCAAGTGGTATAGCTTGATTTCCTGCTGTTCTTGGAGTTCTCGGTCTGCTTCTGCGAGATGCTGTCTCTGAGCTGCCCAAGGGCGTCCGTGAGAAACAAGGCGTTCGATTTGGCGCAGTTGGCCTCCTGCCGGTGCCGTTGGGCCGGCTTGACCGCCGCGCGGGCGGTGCCGAGACGCCGGCGCACGCCATGTGTTTGCTACGTTGCCTCGCCCGCCCAGACAGGTTTGTTTCTCTCTGTTTTCATGTGGTTGACTTACTCTATCCAAGTGCTTTAGCTTGATTTCAGAAGTAGTGTTGACACTGAGGCTGAATTGCTAATGCGTTTGTTGTGCAGGCCTTGCTCCAATTGAAGTGCCGGCTCAGACGATTCCGAGCGCGACGACGGCAAGCCTCCCTGAACGCATTTCTGTTTCTTCGTTGATGGAGGCTGTCTCGGATGATTTACTGAAGCTCAACAACAATTTGAAATCGGTAAGCTTAATATAAAAGCCTCATCATAGTCTAAAAGCTCATATTTTAGGGTCTTTTTTTAATAACTAAAAGAGCATATTTAGGCTACACATGTGACTAAGTAATTTCTCCTTTTGTGAGTACAATTGACTGGTTGCTTATAGCTTGGAGGACCAGTAATGCATACTCATATTCTACAAATTCACATAAAAAAAAGTGGCATATTCGATTCGGTTTTATGTAGATAAGTGCTCTAAAAATATATGTGTGCTGTTTAGAGTTTACTGGCTATGTGATTTGACATTGCATCTGCCTCTGACGTTTTCTTCAATCTCGCGGACAGTAAAAGTAAACAGTAAACATCATTTAGAATGTATACTTGACTGGTGGACGAAATTTCTCTGCTACATTCATTTAGTTTCAAATACACCCTGAAGCTCCAAAGAAAATAAGTAATCGTCAATGCGATCTGCAAGTGTGCATCGCTGCACCTGCTCTTTGAAAGTGGCCTGCAGAAATGACAAGAGTATATAGTTGCATGCATCCCTTTCAAAGCGCCATATTTTTCTTCATGTACTGGCCCATATTTTGATGAGTTGGAGCTTAGCACAGCACTAGTGGATGATGGATTCTGTAGCTTTGCTGCCTCTTATTTGTTTTTCTTTTTTTGTGTGTGGCCTCATAAATTCTTCCACTGCCTTTTTTTGTCTCTGTCTGCAAACTTTAGCTCATCTTATGAACTTTGACATGCTTCCCAATCTTAGGAATTTTTAGTTAAGTTTCATGCCCAGTTCAACATAATATTTCTATAGTTAGCTAGAAATGAAGCACACTAACCAAATTCCTAGACTATGACTAATGATATTGCCTCGACGTGGAACACAATTATCATTTCTGATTTTCTTTTTGTGACAGTCAACTATCAGACTTTTGTTCGTACTCAAATAAAATGGTTTCCTTAAAGATGGTCATTGTGACATCTTTATAATCGTTCATCCATTGATCATTTCTCTTTGCATATTTATTGCCTGAAAGTTCAGAGCATTACAGTCAAATATGATTGCCTGCAATAATTTTCAATATGTTACAGTTATTGAACATTTCTTGTTGATATTGTTTGCCACATTAACTAACTGATATATCTTCAATAGCTTGTCGGTGCAGAAAATCCGGTTCTAGTTTCTGCAGCTGAACAAATTTTTGGAGCTGGTGGAAAGAGATTAAGGCCAGCATTAGTTTTTCTTGTGTCCAGAGCAACTGCCGAATTAGCTGGTTTGTCGTAAGTTTCTTTTGCTGTTGCAGCTTTACCATTTTCTGATAGCATGTTTTGACATCGAAATTATGCACTCAAACGTTTTTGTTCTGCATTCCAGGGAACTAACTACAGAACATCAACGTTTGGCAGAGATCATAGAGATGATCCATACTGCAAGTTTAATACATGATGATGTCATAGATGATAGTGGGATGCGAAGAGGTATGTCCCAATGTTTTTTATGAACAAGTCAGCTGTGTTGTCAATAGAAACCATTCTTTCCTCCCGGCATTCAATTTATTTTTTATTGAAAGCCTCAGAAACATTTCCTTTCATGTTTAGGGGCAGGGTAGTACATTATAATCATATATTCTTGTTTTGGCACCTGTAGTTTATAGGCATAATCGCGTCGATTGCTTCTGAACTCATGATACATTTTTTTATAACTCTCTTTGCTAATATTACTTGCCATAGTCATGACGTGGGAAGCTTCATGTTTGTTTCATTTTTACCAGTTTATATTCATCATAATATAATGGTTTGGTGAGGGGATCAATAAGTTGACCCATTTATTTTAAACGAGATCCAATCATTTGTAGGAAAAGAAACGATCCATCAGCTCTACGGAACACGGGTGGCTGTGCTTGCTGGTGATTTTATGTTTGCCCAATCTTCTTGGTTTCTTGCAAACTTGGAAAACATTGAAGTTATCAAGCTCATCAGCCAGGTACCACATTTTTATCTCTTCGTCAAGATCACACTTGCTTTGTTCTATGTTAACATTTTGTGTGCTAACAGGTAATTAAGGATTTTGCCAGTGGTGAGATAAAACAGGCATCTACTCTTTTTGACTGCGATGTCACCCTTGACGATTATCTGCTCAAGAGCTATTATAAAACTGCTTCTCTTGTCGCAGCAAGCACAAGGTCTGCTGCGATATTCAGTGGTGTCGGTACTTCTATATGTGAACAAATGTATGAATACGGACGGAATCTTGGGCTCTCTTTCCAGGTAGTTGATGATATTCTTGATTTCACCCAATCAGCCGAGCAACTTGGCAAACCAGCAGGCAGTGACCTGGCAAAGGGAAACCTGACGGCTCCAGTCATTTTCGCTCTGCAAGAAGAACCACGGCTAAGGGAGATAATCGATTCCGAGTTCAGTGAACCTGATTCCCTGGCTACTGCAATGGAGCTAGTTCATCGAAGCGGCGGAATAAGAAAGGCGCAAGAGCTTGCAAAGGAGAAAGGTGACTTGGCTTTACAAAACCTGCAGTGCCTTCCAAGGAGCGAGTTCAGAAGCACGCTTGAGAAGGTGGTGCAATATAATCTCCAAAGGATTGAATAGATAGGTTCACTCGGTTTCTCTGAAAGATTTGGTACAGCCGTACATGCCTCCATGTGGATTTAGAATAGCTCCTGCTGAGATCCATCTTTTTTATTGGTATACATCATGTTGGTTCTGGGAGATTATTGGGGCAGCAACATCACATGCAGCCGACATTGCCGCGTACCCACCAACCTCGTGGGAGCATTTGTGTTAGCATTTTATTTTTGCAGATCATGTAATTGAAAGGTAAACAAAAAGAAGCATACTAATGTATAGTTACGTTCCTTTTCTTTAGATACTTGAGTATAGTAGCAGTTTTCTTTTGGACCAGTGGTGAAATTATTCTAGACAACTTATACGATTATTATTGATTAATATGCTCATAAAGTAACAGAATATGGAATCCTGAGATATGTTAATCAGTTAATGGTTCTGTGGTGTCCATGGTCACTTTACCCTATTATCCTCTCGTGGCGCTGTAGTGCTGTATAACTCAGGCTCCACTGAACTGAACTCGTGGTTGGGTTTCTTTCTCTTTATTTTGGTGGTCGGTGGCAGGCAGGCGATTGTTTTCTATGTGAAGGCCATTTTGACGCGACATCCAACATATTCTTTGATATTCACGGTTGTCCGATTGATGGAGCTAGTATATTTGCGACTCATTGTCAATTTCTAAACCCTTAAAGAACCAGTTTGCAGAAAAATATATTTGACCTGCCAGATTCTACCCCGACTGTATATCCACCGTTGATCTAAAGGTCATCTTTAATATCTACCATCCGATCCTACCATGCTGGGCCCGGACCTACGAAATGAGGACACGGGAGGTGGACAAAGTGTCATCGCCAGTTCATTTGCGATGACAATCCCGAGTTTTTTCTTACTTGAGTTTTCCTACCCGTAATTCAAATCCCACCTCCTATTCTTACGTGAGTTTTCCTGTTGAGTTATTTCTTACGTGAGTTTTCCTGCCATAATTGCCATAATTCCATCCCGTGTCATCATTGCCATATAATTCCAAATCCTACCTCCTATTACTTTCCCTTTGAATAAATGCCATAATTCCATCACGGGCAGATTACGAAGTTTCCTTCGCGACACAGGAAACCTTTGAAACTTTTTGAGTCGTCAAGGACCCGAGTTGGTGTGGAGCACGTCGGCGACGGGGACGTCGCCTTGGGCACCGTACATGCCCAGCTTGTCGTCCGCCTGCAGGGTGCGGTCGATCAGGATCTTCAGGACGAGCCCAGGTGAAGAACACGATCAGTGGGGGTTGGCCGCGTCTTTGAGTCGTGGGTGATCATCTTTTTCTTGGGATCACGGTGAGATTTGCGGCCTTTCAGTCGATCTACCGTCGGTTTGATCTGCTAAGTTCAGTTGTTTTATTCGGTCGCTGTTAGGATCCTATTCGTCTTCGCTAATGCAGTAGCTCTTGATTGGTTTCAGGTTTTGCCGGATGCGCTACAGTAACGTTCAAGCAGTTTCAGTCCCCTCGTAGCTGCAGGTCACTAAGCAGTTTCTGTTGGTATTGTTCAGTTTCGCAATTTCAGTTCACATTAATACCTCTGTACATGGTAGCTCTTGGTGGATGATAAGTTGTGAATACCTGCACCTGAGAGAGTTAGTTCAGATCACGGAAGGGAAAATTCAGAGAATATTTGATTAATAATTTCTGTCCTGATGCGCACGAAATGATTCTTTCTGAATTTTCGCTAGACTGCATTAGGATTTAGGCGAAGTGCAGTTTGATTGCCGTGTTGGGAAGTTCAATTTGATCCAGTTTGATCCTGGTCCTGACAATGATAGATTGACAGCTAATTATAGATGGCGTCGGTGGGTGTTAGATTGTTTATTGTTATTGTTACGTGAAGAAAACCCTGCATGCATGTTTGTCGGATGCGCTACAGGAACTGCAGTTCTGGGACACCTAAACAAGCTTGTAATTGCCTAGGCATCCAGTAGACAATGTCCCTGCTACCTTCAGCGATTTGAACATATTGAACATAAAAAATTCACATCAAAGTTTTGTATTAATTACCATTATATTCTCATCAAAATTTGCTTAACATGGTTTCGTTTCAGTCATTATGGCCAAGCGTAAATCCGGCACTTTCGGTGAATCCCCACCTCTACGAGACACGACCAGTGAAATCGACGAAAATAGTAAAATGTGTAAAGCTAAAATTGTGCTCTGCAACTGTCATGTCGTCATTATTGATGTCGTCATTATTGATATCGTCATTTTTTATTAGCATAATTGTTACAGATCGCAAATATCATATTCTGTGACTATGTTACACTCAGGTCATGTCGTCATTATTGATGTCTTTTTCGTTTACCTTTCCACTATTTTTGAAATTTTAACTTTAGATATTTAGTCTTTGTTGAGCCAGTCGGGGGTCTATGAAGTTGCTTCTTTGTATAGAATGTTTAATCGGACTATGATATTTTGATGGATTGCAGATTTCTTGATGATTATTATTTTCTCCATTAGCTGCATTGTAATTTTTTCCCCAATCCTTGCAGGTGGGTAAAATCATCTTTTGGTGTGTGGAACTACGCTGTGTATGATTCATGGTTCAGGTGGATCTCACTCCAAAATGAGTTGTTGAGATTGTTAAGATGCTAAGAAGAGGAGAAATTCCCCCTGTAAGTTCTAAATTAGTTAACCTGTTCTAAAAAAATGAAGCAACAAGTAGTCAAATTACTCATAATTTTTATGGTCCTGTCAAGTGATGTAATTTTTGAACACAGTACGTGACGCACGTGTATTTTTACTAGTGTATATTAAGCTGTAATAAGAAAAGAGATGGTACCGGTACGGCTCGCGGTGAAATCTACTACTAAATGCTATAAAATCAATAACGTGGTGTGCATCATCGTTCAGGACGTGGTCACGTATAAATACTACGTGATGGAGCTGTCGACCGACTGCACGTGATGTACAGCGTCTGCAGTAAGCCATGCCCCCATGTGAAGCTGTTTTGCGTTTTCTGCACAACGCAGGGACAGGTTCGGCTCGGTGCACCTGGGTTCGGCTGATTTCCCCTCTTGCTGTTTAGTTGCGTTTGGGAAGGGCATTTACCTTTGCGTCACAAGAGACTGGAAGCAGCTGATGGGAAGCAAGACGGCTAGGCCAAAGTGCGATTTGAAGGCAAGCTAATAATTAGTTGGCATTTCTATTTCCCATTACAGATGCTCGTCACCTAAACCCACGGTACGCGTGTTGAATAGCCCCACCGGACCAACCCCCAACCGACACCCATCGCACAACGCAAATGTCATGAGCCGACGCCATCGACTGAAGCTAAATATTGCAAAAAAATAAAATAAAATCTAGAACAAGTTTAATACTACTGCATTTGTGATGCGCGCGCAATGCAGCCCGGCATTGTAACGAGTGATTCGTCGAATACCAGTAACAAGATTCGGTCTGATTCTACAGTTACAGATTACAAATTAATTTCAACTGACTGTTACATTTAAAAATGAGGAATGGATAGCTTTGGAAACGGAGAAATGCTTGGTAAACTGAAACTCAGGTGGGTAGATGGATAAGCGGTGGATCACACAAAGATGCAGATCGGACGGTGGGCAGGCTCCCAGCAAAGTAGCCCACCCGCACCCACTGGCCTCCACCATATAACGGCAACAAGCCACGAACGCAAGAAAGAAATCTCCGCCTCTTCCTCCATATAACGGCAACAAGCCACGAACGCAAGAAAGAAATCTCCGCCTCTTCCTTTCCCTTCCCTTCCCCCCTTCGCTTCGCTTCTCTTCTCGGGCGCTGCACCCGGCGAGATCGGGAGGAGGAGGGGGCGGAGGCCGCGGCCCTAGGGAACCCTCGCCGCGCGCGCCGGCGCGTCCTCGTCGCTCGCCAGCTGCCCCTGCGGCGGTGCGGTTTCCCCGACGTCCCTGATCCGTCTCGGCTCGCGCGGCGGTGCGGGGAGCTGCGAATGCGGTGCGCGTGCGCGTAGGTTTCGGTGGTTGCGAGGTCGGTCTGAGGATACCTGAAGGAGGAGCGGGTGGTGTTTGCCGTCGGTTTGAGGGAGATCCGGTGACCGCGGGAGGATGCAGCAGGAGCAGCGGAAGAAGGTGAGTTTGGGTTCCAGCGATCTCTGAACCTCCTCGATGTTTCGTGTTTCCAACATGTTCGCGAGGTTTTGATTCTGTTACGATGCGCCGGATGGCGTTGCTTCGTGATCTTCATTTCTGTACGGAACTCTGAATTAACCCGGCCATGGATTGCTGTTCGAAACACAATGTTTTTGAATATTTTCGTTTTGTCTGAAAAGTTATTATTTGACGAGACTGTTTCATGTTCATATCTGTGGTAGAGTATAAATTCGATCTGGTTATTGCTGTCGTAAGAAAGGTCAAATGCCGCGTGAAGTGAACTCTGAGTTACGAACAGCTCATATTCCCACATGCAAAAGTTGACCATTTTCGTCCCGTTTCGAGATGCCATCTGTCCCAATCAAACAAAAACTGTCGGTGCGCAAAGTTGTTCCATTCTCTCGTGAAATGCTCTCCTGACATTTGTGTTCACCAGCTTATGTTTTTGTGAGTACGGTAACTGTTTAATGACGGCGGGTTCGTGTTGCACTGGGACCATTCTGAACCGATGTCCAATCCTTTTGTAACCCCACCATTTATTGCCCGACATTTTCACCATTGGAGTTCTCTCGAATGAAGATATATTCAAACTGTTTGTTGATTCAGTGTCCTCTCCTTGTTTTGCAGAGTTCTGCAGAGGCCGAGTTTTTCACAGAGTATGGCGATGCAAACCGGTACAAGATCCAAGAAGTCATCGGCAAGGGAAGCTATGGGGTTGTGTGCTCTGCCATTGATTTGCACACTCGACAGAGAGTGGCGATCAAGAAGATACACAATATCTTCGAGCACGTCTCTGATGCAGCAAGGATCCTCCGTGAGATTAAACTTCTGAGGCTCCTAAGGCATCCTGACATTGTTGAGATCAAGCACATTATGTTACCTCCTTCAAGAAAGGACTTCAAGGATATTTATGTTGTTTTTGAGCTTATGGAGTCCGATCTTCATCAAGTTATAAAGGCCAATGATGACTTGACGAAAGAGCATTACCAATTCTTTCTCTATCAATTGCTCCGGGCCCTCAAGTATATTCATACTGGTACAAACCGATTCCCTTTATTTTTCCTTGTGAACCATTTCCTGAATACTCCAACTAGGGAGGCTGTTCTCTATTCTAGCTATATACTATTAGTTTTATTGACTGTCATCTCTTTTACATTGCAACCCAGAGTGACCATGTTGGAGAATGCACTTTTACATTCGTGCTGAACATTTGTGTAACCGTGAATTATGCTGATAGTGAACTTAAAATTGCAGCTAATGTTTATCATCGTGATCTGAAGCCCAAGAATATTTTAGCGAATTCTAACTGCAAATTGAAAATATGTGACTTTGGACTAGCACGAGTTGCATTCAATGATACCCCAACTACAGTCTTCTGGACGGTATGTGAGAAAAAAGAAGGTCAAACTTTTTTTTTTATTTGATTGAATTATCATTGATACCATACATATGACCTGCAGGATTATGTTGCAACAAGATGGTACAGAGCTCCAGAGCTCTGTGGATCATTCTTCTCGAAGGTAAAGCTTTATAATAGTGTATATCATTATTTCTTATTCTGAAAGAATTATGATTCAGATTGGGTTGCAACAAGCTATTTATGACTATACGAGCATATAATTGACTCCAGTATTGCATTTTACGATCCACATGTTTCTTTTGGGTAGCAGCTTTTGCATTATTCAAATGACTTAGTATTCATAATAATGGAAGCATTTTACTGTTACGTAAATCATTGCTGTGATTTCTGTTGTGCTTATAATAATCTTAATATGCTTTATTGTTCCACAAAAAAATGCAGTATACGCCAGCTATTGACATTTGGAGCATTGGGTGCATCTTTGCTGAGGTATTGACTGGGAAGCCTTTATTTCCTGGTAAAAATGTTGTCCATCAGTTAGACTTGATGACTGATCTTCTAGGCACGCCATCAATGGATACAATTTCTCGGGTATGATGCTATGGCATTGGGAATCTTTTTTGTTGTTTGTATCTCAGATGGGTTCAGTTTTGTTGAATTTGTTGCTCTTTCCATCCTTGTCAGGTTCGGAATGAGAAAGCAAGAAGGTACTTGAGCAGCATGAGAAAGAAAGATCCAGTTCCATTCTCTCAGAAGTTTCCTAATGCGGATCCTTTGGCTCTAAAGCTCTTGGAGAAACTATTAGCTTTTGATCCAAAGGATCGGCCAACGGCGGAAGAGGTGCTTGTTTTCTTTGATTATTCTGGTTCCTCAGTTCATTTTCCTCTATAAACTAGGCCTGTGGTGTTGCAATCTTCTTTGCTTAAGTATTTGTGACATTTATTTTGATACATATTGTATCAGGCATTGCGTGATCCATACTTCAAAGGCCTTTCCAGGGCTGAAAGAGAACCATCCTGTCAGCCAATTAAAAAGGTGGAATTTGACTTCGAGCACAAAAGAATGTCAAAAGAAGAGATTAGGGAGATGATATTCCGCGAAATATTGGAATATCATCCACAGTTGCTGAATAGCTACATAAATGGCACGGAGAGAACAACCTTTCTCTACCCAAGGTTTTAGCTTTTCTGTGTTTGCACATGTATGGTGCTTTGCGCATGCATGTATTTATCCAATTTTTCCTTCGATACAACTCTTTGACTGATAAATTTTCTGGCTGTGTTAATGCAGTGCTGTTGATCAATTTAAAAAGCAGTTTTCTCACCTTGAAGAAAATGGTGGTAGCGGCCCATTGGATCCAATGGAGAGAAAACACGCATCCCTTCCCAGGTACTATGTCAGCATAGTCTTGAGTTTAGTTTTAAAACTAACATATTAGCTTCATAGGTATGAACTGCTTCAATGCGTATCATCAAATGCATCTCATTTTTTCTCCATGTTAACTATCAGCAACAAAGTGGCCATGACCGAGTCCAGAATGATCCCACGTGCCTCTAGGGTCAGTTAGCCATGATCCTTAGCTGTAGGAACTACTTCTGTCGTACATAGCCTTGAACACAGGATAATACCAGATACTCCATCCGTTTCATATTACTTGTCGTCCTATAGATCAAAAAATTTCACATGACTTGTCATACTCGCTCTCCCCTTAATTCCTGTGCCCAAACCCAGAATGACAAGTAATATGAAACAGATGTAGTATTTATTTTCCCTGGAATTTATGGTTGTGCTGAACTGTTGACGTTTCAGGGTTGGGGTGCACAGAAACTGGGGTGCTAAACATGACTGATATGTAGCTCTTCTAGAACTCTCAAGTCAACTTGCTATTTGATGATTTATTATGTTCAATTAAGTCAGGGTTATATACTGAAATTATATTCATTCTCATTGTTTAGCAGACAGTTGCTCCATTTGTAGAATATTATGTCCTCTCATCACTAGAATTTGATTCAGGAAAAACTCGTGTCTATTTCTAAACGGCAAGTTCGTTCTGCAGGTCTACTGTTGTGCACGCGAATCCAATTCCTGCCAAGGAACAACCTCTTGCTGCATCATTGAGGGGTAGACCCATCTCCGATGATTCAAATAAAAGTACTTGGGAGAAAGAACGATTACCTGGGAATATTCCTAGGGCTTCTCAAGCTCCACTAGGGCTGCAAACAGGTGCATTTCTGTTAGTTTGCACAAGATTTATTCTTTCTTTTACTTATGTTGGCCCATTTCTAAAAGCATTTCCTAATTTCCAGTGGGTTCAGGAAGAGTTGATGGTTCAGTGATGAATTCAGGGTATCCTTACCATCAACAACAAATCCCACAAGCATATGGTCATCGTCAAACGCATGCAAGATCTGAGAGTGCCAACCCTTCACAGGCCATGGGCAGTTATACACTGCATTCGCAGGCCTATGCTTGTGCAAACAGTAAGGCCACGCCTGATGTTGCTGTGAACATGAGAGCGTCCCAGTTTCATGTTCCAGCTGGTCCGAAGAATAACCCATTAGATAGACTAGGATCGGGTACTGACATCTACACAAGATCCCTTAACGGCATTGTTGCTGCTGCCACAGCATCAGTAGGCACCGGCACTGGTACTCACAATCACAGGAATGTTGGGGTTGTGCCCTCTGGCATGTCAAGGATGTATTAGCTGGTGACATGACGACATGGGTTAGATTTATGGCCGCTGCTTCTCCTGGATTAGCCTGGACGAAGTGCGGTGGTCATACGAATATAAACAGGCTACTAGAAGAGGTGGTCTCACATAGTCTTGACATCTCTTCCGTATGTTGTCTGTAACTTACGCCATGTATTCTGGAGGACATGGTGCTATTTCTTGCACGATTAAACTATTGATTAATTGATTATATTCAATGGGAATTTACTTTGCAAGGGGCTCCTTGTGCAGACGGTCTGGAAACTACGCTATGATATCCTTGTCGCCTGCATCATGCAAATTGTGTCGTGTTCATAAGCTGAGCTTATTTTGCGTCCATTCGGTGATAGTACTATTCGAGTGACTTGAGATCTACGAAAACTTTGGAGTTGATGACAAGGCGGTAGATGGAATTTCAAACATCTTGCTCTTGTTTGCACATGACTCTCGAACGTCTTTGTCACCAAAGGCTTCTATGTTGCCAAGTCGAAGTTGGTTTTGGTAAAAATAGAATAAGAGGTGGCCGATGTTCACCATTGAGCGTCCAATGGGACGCCATGGCACCTACTCCTATGTTCCTCCTCCTCGTCTTCATCCTCACCACAGCCGCGCCACTCTCGGCCGGAAGAACAGAGGTGTTCCCTAAAGAAGCCTTGCCGACGAGGTCCGGCTACCTCCCCATCCCGCCGCTCAACGCCTCCCTCTTCTTCACCTTCTACGAGGCCACTCACCCGATCACGCCGCCGGCCGCCACGCCGCTCGTCCTCTGGCTGGAAGGCGGCCCGGGCTGCTCCGCGCTCCTCAGCGCCTTCCTCCAGATCGGCCCTTACTCCGTCCGCCGCTCCACCGACAACGACGACAACTCGGCGGCTGCCCTCTCGCCCAACCCCTTCCCGTGGAACCGCCGCTTCGGGCTGCTGTTCGTCGACAGCCCGCTCGGCACCGGCTTCAGCGCCGCGCCGTCGCACGCCGCCATCCCGACAGACCAGTCCGTCATCGCCGCGCACGTCCTCGCCGCGCTCCAGTCCTTCTTCGAGCTCGACCCGAGCCTCCGTAAGCGTCCGTTGTTCCTCGCCGGCGAGAGCTACGCCGGCAAGTTCGTCCCCGCGACGGCGGCGCGCGTACTGGCAGCGAACCCGACGCTGCCGGCGCGCCGGAGGATCAACCTCCGCGGCGCGGCCATCGGCAACGCGCTGGTCCACCCCGTGACGCAGGTGGCCACGAACGCGGAGGTGGCGTACTTCAGGGGCCTGGTCAGCGCGAAGCAGAGGCGTGAGCTCGAGGCGATGGAGGCGGAGGCGGTGGCGCTGGCGCGCGCGGAGCGGTGGAGCGAGGCGTCGGACGCGCGGGCGCGGCTGCTGGCGCGGATGCAGGACATGACCGGCCTCGCCACGCTGTTCGACGTGGAGACGGAGCAGGAGCTGGACTTCGCCGCTCTCGGGGAGCTGCTTAACCGGCCCGAGGCGAAGGCCGCGCTGGGCGCCCGCGCCGACGCGGCGTGGGAGGTCTGCTCCGACGCCGTGGCCGCGGCGCTGCACGAGGACGTGATGAAGAGCGCCAAGCGCGAGGTGGAGGCGCTGCTGCGAGGGGAGCGGAAGCGGACGCGCGTGCTGCTGTACGAGGGCATCCGCGACATGAGGGACGGCGCCGCGGCCGCGGAGGCGTGGCTGCGGGAGCTGGTCTGGGACGGGCTTGCCGCGTTCTGGGACGCGGACCGCGTCGTGTGGCGAACCTCCCGCGGCGGCGGCGGTGGGGACGGCGGGGAGGTCGTCGCGGGGTACGTGCAGGGCCATGGCGCGCTGGCGCATGTGGTGGTGCGCGGGGCCGGGCACTTCGTGCCGGCGGGCAACGGGCGCGCGGCGCGGGAGATGATGGAGGACTGGGTGCTGGAGGCAGGACTGTTCGGGTGCGACGCCGGCCGCGTATCAGTGGCTTGATCGATCGTGGCCACCGGGGCGAAGCAGGAATTTCTTTGGGATGTCACATGGTGCCACGAAGTAGTAATTGATACACAGATTTGGGAAAATTCCTAGGAGCCTTAAAAAGACTAAAGAGTGGCTCTTGGCATACTAGCTCCCACGTGCTTCGGCTCTCCTCACATTACCCGGTGCTGTTCTGTAGCACGACGTTGTTTTTTTTTCTCTCTCGAGTAAAAATGATTAAATGAACTTTAGCTTCGCTGACTAACTAGAGCGGCTCGGATCTGTGCCAAAGCATCCGGCGTGACCATCAAGTACCAAGCCAAATTAGGATATCGTCGGATTCATTGAATTTGTCACTGTTGAAGCTATTGTCTTCTTCATGAAAAAGAATGATTTTCACTAACGTAGACCCTGACAAAACCGCATGGCTCCACCTTTCGGGCATCCTACTATTAGGAAAAAAAATTCCCTGCACACCATCCGTAGGCCTTTGCGGCCCCGCATCAATGCCTGACACCAGGCGATTCACTCGGCTACCGTTGGATCTCCACATGTCAGGCATCGGAGTGGGGCCGCAAAGGCTTGCCTTTGCAAACGGTCTGTAGAGATTTTTTTCCCTATTCAGAAGGCTAGTAAGGGCATTTGCCCCCCCCACCCCCACCCCTCTTCAATTAAAAAAAAGAAAAAAAGGGAAAATGTAGTCTACCTTAGACTCAGTATAGGTGGGCCAGTGATGGTCGCACTTGATTATTTTGATTGAAGCCATTGGATGGTGGCGGCAACAAAACGTATTGTGTCAAAATAGAGACTAAAAT
The DNA here is from genome assembly GCA_007726485.1 of Eragrostis curvula. Taxonomy (NCBI): domain Eukaryota; kingdom Viridiplantae; phylum Streptophyta; class Magnoliopsida; order Poales; family Poaceae; genus Eragrostis; species Eragrostis curvula. The sequence continues at coordinate 37,831,804 of CM017445.1, read as the reverse complement.
TAGATAAAAATATTCCTCGCGTACAATTAGATATTGTTGCTCTTGGTGTACCTACAAGTTTATTATTATAAAAGTGGAGCGCCTTTTACTAGTGCAGAATTTTAAATTGGCAGACACATAACAAAACTTAGGGTGTGTTTGGTACGGCTGCAGATTCTTCGAGAATCAAAAACGTTACAGTTCCAACCTAGAAACGTTTCTCAGCCCAGAATCACTTCAGAAATCGTTTGGCTACCTGACTGGAATTTGATTCACGAAAAGAGAAGGATGGTTGGATTGTCCCATTTGCCCTTGAGTGTGTTTCTTTATTTTAATAAGATATATGCCAATCCTTGTGCAAAAAAACTATTGCAAAAAAACACATGGACCAATTCACGGTACAAATGAAAATCTGTTGGTCAAAATGAAAACTTTCAATGAATCTAAGGACTTGTTTAGAATATATGGATACTTCAAGGGAATACTACATAATAGACAAGATTCCCATCGAATATATCCATCGACTCTCTTCTTCCTCCGTTCCTATCGGTCCAGGTACCAGTCCAGTTACGCGGCAGCTTCGGAAAGAAAAAAGGAAGAAAGGCAAAAGCTGCTCAAATCGTTGCGTCGTCTTGCGTCTCCTGTGCGGCGGCGATCGGCGAAGAATCTAGGCGACTGTGACCAACAATTCAGGGATCGACGAACCCTAGTGGCGAGTCCCTTGTTTTCTCTGCGCTCGCTCGAGCGATTTTTTTTTTTTTGAGTTTTTTTTTTTTGAGTTGCGCTCGAGCGAATTGAGTGTGAGGTTGCCGGGTGGAGGGAGCCGGGAGGTGCAGGCAGTGGCAGTTTCCCGTAGTTTTGTGGAAGTCCCAGGGGAGGTGCGGGCAGTGGCAGTTTCCCGTAGTTTTGCGGAACACCACTTCTGGCGTTTCAGGTAGCCAGGCAAAAAACGCGAATCGTTTCGCCGTCGAAAACGTTTCGGGAAATAGCCGTTTGGCGCCGCTCCAAGTGATTCTCACGCGAATCAGAAACGATTCGCCCAGCCAAACGCACCCTTAAATTCAAGTAGACAAGCAAAATATACATGCAAATGATGATTTACCAGATCCAACTAAGTAAAACTTACTTAAACGAAAGTCCTGTCCAAATCTATTGTCAAGCTGAGTGGATGCCTTCGTTTTCGCCGACCCAATTTCATAATAGGCATATAAATCGCCCCATTCCAACCCAAACTAAGACGCCGTCCCTCATCCTTCATTTTTTCCTAACCCTAGCCACTGAGGCAGCATCCCGACTAATAGTCGTGGCCGAGCAATCCTTCTCTCCCATCTCGTTGCCGGCTGACTTTGTTGTGCACCGTGGGCATATAAGCCAACCTCTATAGAGATCTAGATACCTTTTTGCATTTTGACTCTCTTCCTTTTCTTCCGAGGAGCTTGTTCTTCTTTTGTTGCTTGATGTCTTGGCTCGCTTGGCATGATTAATTTGTAGAAACTGCCCTTTGATGTGAGCTCTATAAGCTAATACTTTATTTTCAATACATTTATCTGTTTTACTCTGTTTGTTCTTCCTCTTTCATCAACGTCACACCTTTCTTAGCTTATGTCACCCCCACAACCCACCAAGGTTTTCAAAATTGACGAAAACCGGTCGATTTTCGCGAAAGTCCGGTCCGGTAAGTCCGGTTTAGCGATTTTCGAATTTCGAATTTGAAATTTTTTGAAAATTTGAAACAAAAAATATGTAAATAAACTAGACGTCATATGCTGCGCATTGGTGAAAACCATAATCGAAAACGACTTCGTTTGATAGGTGAAATAATTCCCGAAAAATTTCTGGGCCAAAAAAAAGAAAAAAAAAGAAAAACGCACCTTATCCCCTTCCTCCCGACGTTCATGGACAACTTCTCCCCCACGAACCGGTCCCCACCCCTGCGCCACCCCAAACCTCCACCCTCCGCCCAATCCGGTCGCCGGAGCAGCCCTCCGCCGCCGTGCCGTCGCAAATTGAGTTCACGCCGCCCTGATTTGCCCGATTGCCGCTCGATTCTCGTCGAAAATCGTTGTCCCCGTCGATTTCTTGAGCGAAGTCGGTAACCGTGGTGGTCGCCGGAGTCGGTAACCGTGGATGCCGTTTGGCTAGCCGAGGCTTCGTGGCGGTAACCGGCCTAATCGTCTCGGTAGCCGAGGCGGCGCAGGTGAGGTCGCCTTCCCATGTTTTCTTTTTTTTTTCTCTATTTTTTCATTTGAATGGTGTACTGCTATGGTGAATGGTAACTGAAGGAACCTGTTAATTGATGAATAAATTTGAAGTTGTCAATAACAAACATCTCTAGAATCCATCAATCACTTAGAGAACAAAACGTGTCAATGAGCATTGTGAAATTGGATGGAAACCTGTCAATGAGCATTATTGTTATCTGTGCATTGCTTGTATGTTTGTATCCATCCATCTCTAGATGTATGTTTGTATCCGTTGTTGTAATATGTCCAAAACTATATGTAGTATATTGAAAACTATGTTGTATATTGTATTTATTCATGAACTATGTATCGGACAATTTATGTTGGAGTTATTATGACTTGTGCTATGTTTTATGCATACTATATTGTCAATGTGTGTCTAAGCATATTGGAAATATTTAGCAAAGGTCATGGCGATTTTTTCTACATTTTTTCATATTTTTTCGAGGTTTTTCTCACTGTCTCGATTTTCAGTAAATCATTGATTTTCACTGAAAATAGGTCGATTTTCGACGATATCGGTCGATTTTTGAGTTTTTGAATTCAAATTTCGGAATTCAAATTTTTGTCCGGTTTCCGGCCGGTTTTCTCGATTTTCACAAAAATCGGTCGTATCGCTGCGGCTCGGTTTCATTGATACCGTCGATATTTCAAACCTTGCAACCCACCCACCTTCTAGTTCCTTCCGTTTCGGAAAGGCGCGCGAGAGCGAGAGGACCCGAACTCAAATACGGGCAGCTGCCAGATTTCTTGTCAGGCCGCGTGCACGCCTTTGCTTCTGCCGGCCCAATTTCAGAAGAGGCAAATAAATTGTCGTCCCCTCGCAGCCCAAACCGAGCGTCATCCATCGTCCTCCCCTCTTCCCCTAACCCTAGCCGCGTCCCGACTCCGCACCTCGCCGACCGCCGAGCGATCCGCCCTCCCACCTCGCCGGCCGCCGACCACGTCCCGCAACCCGGCCGTACAGGCCTTGATCCATATGAACACGCCTCCATCCAGATCCAGGTACGCTTTGACCGCATCTGAGACTCTGTTCCTTCTCCCGGCGAGTTTTGTTTCGATGCCCTAGCTTGCCTCGCGTGATTGCTCCGTAGAAACTGCTCTTTGACGTTAGCCCTTGAAATCCCGATATTTTGGTTCCGGGGCGCCGCCCAATCCGTATAGTTCGTCACGGATTGGTTAGATTTTCGTTGCCGTAATTGATATGTGCTGTTTGATTCTATTCGAACCATCTTTCCCCAAGGTGAATCCGCCACTGGTGTGATCCAAATTCCAAATAACCATACGTGTTTAGCCGATCTAGACCTAGGCCAGCTGCTTGGTGTGATTTAGGCTGTTAGTTTTGCAAACTCCCTTAGTAAATATTACCGTGAAATCATTGGGCACCGAAGTCGTATGACCTCTGAATAAATTAGTGCCTGCAAATTTATTAGCTGAATCTGATTCCCTCAGATAACATCACTATATTAGAGTAGGGTGTCCCGTGAATAAATATAGTGATGCCTTTAAAGCCTTAGACAAGTTTTTCCTCTTTCCCCATCAAACTGTGAAGAGCTTTGAATGATCAAAATTTAGCTTCTGATGCATGGTTAAAATTTTATCAGTGGCATAAGGTTTTGTATTACTCCCTCCATTTTTAATTATATGACGCCGTTGACTTTTTTCGTTACTTTGACCCTTCGTCTTATTTATAAATATTTATTCAAATAATTAAATGTATAAGTTAATCTTAAGTGCTTTTAATGATAGATCCAACAATATATATTTTGCATTAAGCAACTAATTATTTACACATATATTGTTGGTCAAAGTTCAACAAAAAAGTCAACGGCGTCATATAATTAAAAACGGAGGGAGTATATGTTAGCCTTAGGTTTATATTTGAGCATGATTATTATGAGCAACTGTCCTATTTGTAAAACCATTAAATATCATCTTAGAAGATTTGAATGCTGAGAAAAAGTTATCCGGTCATAGCATGAAATTGGCTTTTATTCATGTTGCCTGCAATTGCTTGTTTACTTATCAATTTTTCTGTCTACTATATGCTGTTTCTTTCTGCATAGTTATCTTTATATTTGGGTTATTTTGTGATACCGGGATTGAGAGATGGGGGGTTATTCTCCTTTTCTTTTCTCTTTTTTGGGACTCTGGATTATGAAGGGCAATGATGGGAGGCTGGGGGGTTTCGGATGGGTACGAGGGATCAAAGCGGCCACGAATGATGATGGAATCGAATCCCTACTTCGCAGTGAACGCAGGGAGTCCACTGGATGCCTCAAAGAGGGCCAGGATGATGGAATCAGGCCCTCCTTATTTTGGAGGAATGGGCAGCAGCGCTGGTGGTGCCGGCGGCAGCTTCTACCAGCCCTTCAGCGGCAACATGCCTGGTGCAGGGGTTAGCAATGGCATCCAAAGCTTTCCATGTGTCCGACTGCGAGGGCTCCCTTTTGATTGCAACGAGATTGACATCTGCAAGTTCTTTGTGGGGCTGGACATAGTGGATTGCCTCCTTGTTCACAAGAATGGCCGCTTCACCGGTGAAGCTTTTGTTGTCTTCCCAGCAGCCATGCAAGCTGAATTTGCTCTGCATCGCAACAGGCAGAACATGGGTAGGAGGTATGTTGAGGTGTTCAGATGCAAGAAGCAGGAGTACTACAATGCTATTGCGTCTGAGGTGAACCAGGGTGGGTTCTTTGACTCGGAGTACCGTCACTCCCCGCCACCTCCGAGGCCTAAGAAGCCAGCTGAAGACAAGAGCAGTATGGAGTACACTGAGGTGCTGAAGCTTCGTGGGCTTCCCTACTCTGCCACAGTCGAGGACATCATCAAATTCTTTGTGGAGTACGAGCTGACAGAGGAGAATGTGCACATTGGGTACCGGCCGGATGGGAAGGCTACAGGTGAAGCCTTTGTCGAGTTTCCAACCGCTGAAGTTGCAAAGACAGCAATGTGCAAGGATAAGATGACCATTGGGACGAGGTACGTGGAGCTGTTCCCCTCCACTCCGGAGGAGGCCAACAGGGCAAAGTCCCGAGGCAGGCAATGAAGAAATGATTCGGTGTTGTTATGCAGCTGCCTTCGTGTTTACCTTTCACTCTGCATGATTATCATCGCTGTTAGGATTCCAAAAATGAATTGTATCCCTGTTAGGTGCTGTGTTTTCCTGCTCGTGTGATGACTTATATGTGAACCGACTTGTAACAGTTAAACTTCATCGGATGAACTTGTGTGGCATAATCGTTGATGGCGGACATCTTTTTGAGTTTGCCCGTGTTCTATTGGTTTCTGTTCGTGTTGGTGGCAGAGTTTTGTTTCAGCGCTGATGGTTTGGTGAGTGATAATTGCATGTGGCCACACAAAAACAGAAAACATATTGTATTACTTCTAGCCTGATTCTGTATGTCATATGTGAACCAAATGGTCATACAGAATCACTATCGTTGTGCTTAGGATGACGCTTGTCCTTTATTTTTTTTCTTTTCGTGACGTCTCTTGTGATGACGCCTTGATAACTCGATACCTCGCCAGGAACCGACAGTTGATGGATACGCCGTTTGGACCAAGATGGAAGAAGGGTATATACGGCAAAGACCTCTCAACTTTGGCAGCCGCGAATCCCATGTCGGATATTGTAGCTCAGCTGCAGGCTTCACTGAGATCATGCGAATGCACGGCTATTTTGTCCGGCTGCAACGCCGTGCTCCACGTCGGGGCGGAGCAAGCCGCGCTCCTGAACCGCTCGGCGTTCGGCCAAGCCGTGGCGCAGGCGAGCGCGACGGGAGAGGCAGCCCACTTCCAGGTGGGCCCGGAGGAGACGTTCTACCTGCTGCACGCTCTGCAGTGCATCACCGTCGTCAAGCCTGAGCCGAAGGAGACTAGGCGGATGAGCGAGGAAGATGTGTTTGCGCACCTCTGCTCCGCACGGCCGGGCTTCCCGGAGCTGTACAAGGCGTACTCGCACCTCCGGCGCCGCAACTGGGTCGTCCGGTCGGGCCTGCAGTACGGAGCGGACTTCGTGGCGTACCGCCACCACCCCGCGCTTGTCCACTCGGAGTACGCCGTCGTCGTGGCCGGCGACCGGCGAGGCCGGTTGGCGGCGTGGCCTGAGCTGCTCTGCGCGCTCCGGGCGGCCGGCAGCGTCGCCAAGACGTTGCTTGTTCTCACCGTTGCCAGCGGCGGCGACGGTGATCTGAACCTCCCGGCGTGCTTGCGGGAGATGACGGTACATGAGAGGGTGGTCGCGCGGTGGGTACCGCAGCAGTGCCGCGAGGGGGATCGGTGTGCCGAGGTGGACGTGACGAGCTCTGAAGAGGAATTGTGCGTGGTGCATGGCATCTAAGCTGTCTTCTGAATGATTGGATACCGTTGTCAGCAGCGGGTGAAAGAGAACGGCTCAATCGATGGCAAGCTAGTGTTCTCTGTTCTACTGTGAAATTCTTGCTGAAAGCACAGCTACGGTTCATAGGACCGCGACCATCACGTCGTGGAGCCATTGTGAACGCAGGAACCATCACTCGTGATCCTCTGTCACCGGCGACGACGATAGCCGGCCTCTCGGGTTTCGGCACACGTCGGTCTACCATGCCTAGATTAGACGAGACGTCGGTTTCTTGATATGGTCAGTGCTTACAACACACGTACCATTGCCATCATCCCCATCGCAACGTCAAAAAATGTTCTTGACATCAGGCCGGCATCTCGAGCTATCTTTTTGCTATTCGCAGGCAGAGGGAGTATATTAGCCGACACCGGCGCCTGCCGGGGGCCCACGGCAACGCAAAGGTAATCGTGTGCCATTAAAATACTCCACCTACCATTCCCCGTGTTCGGTGCAACCATCACCGCGTCGTCTTTTCTCTTGCTGCGTAGCGGTAGTGTGGTGCACGCACAGACAGTGACATTGGGCCACTGACACGCTCCAGCTCCACATCCCAATCCAATCCCAACAGAAACAGGCCGGCTAGCTCAGCTCAGCCTCAGCTAATCCATCCAATGGCTCCGTCGCGCGCCTACCCCGTCGTGCTCCTAGTCGCCGTCGCCGTCGCCGTCCTCGCCGCCACCGTCTCAGTCTCCGACGCAGCGGCGGGGGTCGTGTTCCCGAAAGAAGCGCTGCCGACCAAGTCGGGCTACCTCCCCATCCCGCCGGCGAACGCCTCCCTCTACTTCGCCTTCTACGAGGCGACGCACCCGGTGACGCCGCCGGCGTCCACGCCGCTGCTCCTGTGGCTGCAGGGCGGGCCCGGCTGCTCGAGCCTGATGGGCAACTTCTTCGAGCTCGGCCCCTACTTCGTCAACCCCGACGGCCTCACCCTGCGGCCCAACCCTTTCTCCTGGAACCGCCGCTTCGGGCTGCTCTTCATCGACAGCCCGCTCGGCACGGGCTTCAGCGCGGCGCCCTCCCCCGCCGCCATCCCCACCAACCAGTCCGTCATCGCGGCCCACATCCTCGCCGCGCTGCAGTCGTTTCTGGACCTCGACCCGGGCTTCCGCGCGCGGCCGTTCTTCCTCACCGGCGAGAGCTACGCCGGCAAGTACATACCCGCGGCGGGAGCGCACATACTCGAGGCGAACAAGGCGCTTCCGGTGAACCGGCGCGTGAACCTCGCCGGCGTGGCGATTGGGAACGGGCTGACGCACCCCGTCGCGCAGGTGGCCACGCACGCGACTCGGCTTACTTCACGGGCCTCGTCAACGCGCGGCAGAAGCGGGAGCTCGAGGCGCTGCAGGCGGAGGCGGTGGCGCTGACGCGGGCGCAGCGGTGGCGCGAGGCCTCGGACGCGCGCGGGAGCCGTGCTGCGCGCGCTGGAGAACGTGACGGGGCTCGCCACGCTCTACGACTACGGGAAGCAGCGGCCATACGCGACGGCGCCCGTGGCCGCGTTCCTCAACACCGCGGAGGCGAAGGCGGCGCTCGGGGTGCGAGGGGACGACGCGTGGGAGGAGTGCAGCGACGCCGTGGGCGCGGCGATGCACGAGGACGTGATGAAGAGCGTGCGGCCCCGGGTGGAGGCGCTGCTTCGGGCGACGCGGGTGCTGCTGTACCAGGGGATCCGGGACCTCCGGGACGGCGTGGTGTCCACGAGGCGTGGCTCCGCGGCGTCGACTGGGACGGCCTGCCCGCGTTCCAAGACGCCGACCGCGCCGTGTGGCGGGTCCACGGCGGCGACGGGGAGGAGCTCGCGGGGTACGTGCAGCGCCACGGTGCGTTGTCGTACGCCGTGGTGTACGGGGCGGGGCACCTCGTGCCCGCGGATAACGGACGTGCCGCGCAGGAGATGATCGAGGACTGGGTGCTCCAGACGGGGCTGTTCTTGCACGGCGGCAACGGCATGAGGCGCGCCGCTTGATGCAAGCCCGCGGGATGGTTGCCGCCTTACCGGCCGGTAAACGAGTTTGTCTCGCAACACCGCAATAAGGATGTTTTTCTTTTCCCTTACCTTATGGATACTGGGATTTGGACTGAGGATTTATTCAGTCCACGTATTTGACGAAAGATGCTAGAAATTAAATTGGAAGATTGGCTTACTCATGATCATTGTACTCTACTGTATTACCTCCCGTTTTGTTTTGAGGCTGCCGATGGCCAGGGAACGGGGCGCGTCGAGCCACGCCATGCGGCCGTTTGTTGTCATCTGCCATACTCCGGGGTGAACCATACGAGTACATAAGGAGCGGCTGCAGCCGTAGGCAGTTTGAGCAACGCGGCCGGAATGCCGCGGCTCGGGCCTCGGGGCAAACAGCGACCGCTGGATTCCAAGCATTGTGCACGCATACGGCGCGAATGAGTTTTTCACGACGCGCGCCACCGGCCGCCCCGGCGGCGGCCTGGTGCCGGATGCTGTAGGATTGTGCCGGCGTGCCGTCCTAGTAGCATGGGGAGACCGGGAGAGAGCGAACCGTCGCGCAGGTACTCAAACCGGAGTCGGCTGCGCTCAACATGGCGTGGCGGAACGTGGTGAAGGTGAGGAGAAGGCCATTGGCCGCGAGGCAGCGGAACACTAGGAGGACAGGGCCCCGGAACGGGAACGACACGCGATGTGGACGTGCGGCTGCGACGACGGCATGCCTACGGTACGGTGGTCGCTATTTGCCCCTCCGCTCACACACTGGCGAGTGGCGGCATGACAGACACTCAGACAGAGCCACGACGTTAGACGTGGAGCTGGCCCCGCCGGTGCCTTCACACGCTCTCTGCTCCGCATGTCCAACGACGGCCTCGCGGCATTGTTGCCTCGTCTGAGCATGCACGGTGCTTACATCGGCAACTGACACGTCTCGGTGGTGTACGGGGCGGGGCACCTCGTGCCGGCGGACAACGGCCGCGCGGCGCAGGAGATGATCGAGGACTGGGTGCTCGAGACGGGGCTGTTCGGACAAGCTGGCAACGGCATGAGGCGCGCCGCCTGATGCAAGCCCGCGGGATGGTTGCCGGAGGGCCGACGAGGCTGTCGCAACACCCCAATCAGGATTTAGTTTTTTTTTTCCTCTTTCCCCGGTACATATTATTGGGTTTTGGATTGAGGATCGATTCAATCTACGTATTTGATGAAAATGAAATTTGAAAATGGGATTTACCGATGAAAATCGTACTATATTACCTCTGTTAATCGCCACGCACGCACGCCATGGAACGGGGCGGCTGCGCGTCGAGCCATGCCGTGCGGCCGTTGTCATCTGCCGTTCTCGGGCGAACAGCCGGTAGTGGCATGCCGAGCTCAGCGCGAACGAGTTGTTCACGACGCACGCCACCGGATGTTGCCGACTTAGGCCGCGCCCCACGCACTGTACTTAAACTGGAGGCTGCTGGGCCGACGTCAACGCAACGAATGCCGGCGTGGCGGAACGAAGTGAAGTTGAGAAGTCTCTTGGTCGTGAGGCGCCGGAACGGAAACGACACAACTATGAGGACTTAGCGGCTGCGACGACGGTGCGCTTGTTCCCTCATCTCGCGCTCCAAAGAATTCCAAGTCATGCTGAATGACTGCCCTATAGAAGGAGGGATGCGTCGATGTCCTGCGCATTTACCGTCTGTCAGAGCTTGGCGACGTGTCCAATAATACAGCGTGCCGGATGTTCGTGCAACACGCCATCCACAAGGCAAACTTGTAGTCATCATGCATGCGCGCCGAGACCGGACGATGACTGTGCCTCCGTGCGGTGTGCTCCGCCGGCTATTAGGGTGAGAGGGACTGGAGCCATGGCAATGTTTGGGCGCGGGCAGTCTCCCGGCGCGACAATTGTGCTTTCTCCGCCGGTGCACGGCGTGGCAGTGGAGGTCGTTTGAGCGCTGCTGGAGGCGCGGGCTCGACATCGCCGTGATCAGGTTACTGTAGACGCCATGGCCGTGGACCTCGTCAACTTCCTCTTGACCAGTCTGATGGAGGTCTCCATCTTGGCCATTTAACTGCGATCTGACGGCAATTAGTAACCGGCAGGATTGTGGAAATCGGTCAACGCGAGGTTCCCAGTAAAACCCCCGGAATTGGATAGCCACTATTGCTTACGATCCAAATATTTATGAAAACCTCTCTAAACTAGATCGCGATTATTAATTGCAATCCAATATGACGCAGCGATTCCCCTTCTTAGATCTGATTTGTTCAAAATGACCCCCCCCCCCCCCCCCCCCCCACCTTGTTTTGGCTGATATCCTCCTCCAAGTGGCATTGTATCCTCCTTCCCGTCCTGCGAAGGCGGTGGCCGCCTCATCGTAGCACCCTCAGCGCAAAGGAGTATGGCTATCCACCTTCCCGTCCTGTGAAGGCGGTGGCCGCCTCGTCGTAGCACCCTCAGCGCAAAGGAGTATGGCTATCCACCTTCCCGTCCTGTGAAGGCGGTGGCTGCCTCGTCGTAGCACTCTCAGCACAAAGGAGTATGGCTGGAGCAGGTCAATCTCAGATATGTCTCGTTAAACGTGATGGATCAGTGATGTCCCGTCGCAAGATGTTCGGCTACGACGTCTACCTGATCGGACCCATGGAGATCGGTGGTTGGCATTTTGTCGGTGAGAGTATTTGCCTAGAGTAAATTTCATAAAACTATGACTATTTGCATAGTTATCTGAAATTGCCTATCAAAGTTGTAGTTTACTAAAACAATGATTTAAATAATTATAGTTTTGTGAAATTTACTCTTTTGATTATAATTTTTTTATAAAAAAAGTAAATACCAGAGTGGTAGTACAATGCAAACTTTTCTTTCATTATATATATAAGAAAAGAAATTTCTTCTGATGATCATTGCAATAAAATGTATCCTTTTATGAAACTTTAAGATCTTTCGATGAAACTGCTTCTTCGTTTTTTTGTATGTTTGTTTTTTGGGAACTGCTTATTAGTCTTATGATTTTTTTAGAAGGCTTTTCTTAATCTTATGTGAGAAAGTGCGCCGCAATTTAAGAGCAACTCCAGCAAGGCATGTAAAATCAAGCCCCTGCATAGGCCTCAACATTCAAGCTCCTACAAAATGACTCCAACTCTAGTGGCACCCCTTACGTTGAAGCCTCTACATACGCGGGTCCCACTCATCAATCCTTTATCCTTTTTCCTCTTCTCTACCCTCAAGTAGCACCACAGAGCACACGAGAGGTGGGTGCTGCTAAGAGGGCGGCGTGGCTCGTCTCTGCATGGTGCGTGCTCCCCAATGCACGGCCAAGGTCAGGGACCTCCAGATCTGGTCTCGACCGAGCGTTTCCTGTTAGGAGACAAGCAACTGGGCGGAGGAGGCCGGGAGGCGACGGTGATGACGTCAGGCGGGTGGGAGTGTCGCGCCAGAAGGGAGAAGAGGCGCGCGTAAAGCGGTTGGTGGCGGGTTCTCATGTAGGGACCCCTTAGCCCGTCGCTAAATCTGGAGGCTTTGGGGGCAAATGTAGGAGCCTCCATAGAGTAAGGGCTCATATATAAACTCAGATGGAATTGATTTTTTTAGATAAAGCTTCACATCCTATGTAGAAGCTCATGTAAAAGCTTTGCTGTAGTTGCTCTAAGTTCTATTTCATTCATATTTTAGTCCCGGGCCGCTCATGTTTATTGTGCGACCTCCGTATTGGCCTAATGGGCTACGTGGCATTCCCCCTCGGGTGCCCCCCTGAGGCATTCCCCCTCTGTTGCCCGTTCGATTTGTCATCAACGGTGGATCTCCAGGCGACTTGCCTCAACGCAGAACGGCACAAGTCGACGACCTGGTTCCAGCCCCGTGCCCCCACTTGTCTTCCGCACACGTCTCCTCTTCCTTTTCACCCGCCGCCTCCCTGTCGTCCGGTGAGCCGCCGGCGATCACATCCCTCCCCAACCCCCCGTCCCCCTCCTTCCCCCCATCATCTCCGCGCTCCCTCGAGTCGAGGATTCCCCGTCGCGCGATCACGCAATGGTGGTTCCCCCGGTAAAGGGCACCGACGGCAAGGCGCACCCCATCCGCCGCGGCATCGTCGGCGAGAAGCAGCCGGGTCGCGATGATGAAGCGATCGTGGTGTACGAGAGGCGACGCACGCGCGCCGACAACCTCGACAAGGCGCACCCCGTCCACCCTAGGTCCGTCGACGAGAAGGCCTTCGACGAAACTTCCCGGGGAAATCAAGCAGGGGCGGCGTACGAGAAGCAACGTGCCCGCCTCCTCGACCACCCCATCTCCTTCGACAAGGTGTCCGGGAAGCAAAGCAACCGCCTCCTCGACCACACCATCTCCTTCGACAAGGCGTCCGGGAAACAAGGCACCCGCCTCCTCGACCACCCCATCGGCCCCAGCTCGATCGAGGAGAACGCCTTCGGCCCTGCTTGGGGGGATCAAGCTGGAGAGGCGTCCCAGAAGCACTCCACCGGCTTCAACTGTATTGGGGCTTGTTCGGCAGCATGAAAATGATTCCCGTGTAGGATTCACAGCACCTATGGATTGAGTGATTCCATGTTTTTCACTTAATCCTACACTTTATGGGTTTGATTCCCACATCTTCTAATTCCATGACTCAAAGTATTGTTCGGTTGATTGGGATCAAAATCATTACAAAAGCTAAGCCCCCAATGTTCTCAAGGTGATCAAGCCTTGCACCTGGGAGTGGGAGTCGTTCCATGGGGTCGGACACAAGGAACGATTCCTAGCGTTTTGTTGGGCGTAATGGCTGGATTGGACTAGGTGACAATCCAACCCAGAAATAACCGAACAACATTTCCAACCTACTCTAGGATTCTCTCCAAACCATGAAAACCCACTGAATTTTGGATCAAATCCTAGCCATTCCATGCCAAACGAACAAGGCCTTGGTGGGTTAAGATGCCTGGATTCGAGCGAGAACAGTGGGAACTGCAAGCCTAACGATCGTGAGTAAACCCTACTCCCTGATTCCCTGTGGAACTAACATAATAATTGGGAGCGTGAGGAACCAACGTGGCATGATTTCTTATTTAGGAACTGACTGACTGTGATTAAAAAATAGACAAATGATCTCAGTGCTATGTACCTACTTTTCTAATCCGCTGCATTTCTGCTTAGGAGAATTGATCAATAATTGCCCGTTGCTAATTCATCACGACATGAAATCGGATTCTTATTTAGGAAACTGACTGATTGTGATAAAAAGTAGACAAATGTTCTCAGTGCTATGTGGTACTTCGTTTTTTAATCTGTTGTATTTCTGCTTATAGGAGAATCGATCAATAATGCCCAGTTCCTAATTCATCACGACACGAAATCGGATTCCTATATACTCTCTTCTGGAACAGAGAAAGGGGACTTTTGTCTTCCCGGTGCACTCTACCGGAAGTTAAAACAGCACCAGAAAGAAGGTTTAGAGTGGCTATGGGATATGCACTGCAATCAAAAGGGGGGAATCATCGCTGATGACATGGGGCTGGGTAAGACATTGCAGGTATCCAATGTTTTTCTTCCCATATGTTTCATTTGTTTGCTAAGCTGATATTGTGGTAATTAATCATATGTCACTGTTACTTATTAATGGGTCACATTAATTTTGCCATACTGTCCTTTTGTGATATCGTACACGCTTAACTACTGAACTTCGTAGCTAAGGCTATATTTCTGAAGTTAGCTCATCAGATTATTGAGCCTGTGTTTACTTTGTTTTTCCTTCAGACAACAGTGTTTCTGGCTGGGCTCTTCCATTCGAAGTTGATTCGAAGAGTTATCATCGTTGTGAAACCAAGTCTATTAAAAGTTTGGGAGGATGAATTGGAAGAGGCTGATTTGAAAAAGAATGTACATATCTTTGAAAACAAGACTGATGCCCATGCCATTAACAATGTCCTGAAGGTTATTTTCAAGTTACTTAATTCAATGCTTACCAACTGTATTATATTCTCTTATTCTCCTAACTTTAGGTACATTTCCTTTTTTTAAGAATGGTGGGATTCTTCTCACAACATACGAGACATACATCCGAAACAGCAATGAGTTGATGGCCCCCGGCTATCAAAAGTGGTGCTATGCTTCTTGATGAGGCTCATAAGATAAAAAATCCAGACACAAAAATCGCAGTATCAATAAAGAAAATCAAGAGTAGAAGACGTTTATTGGTAACTGGAACACCAATGCAGAAGGATCTTCTGGTACACCTCTTCATGTCCCCTTATTTCTCTCATTATGCAGAGATATCTCATTCTCTTACTTTTTGCTTGTGACAGGATTTGTTTTCTCTGATGGAATTCATTGATCCTGATATTCTGGGCAAACATACCACGTTTCATATATGTGCACCCAGCCCGACAAGGAAGGTACGAAAACACAGCAAAGGAAGATAAAGATCACTATCTGAATGCACTGCAGGTATTGTTTTTCCATCTATGTATACTTATTTACCACTCCTTTGTTGAGTATATCGAAGTTAACGTGGTCTTGTCCTTGTACAGCGCTTGAGAGAATTAATCCGTCCATATATGCTGAGAAGGGGTAAGAAAGTTCTAATAGACAATGGGGATCTTCGCTGCAAGAAACATGATATTGTTGTGTGGTTGAGACTAACGCCATTACAGGTGAATTCTTCTCTTTGTTATACATACTATAGAGCTGATGGCTACATTAAACTTTTGTTGAAAGACTGGTAACAAGGCACTGTGCAAACTGGTTATAACCCACACCCACTGATTTCCCTTAAGCGCGCATGTGCCATCCCTGATGGCTATTGGTCTCATGCTTAGTACTCTTATATTTACTGCAGACTCTTTACATGTTTACTGTACATTTTTCATACATAGCCGCTGAAGCTTATTAAGCACGTGACCTTTGCCGCTGTTGCAGTTTTTGGCATATGTTGACTGCACAGGTAGTCATACGGTCATACCCTATTGTGGTGTGATCTATGTGTGCTAAATTTTTGTTAAGTGCCTACTGCAAATTATAGGCTAATGCTTAGAAATTAGAGATACAAATGATGCTTAGTAAGCAGAATGTTGCAGTGAATTGCTTGTTTTTCTGTTTTATGATGAACATGTGAACATGGCTTGGGAGCCACGACCCGGCAGCCACAGCATAGCAGGAGAACCATTTTTTGGGAGCAGTTGTGTGACATAGGAGTTAGTGATGTGGTATGAGATGCAAGAGGAGGCTAGGGCAGTACAGTAGTCGTTCATGATGGTGGAGTGGTGGGGTGTGTGGTTTGGTTGTCATCTTGCAGTTTTGTTAAGTATTGGTTTAGGGGTGCAGGATAGGTATTGGAGTGGGTCTAAAATTGTTCTGCGCTTAACTGATTTCATCCCTAATTTGTTAGTTGGTAATATCCTATATTTTTCTGATTTTCTTTATATGAACTTTAACTTTTGCTTTATTTATTCATTGACGTGTAGGTGTCAATGTACAAGCAGTTGTACAAGCCGAAACCAGGTTTCTTGCATTGCAAGAAAGACCCAGCATTTTCTCTTGTTGGGGTATGCTTTATCTATACTAATTTTCAGTTTTAACTTAGTTATCTTATGAGCATGTTTGATTTTTTTTTTATTGTTCCTCAAAGCAGGTTTCCCAGGCCATCTGCAACTTTCCAGCATTGCTATTAAAAGAAAGTGATGGAAGCACTACTGCAAGCATCTCGTCCACGCTTCTTGATGAGCTAAACTTGGATGAAACCACTTATTTAACTACCAACAGTTCATGCAAAATCAAGTTTATTCAAGACCTTGTGGTGTGGGAATATTTTGTTTCTTTTTGGCATTTTTCATATATACTACTGCCTCCATTTAATATAGTTTTTTTTGGCTGCAGAAAGAAATATTTGATGAAGAGCAGGTAATTATGCTTAAGATTTATACTATTTTCAACTAAATTTCGTATATTCAAATGAATACATGCTAATTTTACACTTGAAATCCTTATCATCAGGGCCATCAATTTCAGAGTACAAAAGTGCGTAAAATACTTATATTTTGCCGGAAGCTTGATATGCTAGACGCTGTAGAGGTAACAGCTCAACCACATAGTGTAACCTTTATTTGCACACCTTTTCAGTGTATGGCAGATCTTCAATTAATTGGGCAATACTTTTGAATAATAATTTGTTTTATCACAAGCAGGCTGCTCTCTGTCACACAGTAGAATGTGGTGTCATTCGGGTGGATGGAACAATTCCCAGGAAGAAGAGAGAAGCTCTAATTCAAGTTACTATTTCTCCTTTTGTGTTGTGGACTATTTCAAACATGATCACTTGCTATTTACATTCAGTCTTACCATTATGCAGAAATTTAATTCGGATGACATGACTCGAATTTTTTTGTTGAGTGCCCAAGTTGGTGGTGAAGGGTTAACCCTCATTGCTGCAACAAGAGTAGTTATTGTTGAACCGTCTTGGAGCAAAAGGTTTGTGCTTGTTTTTTAATATTGACAATAATATTGCTGCAATCTGTTAAATAATTAAAACTTTATATTTGTTAATTGGTAAAATTGTCCTTACTTCGCCAGCGACGACAATCAAATTGCTGATAGAGTATACCGACTTAAGCAGAATGAGGATGTCTTCATTTACAGGCTTGTGACCTGCAACACGATCGAAGAACACTCTTATAAGACACAGGTAACTTGCATGGATAATTCAATATGTTTTTAACATACTGTTTTACTGCAATTTTTTTAAACTTTGGTATTTCAGAATCTAAAAGGCACACTAGCCAAAGCTGTAACTGAAGGACAATTATGTACGTCCTCGGTAAAAAAACAGGTAAACTGTGGTGTTGATACCTGTTATTTTGAAAAAATGAGCATCTGTTCCTTTTGTTTTTTGAATAATGTTGTGTTGATCTGTGGCATTATTGCCTAAAGACCAACAAATGCTATAGCTCATCATCGGTCACGTTCGGGCAGGGCACTGTAATGTTCTAACTTATCCATTTTTCATAAACAGGACGGTAAAGTTTTGAAAGTTCCAGAAGAAGGGTTTACATATTCTCAAACACAACGATATCTGGAAAGTATAATAGGCAACCATTTTGAATTGTAAGATTTTTTTTCTGTCCTATTTGTTTTATTTCTTTCCATCTCCCTGTTTCTCTTTTCATTTTCTTTCAACCACCTTTTTGTTTCAGTGGTGAAAGGCACCAGCAATTTTTGACAAGCCATTGCTTGGTAGGAGGTTTGACAGACGAAAATCTTGTATTTTCAATACTTGAAAGAACACCAAGTGATATATCTCCAGAAGGAAGGTTGGTCATTTGATTAGTTACTACATAAAATTCCCTTTGGAAGTTCCTATTTAAAATGAGTGACCTTCTAAACATGTGAGCCGCAGTGACTCTGAAACCAGCACTTAGGGCACAGACTTTCTTCGTCAAACAGAAGAAGTAATATTTTGTCCTGTATCCATATTTTTTTGTTGTTGATGTTATTGCCAACTTATGCTGTTGTTCTCACCTGTGTATTGCAACTTATGCTGTTGGTCTCAGGGAAAAGTTGAAAAGTCAACTTCCTATGGTTGCGTGCCAAGCAAGAAAAACATTTCGTTGAAGGAGCAGGATGTTACAGAACATGCTGAACACTGGGGCACAGTTCAAATTCCTAAAACTAAGGTGCTACCGGTTATCAAAAACTTATACTATGGAGTAGATTCGAATTGTAAGCTAATTTTGTAAACCTGTAGGTTGGATTTCTTTTGGGAAAAGATGGGAGTAGTGTTAAAAGAATCGAACAGTCTAGCTCAACTAGCATACAAGTTGAGTGTAACATAACAGATCGTACTTCGAGCTCTAAATCAGTTCAAATCGTGGGTACCCCAGAACGGATTGAAAAAGCTGCAAAAATGATTTCGGATCGTATTTATAAGGTGTGTACTTACCTTGCAGTGTACTCCCTTTGTTTTTTAAACATCAAATCACTGTAATTTCTGTTGCAGACACCCGAGAAGTTTCTCAGTGTTTCACCTTCAGTGGCTGGTGCTCCTAATAAAGTTCACCGCTTCATTTCCGTACCTCATGATCTGGTGATTTAAGTTTCTTCAGCTATGAATTTTCTGATTCTTCTGTATTCAATCATAAAATTCTCTTTGATACTATGTAGATTCGTCATATTATTGGGAAAAACGGTAGAACCATCAAAGGAATGCAGATGGACACCGGTGCTCGTATTCAGGTATGTTTTAGTTATATCTTACTTGTGCCAACATATATAAAGTCTGTAGACTAAAAAATACTCCCTTGCAGCAAACTGCTACTAAAGGAGAGTTCAAGATATCTGGAACAACTGAGCAAGTTAGCACTGCAAATCAATTAATGCTGGCTAAAATTGAGCAGGTGAGTTAGTTAAATTCTTAAACGCTGTGAATGCTACCTTCAAGCTTTTGATCACCTTGTTGCTGATACATATGTATATGCCATGAATATTAATCGGTTTAGATTAACCATATTAGATATAATATGGCCTTGTTGCTTAGTTTCTCAACTGACCATGGTGAATGTTTATCTACAGTTCAAAACTTTTGTGCCCTCTTTTACCAAACAGTGTATCTATACAAGTGTCAGTTATAATGATGATCCTAGGCAGATTATCCCGCCACAGAATGTTGATTTGCAACAGGCAATCAAATATCCATATTATGGCGAAAGGGGTTCAATTCCTGATGGCAACTTAAGGCCGCCTGCGACATTGAACCTCCAGGAATATGTTCCACCTATGCAGATGATTGAAAGGATTCCAGGCGTCATTAACAGATCTGCTGGTCTGCCCCAGTCTAATAACCAATGGCAAATACCGCATGAGTGGCCGTATGGCACCACTGGACCTAATGATTACAATCAGGGCCCTTCAAATCTTTCTCAGCAACCTCATGGTTATGGTCCGGTTGTCCCTTTGCGGGGACAGGCACCTCCATATGCGCAGAGCGTAGCTGCGGCACCAGAAGGAAGCTATGCATACCTGCCACCCCAGTCAGCCTGTGGTGAACAAGCTCAGACCGATGTCAGCAGTCCATAATCCCTTTTATGGAAGTAGCTTCTCACAGTCAGGTTACGGTGTTGCTCCAGCTGCGTCAGTACAGCAAGGACAGTACGATACACCAAACCAACCGTCCTACAACAATCAAGGATTTCCTGGATATGCCATTGATCCCAGATCTGGAACCAGCTACTCACAGTCAGGTTATTCTTCAGCACCAGCAGCAGATTATGCTTGTCACGCTAGTTACATTCCGTACGGTGCTGCTATGGGAGCTGGTCAGGATACTTCCTCCGTTTTTTTTTACTTGTCACTACCTTTTACTGTAACAATTTTGACCGGACGTCTTTTTCTGAAAAAATTACACAGATATGTAGAAACATGTAATGCTAGTAAAGTATGTTTTATGACATATCTAATGATATAAAAGATTTACGTGTATGCACAAATTTTGTAGAAAAAAACAGAAGGTCAAGATTGCTACAGTAAAATTTAGTGACAAGTAAAAAAAAACGGAGGAAATACCTATGCTCCAGCTCCAGCAGCTGGCCAGCCTGCTTATGGTCAGGCTGCAGCTTACGGCCCTGCAGGATTCGACCAGAACTCTGCGAGTCTGCCGTACAATCAATCTGCGGGCTACAGTGGATGATTTGTTACATGAAAATCAGGAGAGTTTGCTCTAATATGTTGTAGTAGCTTAGAGCAGGTTTAATAGCTGCGCCCGCTGCCGGCATAACAAAATGCCAGCACGGAGAGCTTGCATGCGCATCAGTGGTGGCCCCCACTGAAATTTAAATGCTTTCCGGGTTCCATGCGAGCGCAGCACGAATGGCAGCCGCACAAAAGCATACTCGCCCGCTTGAGCCGGCGTTTCACCAGCCGCCGGCTTCGCACTCTCTCTACTTTTCTCTCTCTTCCGGCAGTGATTTTGCTGACGTGGAGACTCATTTCGCCGGCTGACTGAACACCATAATACTTGCTCTTAGTGTGCTTTGGTTGTTCAAATGATAGAATTACATCCTATTCAGCTTAGAAGCCCTCGTTATTTTGCTATACGATTGATCAATCTGTGGATATTTTTATTTGATTGTTTTGTTTTCTGTTGTGCATATATTTTTTTGTAAATTTGTGCTGGCTGTCAACTATGTGCTTAATAAATGTTAAACACAGTTCAGTATCATTATGTGCATGTTTCTGCAAATGTCAAGTCTGAGTCATAATAACTAGCATTATGAGTCCATTTCTTGTGGCAAATGGCAATGGTGTTGGCGACATTGCTCGGTCGCGGACGACATCGCAAGTCGGACGCCGTCCACTGCAGTGCCTTCTGCAAGGACGGATCGTTGGATGTCCGTCTGCAACATTTGGCGCATAAATTCCATGTTTAGTGAGTGGCTAACTCGTACAAGAAACAAAAATTAAGACTACGATGTTTGATCTGTGTTACTATGCCCCAAGCGTTCAGGTAGCAGAGCACGTTGAACCGAGCATCTCGATGCCTGAAACCATATGTTCCCAGTGTTTTCAGGCCAAAAATAAATTGATAGACCAGATTATGAGTCATCTGCTAATTTTCAAGTCAATATCTAAACAATAGGGAAATCTAATTCCGATTTTGGAACACAGAATTTCTCTGGAAATAACGGTTGCCTCGAGCCCACGCTACACGGCACGGCTAGAAACAAGTGCCAATGGGGCCAAGTCAGCCCACACTACACGCACGGCTAGTAAATTGTACTTAATGACACCGCCTTCAGCGACACCCTTCCCTCCTGTGCATTTTTTAAATAACATTGTACTTAGTGGCACTAGCATTTTATTCACCAATCAATGTACTGATGTAGTATACATCCGAAAGTTACACAATACTACTAAAGAAGAGATGTGCTCCAGTGGAGCTTTTTCCGATACTGGTACGAATCCTAAAGTATCATCGAATTTTACATTTTCTTAACTAGGGGTCCTGGTCTAGGTCGGTTCCCTCCAGCCCTATCCAGCGGATCGTTTCGTCCTGCTCTGGAACGACGGCGTCGCTCGAAGGAGAAAGAACACCGTACCGCCCGCCTTCATGTCGCCTCTGTCGCTAGCGCTTTTTTTTTTCAAGAATACGCAGGATGCGTATCTTTCTATTAAGAAGGAGAAGAATACATTGTTTGCATGTTACAAGACGCAGCGTCTAGGCAGGCGCGCGTTTACAGTTTCGTTTAGTTACACTTGTTCTGGCGCCGATTTAGCTACCCTCTCTCTCTCTTTTTCTGCTGTTGTTTCCTAATCTATTGCGTGTGCTTGCAACCATGCGAGGTCTTTGGCTCCCGCCGCAATCCAAGTGTTGATTTCTTGCTTGATCGCTTCTCCTGTCTGCTGCACGGTGGCCACCTTGCCGTTGAAAACTCTTGCGTTGCGCTCCTTCCACAGCATCCAGGCTATGAGCATTGTCAAGGTGTCGATGGCCTTTGCCATTTTGCTCGGCTTCCTTTTCCTCTGTCGGTACCACCAATCGACCCAGGTTTCATTGTTGTCGAAGGAGCATCTTAAACCCAGCGCCGTGAAGGTGTCCCACCAGACCTGCTTCGCGTAGCTACATTGCAGCAGCAGGTGGTCCGATGTTTCAGGGTCCTGGTCACATAGCGCGCAGGTGTCGGAGTCTTGGAGCCCATGGCGCTTTCTCCTCTCAGATGTCCATAGTCGTTGCAAGAGTGCCAGCCATGAGAACAGCTTGACTTTGGCCGGGCACCAAGTGTTCCAGATCAGGTCCGCGCCGTGCAGTGTCACTGTGCCATAGAACATTGTTTCGTACGCGGCCTTGGAAGAGAACTTCCCATCAGCTGACCACCTCCAGCACATCTTATTCCTCGTCAGGCTGCAAGACGAGCTCACGCAATCGTATCCACAGCTTGATGTATTGTATGAGGGCCTGCACAGTCACGCCTCCAATGATATCGCGCACCCATGCTCTGTTTTCCATTGCTTCTTTCACAGTTCTGGTTGCTGTGTCATTTCTACTGATAATCCGGAAGAGGTCAGGCGCTGTGTGTTGAATTGATTGTCCGTCTAGCCAGCGATCGGTCCAGAAACGTGTTTTTTCTCCGTTCCCGACCTCTACCAGCGTAGAGATGTCATACAGGGCCTGTACATGCTTGTCGATGTCCAGGTTTAGTCCCGCCCATGGCTTGGTTGGGTTTGTGCGCTGCATCCACAGCCACCGTGCTTGAAGGGCTAGACCAGCACGGTGCAAATCCAGTATCCCGAGTCCGCCCATTGACTTAGGCCTGGTGCAGATCGGCCATGCCACCATGCACTGTCCTCCATTGGCTTGTTCCGCGCCCACCCAGAGGAATCCTCGGCGTAGCTTGTCGAAGATTTTGATCACCCACGCCGGCATCTTTATGGATATCATCGGGTAAATTGGGGCCGCGAACATGGCTGACTTCGCCATCTCCAATCTTCCTGACTTTGGCATCAATATTGCCTTCCAGGTAGGCAACATTCTTGCCATTGAGTCGACGAATGGCTGCATGGCTGCAGATCAGCCTTCCTTAGGCGGCCCGTAGATAGCGGCATCCCAGGTATTTGATTGGGAATTCAGAGACTTGACATGGCAAGATGACCTGCAGCATGTCGAGCACGTCCTGCTGGCAGGCAATCGGTGCGGCAAGGCATTTAGCGAGGTTGGTGCGCAGCCCTGACGCATCTCCGAAGAGGTCCAGGATTGCACGCGTCGCCAGTAGGTCTTGATGTGTCGGTTTGATGAACAGCATTACGTCGTCCGCGTAGAGCGAGCATTGGTGCTGGATTGTTCCGTTTCCTGGTGCGGCGATTACACCTTGGGAGCTGGCCTTGGCGAACACCCTCTGCAAGATGTCCATGACGATGACGAACAGAAGAGGCGACAGGTGAGGACAAGGCCCTTGGCCGCGAGGCCCCGGAACGGGAACGACACGTGATGAGGATGTGCGGCTGCGACGACGGCACGCCAACGGTAATCGCTACTATTTGCCCCTCCGCTTCACACATCGGCGGCGTGAGAGACAGAGCCGCGACGACAACGATGACGTGGAGCTGCCCCGCCGGTACGTGCCTTCTTCCCGCGCTCTGCTCCGCACGTCACTTGGACGCGTTGTGGCGCGCCTGAGCATGGAGTTAAGGTGCTTGAAGCGGCAACCCGTGTCGTCTCGGCATCGCGAACGTACGAGGCTACCAAGCATGCACGCGCGCGTGCTCTGGTGTCGTGTCCCAGCGCCACCGCGCGCGCTCTGCCCCATCCGCTCGCCCGAGCAAGGCGTTGCAGGCGATGACGACAAGCCAACTGCTGGTGCTGATACCGCCATCCTGGCAGCGCCACGCTGTGTCTGCGTCTGCGGATGCGGCGCGGACGGAGGAGAATACTGGGAAAACAGAGCCGCCGCTTCAGTTCACGGGGTGGTCGCTATTCCAAACAGCGACCACCTCGTCTGCTCGTTGGCCCCTCAATTTCTCCAAGAAAGATTAACCAAAAATTCTGTGAAAAATTGTAGGGCAGGGGGAGACCCAGGCACATTATCTCACCAAGTTTAAACCTCAGCCGAATTCAGGAGGAGGAGAAACGAAAATGCGCAATATTCGTAAGGGGTGGTCGTTATTTGAAATGGCGCGCGACCACCCCTTGTTCATCAGGTTTGACAGGAGATAAGGGATTGCAGAGATCCGGCTGATGAGCCGTACATCCGGATCCTGATTTATCAGCGCGTGCGAGGCGCAGAGAAACTCCAAGCATGAATTCAGCAACTGACTGTCGCGATTACAGGAGACAAGTCGACTGAGACCTCTATGCATTCCTCGCCGCGATCAAACTAGAGCCGATCGTTAAGCTTGAGCAACACTTCACCTCAGCACTGGTTAACTAAGCAGAGTTACACATATGTACGGCCGGAGGGAGAAGTTAGCAACGCTCATGAGCTTTGA
The DNA here is from genome assembly GCA_007726485.1 of Eragrostis curvula. Classification (NCBI taxonomy): domain Eukaryota; kingdom Viridiplantae; phylum Streptophyta; class Magnoliopsida; order Poales; family Poaceae; genus Eragrostis; species Eragrostis curvula. The sequence continues at coordinate 37,807,283 of CM017445.1, read as the reverse complement.
CATCGACCATGGCGGCCGGAGGAACGAAGCCCGGCGCGCCGCCGTACGCAGGCACCAGCGGCGACGAAGCGCGGGGCTCCTGCTGAAGCAGGTGCGTCGACATCGGAGACCGCATGCCATTGCCGGCAGGTAACAAGCTGCTTCCCGGCACGCGCGCCCCGTGATCACCGTAGCCGAGGTGACTCATCACCATCGCGCGGGCGGCGAGGTCGTCGGGGCGGAGCAAGCCGAGCTGCTGCTGCTGCTGCAGTAGCGGCTGCATGAAGGCGCGCATGGTCCCGGCCCTGCCGCCGAGGCCCACGGGGCTGGGATGTGTGTGCTGGCCCTCGTACGTGGTGATCACTGAGGAAGGGTCCTGCTGCGACCGCTCCACCAGCTTCTTCACGCCGCACCGCGCCGCCGTGCACCGGTAGTAGCTCCTGCGCGCGGCAACGATTCATTCGTATATTTCGTTTATCTGTCGAAGCCCCAGCATGGAGTACAATATGGTTATAGCTAGCACGATGCCTGACAACAACGTACCTTGGGTAGGAGCTGTTCTTGACGGCCTTCTGGCCGTACTTGCGCCAGCGGTAGCCGTCCTCGAGGTGGTCGACCTCGCTCTTGGTCATGAACGCCACGCGCGGCAGCCGCGCCTTCTTCTTATCGCCTCTCTTCTTCTCCCCTTTGCTCCTCCTGCGGATTAAATTAAACATGACCAGTTAGTTATACATCAATCAAGGGCAGCTCGTGCGGATCCGGTGGTTTGTCGGGATCATGAACCACAAAATCAGTCAAAGTCACCGAGGAAATGTCACGTCTACAAAGTCGTGGGCATGGATTGACACGGAGGAGACGAAATGAAAACTGGTTAACCAGAAGGAAAGATCGATATGCTGCAGTTTACCCCCAACAACTCCTGATCATGCTTTGTTTTCTTTATAAAAAGGGAAAGCAAAAAAAAAATATGGAATTGAATACGTAGATCAAGACTCAAGAGGAGTAAGCACTGTTTGTCGGTCAAGTTAGGTAGCAAGCCCTAAGTCCTTGTGTTCACACCGGTGTACCAAAAGGTCGTTTTTCTTCAGAGAAATTCATGAAGATCTACCTAAGCTAGCACTTGAAAACAAGGATTTGTTCTTCCCTTGATACTTCTTAGATCTGATTAGCAGTGCTGTTCTATCAATAAGGAACTCATGCAAGAAATTTTTTTGAAGAAATTTGTGCATCTAGCGGCAAAAAACTCAAAATTCTTGACTTACTTGCAATTCCGATCGGCTGCAGATCCCTCTTCATCCTCATCATCATTCTCCTCCTCTTCCTCCTCCGGCGTACCTTTCTTGCACCGACGCCGTGTCTCTTCGCCGCAAACCGCCCCGCTTGACGACGAGTTGGGCGTGACCGAGGCACCACCCAGCTGATCGGCGTCGTGGCCGTTCACAGCTTCTTGCACGACCATTTCTTGCTTCACAACGCCGTCGTCATCCTGCAGGAAGCCTTGCAGGTAGTCCGTGATGCTTGATGAGTAGGCCGCGAGCCCGTCGCCGCCACTTCCGCCGCCTTCACCCGCGGCGCCCGGCGATCTGCGGAGGAAGAAGCTGTCCACGTCGTCGTGGTCGAAGGGGTTGAAGAAGCCAGCGGTGGGATCCTCCCCGTAGAGGCCATGGAGTCCTCCCTCTCCTCCGGCTGCTGCTGCTCCGGACATGGAGACGACGAGATCAGTGCGAGCGCCTGCAGGGAGAAGTCAAGTCTGCAATGGGGGAGGTGAGGTGAGACTCGACTTGGGGTGGGTGAAGCGTTGAACTTGAGCAAGTCTTTGCCGGGAGCCTATAGAGATGCAATAAAGGTGCAAGATATGACACGGGACCTTGGATTTCTTTTCGAGGGATATATTTGTGCGCGCGCGTGCGTGTATTAAATTAAGTATAGCGCAGGATACTTAGCTAATTAATTATCCGATCGTATTAGGCGCTGCTTGATATATAATAATATATTATTTCCATGTGTTTTGCTTTCGCGTGTTGTCCATGCCACGTACGTACGTCTCCGAGACCCCAACGACGCATTTCAACATGTGAAATGTGAATGCTTTTGGGTGGTGCACCGGCGCAAAATCGTCCTTTAGCTACACGTGGACAGCCGGCGGTACACCTTGCCGAACTCGATTATTTTATATTTTTGATGAATCATAAAAAATTGATTATTTTCTATATGTTTTTTTTTCTGGCGGAGAACAGATACAATTTCCTTGGTGGTATCATTATTAGTGCAAACCATGCAAATATAGACGTTGTTAATTAACCTAATGTAGATGGTGTGATCATTATTGCAGCATGCAATTTGCAAAGGACAGATACAATTTGAGGAAATTCCTTATTTTGCCCTAAAAAAGTCACTGGTTCTGGAAAAAAGTTCTCTATATGACCCAAACCGCGATTTTCGTTTCTTTCTTGGCCCTTCCGTCAGTTTTCAGTGCTAACGGTGTTAAATGTGTCCTGAAATGACCGTTTTGCCCCTGACTTCAATAAAAATGAAAATTTTATTTTCGAAATTTTTTAATTGTCTAAAATTTCAGTATAATGTAATTGTTCAATATTTCATATGACACACAATTTCGGCATCATTTCAGTCAGTATTATTTCAGCATATTTTGGCATTATTTCGGCACTATTTTGACATTATTTCGGCACAAAATTGAAATGAAAGCAATAATTCATCTATTTTTGCACACACCAATCAATTAAAGAAGAGAACATGCATATATACAGAACTCGACATAGGCATATCAAAGTTTCACAAGTGCATACATCATGTCACATACGGTCACATACACCATGTCCATTTAAAAATATTACATAGATGTCCATTACATAGGAAGCAACAAAAGAGAAGCATTTATATGTGAAATCAGATGCTAAGCCTTCTTTTGCTTCTTGTACTCATTGCTGGGCTAGCAGGCTTCAATTTGCTTCTTGTGCACATTGATGGGCTGTCAAGTAAGAGTTTTCGAGGCTCTTGACATAGCTCTTTCTTCTTCGTCTTCTTGGACATAACCTTTTTTGCCTTGCCCTTCACAGGTTTATCCATTTGTTTAGCCTTTCCAGATGTAGAATCGGGCTGATTTGAGCCACTTCTTGACCTACAATTCAGCACATATGGCATCAATGTGTTACGAAGTAAAAAATGGCAGCAATGATGTGTGATTCAAAATAAAGTTTCAGATTGCAAAATAGTACCTTTTCGATCCTCCTGAGTTCGAGTTATTATGTTGTCCCTTTTTCTTACTTGTGATCTCTAAGGATTGGCTGTAACGTAGAGAAATATACAATATATTTTCAGTTTGTGATTCATGGTAATGTGCAATTTAGAGAGATAACTACTAGCTAGGAATTACCTATTAGATGGTTCCGGTGTAGAATCAGCACGTTTCCTCTTTTTCTTAGTTGTTGTTTCAGCTATGGTTTCAATGGTTTGACTAGGTTCACAAAGTAAGAACTTAGAATACATAATAGTGTGAAGTAACCATGAAAAGTAAGAATTTACATACCTTGGTGGAAAAGACATGCTCATTGGTGGTGCATCATTATCAAAAGGCAAAATGGAACTGCTAGCTTCCTTGGCCTTCTTTGTCCTCTTCTTTGGTGAACCTCTACAAGAATCAAAAGTTAGGATATTTAGGGACAACTACCATCGAAAGTATAGTAAGATTAGGCACATTATTACCTTATAGATTTCATAGCAGCAATGTCTTCCGGATTACCCTTCTTGCAATTATGCCAATGATGTCCATAGTCGAAACAAATAGGGCATTGGTGCTGGCCACCAGTCCCTTTTTTGCCTTTGTTGCCTTTAAACCTTTCGGTTTTAGGCCTACCAGCTACAGATTTTAATAAAGGTGGGTGCATGAAAAAGCCATGGGTAGGTTTTGGCCACTGGGTTTTATCAGGCATAGCTGGGATAAGCTGACTATATGCAACTCTAAATTTCTCAATGGAGTAGTACAAGTCAACATATTTTTCTATAGGTTCATGGCTAAGTGATGTGATGAAAGCTAGTGCATGGTCACAGGGAATACCAGAAACTTGCCATTGTCTACAAGAACATGTCCTGTTATGTAGGTTCACCACAAACCGAAAGCCACTTCCCCCCATTGCAGTTACTTCAGCAACTTCTTCTGAGCATTCTTCAACTTCCAAATTCAATTCTCTGCTTCTCTCATTCAATGATTTGATTATGTGGGGCAGAATCAAGCCATCAAGTTTCTTTGAGATTTTTCTTCTTTGATTCCACTTGGTCATAAGCAATTGCCTCAGCTTATCCATGAAATCATCTAAGTTCATTGCCTTGTGTAGCTTAATCCAATTGTTAAAGCACTCTGCAAGATTGTTGGTTACATAGTCCACCTTACAAATGGTTGAGAATTGGCTCCTTGTCCAAAGCTTTTGGTGGGATTTTCTTAGATAATTTGTAGCAGCAGGCTTTGCACTCTCCATTGCAGCCCAATGTTTCTCAAAGACATATGAATTCCATGAGTAAGCTGCTGCCCATAGGTGGTCATCAAACACCTTCCCATGATACCTCTTCTTGAAGTTGTTAACCAAATGAAACATACATTCCCTATGTTCAGCCGATGGAAATACTTCACTCACCCCTGCCATCACAGCCTGTCCAGCATCAGTGCATATGGTCAACCCCCTTGGTGATCCTATGGCTTCCTTAAGCTGACTCATGAACCAAATCCAGTTGTCATTAGTTTCAGAATCAAAAACTCCAAAGCACCACGGTATACAATGAACATGATGACAATCTTTCTCTTCCAATGCTTAGTAAACATAGACATCAACTCTTCATCAGATTTTATTTCCGGGAAGGTTTTTGTAGCTTCATCATAATATTGACTATGTGGTACTTCCAAATAATCTGAAGGGAACTCCTCTACCACTGATTGAACAAGGTCTGTAAAATTTGTCAAGTCTGAATCCACAACTTTCTCAAAGGCCCAACATTTAGCATCATTCCTATGCTTCTTACTGTTGGACACTAATTTTATTTTCAACATGAAACTAGTGTTTGGATCCAACCTGTTATTCAAAGAAAAAAGAAACTAACAATTCAATAAATGGTTACAGAAAAGAAAAGGAATTGCAATTGTACAGATTTTAAAGTTAAGAATAGTGGAAATCACAATGCAAATGAATATATCTCATTACAAAGGCTAACACAAATTTCCATGAAAATTCCGTATCAAAAAGACCTACAGAATTACATACTTCTACTTACTCAAAAAGTCTAAATCATAAAATTGACAGAGTGCCAGGAGATGCTATTGTTCAAGTAAGTTCACGTTATGATCCATGGTCGTATTCATAAAATCAAATATGAAACACATTCTCAATCCACAATCACAAAAGACCTCCACTAAAAAATCTGGCAAACGAATCTGGCGCTACCACGCCTCCGATGACGCGCTACCATACCAGCGGAGAAACGGCTCCGGCAGCAGCGTTACCTGCAGGACGCTGTTGCAGTAGCAGGGAGGGAGGGATTGGGGCTCGGGGCTGTGACCTCTGGAGCCTCGAAGTGCGCCCCAGACATGGCGGCGCCCTGGACGCCGCGCGCCCCTGCAGCTGCCCGCGGGGTGGCGTCGCCATCGCCACCTGCTCGCGGGATCCCGTCTCCTTCGACGACGGTGGCGGGCGCCCCATCGATCTGTGTGCCCGCAGCTTGCCCCGCGTCGGGGGGAGGCCCTGGATCCAGACCTCCGGTGTCGGGGGGGGGGGGGGGGGCGCGACGAGCTCGCCATTGGAGCGGCGCGCCGGCGGTTGCACTCCAACGACGCTGTTGCAGTAGCAGGGAGGGAGGGATTGGGGCTCAGGGCTGCGACCTCTGGAGCCTCGAAGTGCGCCCCAGACATGGCGGCGCCCTGGACGCCGCGCGCCCCTGCAGCTGCCCGCGGGGTGGCGTCGCCATCGCCACCTGCTCGCGGGATCCCGTCTCCTTCGACGACGGTGGCGGGCGCCCCATCGATCTGCGAGCCCGCAGCTTGCCCCGCGTCGGGGGGAGGCCCTGGATCCAGACCTCCGGCGTCGGGGGGGGGGGGGGGGCGCGACGAGCTCGCCATTGGAGCGGCGCGCCGGCGGTTGCACTCCAGCGGCGCGGCGGCGGCAGCAGTCGAGCGGTGCGGCCCGCCCTTCGCGCACGGGTGGAGTCGAAAGCGATTCTTTTCCTTTTTGTTTTACCGGAACGATTCTATTCCTGTTACCTTGGGTCAGGGGTACTACGGTCAATTCGAATCGCTGGGAAGAGGCACTTCACGGCAAAATGTAACAGATGTGACGGAAGGGCCAAGAAAGGAACGAAAATCACGGTTTGGGTCATATGGGGAACTTTTTTCCAGAATGGGTCAAATAAGGAACCAGTGACTTTTTTAAGCCAAATAAGGAATTTCCTCATACAATTTCCGTGGTCAGACGAAGCTGGGCAGATCAGAAGTCAAGAGCGTGCATACAGTGCTATGAGGACGTGCGTGAGACTTTGACCGACGATAAGATATTTCCCGGCACATGACATGCTTGCTACGGCTAGTTTAGTATACTAAGCACAAGTTTTGTTCCTTTCTTCCTTTGCAATTAGCAGGCGGAAAGGTGAGGTTAAACTGCATCAACCAACGACTTTGGTGAGATACCACTAGATATTTTCTCCCACATGTTTTAGAAGTGTGTACAGATGCTTAGCCACGACAATGCACGACCGTACTACTAGCTATTGGAATGGCCAGTCGCACGCCACGAGGACTGGGGCCCGGCCCGCCGGGATTCGGCGGGAGAGGACCGGAGGTGCGGCCGTCGTGAGCGAGCGACGTCAGCTAAGCGGTGGTCAAACTTTGCGTGTATAGGATGACGAGGCTCTCTATCTCCAGCCGTCGTGCCGGCCATGCACACGGGTCCGTCCGGCTGCTGCCGGCCGTGGCGCAACGTGCAAATGGCCGAGCGAGATCCGGCCGGCGTTTACGCACGCGCGCGCGCAGCAGGACGAGGTGTGAACGGGGTCGGGGGCTTTTGGGCGCCGCCAGATGTACTAGGACGATGGCAACAGGGAAGAGGCCGATGCAGTGGTTCTCGATCGAGGCAGATCAGATGGGTGGATGCGCACGCCATCATCAGTGAGAAGTGTGTCGGGTATGGATTGGTGGTGCGGTGCGGATGGCGGATGCTCTCTGGTGGTGGGCGGCGATACGCGTCCACGATCGGCGGCGTGAACCTTGTTTTCTACTGTGCTGCTCCAGCATTTCCTCTGCGCCAGTACGTGACACTCTTTTTTGCATGGCCGGTGGGATGTGAGCTGATGCGACAGCCTGCCTGACGACATGCATTGCCTTTCTTCCCTGTTATTTAAGAAGGTGTTCGTTATATAGGGTCTAAAATTTAGAGGAAAGAATCTTGTTATTTAAGAGTATTAAATAAAGTTTAATTACAAAACTAACTGCAGAACCCCTGGTCTAAATCGCGAGACGAATCTAACGAGGGTAGTCAAGACGTGATTAGACGCTGGTTACTGTAGCATTACTGTAGCATCACTGTAACAAAATATAGATTAATTAGGCTCGTTAGATTCGTCTCGTAAAGATGTACCTATCTGTAAAAAAGTTTTGTCATTAAATTTTATTTAGTACTCTTAAATAATAAAATTCTCTTTGATGTGACAGGTCTAAATGTTAAATGCTAAAGCAACGAACACCCCCTTTGTCCCGTTCGATGGGGAAAAGAACCTTTTTAACGTACGTCAAAACCGTAAATCACTCATGGCTTCAAAATTCAGAATTCCTTGCTCGCTTCATGCGTCTGATCAAAAAGCACAACCGAAAAGGATCGCGAAGAACAATAGTAATATTGAATGATGTTTGTATTTTTTTTTTCTTTTGAGATAAACTATGTTTGTAATTTGGATTTTGGTCCATATAAGACTGAGGACGAAACAAGAGGAGGCCCAAATGTGTAGGCCGGGATCAAATGAGGTTTGGGCTTCCCAGCAGAGGACTGATCACCATAACGGGCCGGCCTACACAGGCCACCGGGGGGATACTCAAAAGCCCAAACCTCTGGTTCTCATGAAAAAAAGAAAAAACCCAAATCTCTGCATAACCAATTCTCCCAAATCATGGCCGTCGAAGAAAACAAACAAAAAAAGAAAAAAGGGAAAAAATTTGAAAATTCTTCTTCTTCTTTAGATCACAGCCGTCGGGTTCCTCTTTTTCACTCTTCAGCTGTGCCGTTTGGCAGTCATCAATGGTGGTGTGTCCATGCACGTTTTCAGCTGTGGTTGCCCGCAGATTTTTTTTTTAAAATAATAGTATTTTAATGAAAAATTGTAAAATTGGAGTACGATTTGAAAAAATTGCAGAAATAGGTGCCTGTCGGTCAGCGGATAACCGACAGGCACCTATCGGTTATCCGGTGACCGACAGGCTGGCCGCCGTCACCGGCGTTAAGTAAAGGACGGAAAGGTACCTATCGGTCGCCGGATGACCGATAGGTACCTGTCGGTCACCACACAAAGTGTAGCATGTACTGTTCATAGTACTGTAGCGATGCATCTTCAAAATATGCATCTAAAAATTGCAACAAAAATATGAATGGATAGATCTTGTTATTCTCTACGATCATGTAAATTTTGAGTTGTAACAGAAACTTGTGTAAGGTGCAGTAAAAAAGTGAAATCAATTACAGTACTATGAAATCAGTTACAGCACTGATTTCAATTTTTTACTGCACCTCACACAAGTTTCCGTTGCAACTCAAAATTTGCATGATCGTAGAGAATGACGAGATCTATCCATTCATATTTTTGTTGCAATTTTTAGATGCATATTTTAAAAATGCATCGCTACAGTACTATGGACAGTACATTCACTACAGTGTCTTGGCACCTGTCGGCGGCCGACAGCTTGTCGGTCACCGGATAACCGATAGGTGCCTGTCGGTTATCCGTTGACCGACAGGCATCTATTTCTGCAATTTTTTCAAATTGTATCTCAATTCTGTAATTTTTTATTAAAATACTATTATTTTAAAAAAAATTCCTTGCCCGCATACAAGTCGGCGGCTGTTTATTCCCTTTGCCAAAACGTCACTGCCGGGGCTGGGCCATTTCCATGAATGAATACGGATCGATCAACCAACACACTGGGCAGCATCGTTTTCAGTTCCACGAATGGACGAAACATAACCACCACTGAGACGTTGAAGCGGGTACATCACACGTGTACCCTGCAATTTGTTGTATAGACTATTCTGGAACAAATACCTGCTCACTCTGATTTGTCATTTAATAATTCCTTATAAAATACGTAGTATCCAGGAGTTGCCTAGAGATCTCGTAAGTCAGGATGTTTCAAACTCTGCTCGTCTACCCGTTGAAGTTTCAACTAATCTAATACCAAATTCGCCATGCTCGGGTCTTGGGGTGAACGCCCTGCAGGATTATTCAGAGCCGGCTCACTGGGAAAGGGCCCTGACCCGGGTCATTTTCCAAATTTGAATAGCTTCAAAGCAAAGCAGAAATTAAAAAAATAATTAAAACAGAGAAATACAAAACATTTCGGGTACCCGTGAACGTCCCCGAAAAAAAAAACACCCCCTGACTAGACCGGCCGGCCTTCCCCGAAACCAGGCCGGCCGCCCCCCACCGTCGCCGCCGCCTCCTCCTCCCGCGCCTCGCCGTCGTCCGCCGGGCGGTGAAGTTCCGGCGATGGCGACGACGGGGGGCGCGCAGAGGGCGCAGACGCTGCGGGACCTCGCGGAGGAGGGGAAGAAGCGGGCCGTCCTGCTCCTCGTCTTCGCCTTCGGGCTCGCGTTCCTCATGTCCCGTGAGTTCCCTGGAGCCCTAATTTAGTACTAGTTACTGGATGCTAGCTTCGGTGCCCGGTGGGATGGTGCGCATCGGCGATTTCGCTGATGAATTGATCGGCCAGCCCTGCCGTTGTTAGGGTTTTATTTTGGCTGCTCATTGCGTGAATCCGGGTTTGGGCTTCGTGTTTTGTGTAATTGGTGTGCTTCCACACTGGAGTACTACCTTATGCGTTGTTTTACCCATCAGTAGAGCTGTGGAGTTAGTACATTCCGGTGGTGTTCTGTTGCATCGAGCAGTTATTGATGCACGATAGGCTTGGCTTTTGGTAGATTGTTTTTGTTTTTGATGTTCAACCACTTGTTTAGGATATAAAAAATTGTAGTGTTATAATTGTTTACTATCAATGTCAGCCTGTTATCAATTTGTCAAATAAAGCAGAAGCTATTCACAAAGGTATTGCTTGTGCTGCTAAAATTTACAATATTAACGGTAGCCGAGCCGGCATGTAGAGTCCACACCGAAGGATGATAAACCATAACATGCCATTTCAATAATGGGTGGTCAAAGAGACAGAAAGATAGTTACAGAAGGGCTATGTCTTGCGACAAATTTGTAGTGTGAACATACAAAATACTGCTCTTGCTCATATTGCTGCTAACTCACCGATCCTCTCTGTTGCAGTGACAAGCTCTTCAGCATGGATTAACTTGCCATTCGCTACAGCTCTGATTGTTTTATTTCGCTACATATCACTTGACTATGACATCCGTAGAAAGGCCACAACTCCTACAGATCATGATGTCGGTCGTTCACTTGTGAAAACGAAAAGTACTGAAATAAAGAAAATACCTCCAATTGTAAACGATGGCAGATCGGACTGGAGGAGCAAGGTGAATTCACCCCCAGTTGAAGCAGCACTTGAACAGTTCACTAGGCATCTTGTTAGAGAGTGGGTTACGGATCTGTGGTACTCCCGTGTAACACCCGACAAGGAAGGTCCAGAGGAGCTCATCTATATAATTAATACTGCCCTTGGAGAGTTTTCTGCCCGGGCAAGAAATGTTAACCTTATCAGTCTGCTAACTAGGTATTTTTTTGGTTTCATCACGATAAATACGTAGCAGAGTAAACCTTTTGAGAACACGGGATGCCTTATGTTGAAACCTTCTCTTCCTTTTCCAGGGATCTTGTTGATCTTATATGCAATAACTTGGAGCTTTATCAGTTATGTCAAGCCAAGATTGGAAAAGAGAAGTTTGTTAACCTTCCATCAGAGCGTCGTGATGCTGAACTGAAACTGACCCTTATAGCTGAAAACAAGTTGCATCCTGCCTTATTTTCAGCCAGTGCCGAGTACAAGGTGAGACTTATTGGATATGAAGTTACTTTATTGCCAAATATTCAGCCTTTTTTTTTTCTCTCAAACACGCGGAAGAATTGCGTGTCATTTTATTCAGGCGTTTGGAGAACAGTAAACTTAAGGTGTAACTTTCTAATTTCTTTATCTTGTGCCGTAAATTCAAAAAGTATAAGCTTGTTACATTTTTCACTTCAAATACTGGCTGGTATAAACCATGATGTTTGATCTACGCTTATGATATTGCATTTTACAGTTTTAGCATGTTTTGTTTATCACTTTTGATGGCAAAACTGTTAACTCATGTCTTAATTTAGCACTTAGATAAGATTGTTGTTTCTTTTTCCTTCCAGGTCTTACAAAGTCTTGCTGAAGCATTGATCTCAGCTACAGTGAAGCCTCAGGATCTGCAGTGCTCCTTTTTCCGATATACAGCGCGAGAACTTCTCGCATGTGCAGTTTTGAGACCTGTTGTGAACTTAGCAAATCCAAGGTGATAACTCAACACTCTTTGTTCATATGATGTTTTATAGTGTATGGTGACAACCATATTGAGGTGTAAAATTTGCAGGTTTATAAATGAAAGGATCGAATCCTTGGCACTTTCTCGAGCCAACAAGGCAGAGAAAGGAGTTGGAGAACCCTTGGAGGATGTTAGAACTGTTAAACCAAAAGAACCTCCTATGCCCTCTGTAGATGATTTTTCTGCACTAGTAGATGACTCAAGTCCAGGTGTTGAACTCGTTCGATTTAGTCAGGGTCAATCCAAAACTGTATCAGATACACAGCCCAGTAAAAGTAAAGATCCATCTCTGAAACTAAAATCCCCTAACACTTCTCTGATCAGTAGTTCACATCCTCTTGAGTCAACCAGTTTACCTTCCAGCTCCCACGTTGCTACGGATAATGATTTTCCATCAAATCACAAAAATAGTAACAAAGCAGCTAGAGATAATTACGACAGGGAGCGTTCACCTCCCTTGGGTATCAGCTCCCAACACAAACATCAAGCTTTAGCACCTGAGCACCTCGAAAACATGTGGACAAAAGGGAAGAATTACAAATCAGAAACCATAAAACATGTTGCAAAAGTGCCGTCTCTAGGCTCCACTCCTTCAGTGCAGCAGTCAGTAACATGCAGCACTTCAATCCGTCATCGTCCTAGCATTCCTCAAAGGCAAACAGATTTCTCTCATTCTGAGGACCAACATTTGACGAGACATTCAACGACGCCTACCTATTCAAATGGCACAAACAATCTGCAGAAAAGTCTATCTGCAGAAATGGCAGGATGTGCCAGCCTAGAAGACTTTGGAGCAGAGAGTGAGAGTTCATATCCAACTGAGGATGATGAAAGCAACAATATAACTGGACTGGACTCTCCTGTTACCAGAGTTTGGGACAGCAAAAGTAAAGGAAATGTCACCTCATCGCATATTCATCACCCGCTTGAATCTTCTGGTTTTCACAAAACAAAGAAGAATAGAAGTCATGTGGGTAAATTGAAAGTCTCAAGAACTTCTTCAGGAAGAAAAAGGTCAAGGTCAAATGCTCTAAAGACTCCTGTCTGGGAAGAAGCAGAGAGATCGTCTTTCTTGGTTGGGGATGATTCAGACATACTACATTCGCGTGCAAACGATTCAAGGACGAATGGACTATTAGATGATACTGAGGTGGAAAGTATGGCTACGATGTTTAGTACTGCAAATGCATCGGCTTTGTCATTGGCATCAACTGACTCTTCTTATTCATCAAATTATTGTGGTGCCAATGTGCTGGAAGACTCTTATTTAAAATTAAGATGTGAGGTATTGCATTTCCAATTTGATCTATATATCAATCCTGATAACTACTGGCGGCAGATATCTATATTAGAATTTTCTTAATTCAGGTTGTAGGAGCCAGCATTGTGAAAAGTGGGTCTGGCATGTTTGCTGTGTATTCTATTTCGGTAACTGATGCCAATGGTAATAGTTGGTCCATCAAGAGGAGGTGAGTATCTGTAGTTTATTTTCCCTGCTTGACAATCTGCTCTAAATATTTTCAAATATGATTTTTTTTCCTTTCTAAGTTTCTATATAAGCCGTGGCTGCTGTGCGTTTTAATTAGGTTTCGTCATTTTGAAGAACTGCATCGGCGCCTGAAAGAATATCCTCAGTACAATCTTCATTTGCCTCCAAAGCATTTTCTCTCATCAGGTTTAGAGGTTCCTGTTGTTCGAGAGAGATGCAAGCTGCTTGACATATATGTGAAGGTATATTCTTGTGTATTTGAACATATTCTGGTTAATACTATTTGATTTTCTCCATATTTTGCCAAAATTCAAGTTTAGGCGCTAAGATTTGTAAGAACTCTTTTCTTGGGCTTGCTTAGTTCGAGGCATACTTTAATAATAGCTTCATTAGTATCTAACATGGTGTGCAATTTCAAGAAACAGAGAAAAATCTTAGTTTTTGCGTTAGGACTATACAGGGTGTCTTGCTTCTTAGAATTACTCATGTTACAAGAGTACATAATATTACTATTTTTTGTTTGTCATCTCATGACATGAAAAGCTAATTGACATCTTATACTGCGTTTGCTTACTATGTCTGTATAACATCAGCAAGATTTGCTTTCTGTTCTGCTGTGGCTATATGGTCATCTAAACTTGAATAAACTTTATCAGTATTATAACGTTTTCCATGCTTCATGATCTGCGATGCAAAGTTTGCTCGTTGTAGCTGTTTAGTTAGGAAACACCTGACATCATCATTATTCTAACTTACAGAAGCTTCTTCAAATTCCTATTGTCTCGAGCTGTATAGAAGTATGGGATTTTCTAAGTGTTGATTCACAGGTTAGTTTCTTTCCATCATTCTTATCAGCTCTATGTTTTTGAAACTCATGTAATAACTTGGTGAATGTCTTGATTGCAGACATACATTTTCACAGATTCTCTCTCAGTTATCCAGACATTGTCAGGTGCGTATTCCCAGGAATTTCAGTGACTATTTCTTTACAAAATCCGTGCAGCATGATCAGTGCGACGGGTCCCTAGCTGAGTTGGTTAGGTGGCTCTAGTAGCACTCCTCAGTTCCTGGGTTTGACTCCCCGTGGGAGCGAATTTCAGGCTGGGGTTTGAAAAATTCCCTTGTCTGTCCCACGGCCAAAGCACAGGACTAAGGCCCGGCCCAGGTCGTCGTTTTCACACGGGCTATGGTGCCGCTGTGTAAGGGTGGGGCAGGGTTCGGGGGTTTTCTCGACCTACGTGAGAAGGTCTTCTATATGCGTCGTAGGTCGTGTTTTTTTTTTAAATCCCTGCATTTTGGAAGTATTTAATGCCTGCTTCCTGATATTTTGCAGTCCATTTAGATGAAAAATCGAAAGAGAAGGATAGAAAAGCATTGAGATATGTGGAAACATTAAGTGGAAATTTAATCCCGGGAAGTTCTTTGCATGGACATAATTCTGTGCATAAGGATTGGGACTTTGCTGGTGATGATGGTTTGAGATTTAGGAAAGGGAATGTGGAAAAGAATGCAGTAACTAATGTTAACAGCACAACTTCTAATCTTTATCAAGATAATTCTGGAAGTGACCCAGAGCAGAATGATTACTCGCTTTCAATAAACTCAGCAAATCCTAAGAAACCACTTTCAAGTGAAACGGATGGCACATCTCACATTTTGGAGCCTGATGGTCACTCACTACCTCCTAATGATGTAAGTGTTATTGTTTCTGTAGACTGTGTACTTTTATTTTTAAGGAATATATGGTAGGGTTGGCTTCAACTGTGGTATTATATTAATATGTATAAAAGAAAAATGGGACGTACAGATGAAAACTCTTAGTCTTGAGGCTCTATATTTGCTTTAGCTATATTCCTGGCATTTTTCATCAATATATTGTTTCTCATTATGTGCTATTGCTTTAGTTAGTACTCCCTCCATTCTTTTTTATATGACGTTGGTTAGCTCAAATTTGAACTAACCAACGTCATACATACAAAAACGGAGGTAGTACTTAGTAGCCTCCCTGTTGGATAACCTTAAACTTACATCTTTGCAGTGGATGGCCCCAAATCTTAGTGTTCCTTTGTTTCATCTTGTGGATGTGGTTTTCCAGCTCCAAGATGGAGGCTGGATCAGGCGAGTTAATTCACATTCATTGTTATTTATTTATTTTTAGCATTTTGCATTTGTAACCAATAATTTCCACTTATAGATTCAGCTCTGAATTCCTGATTATTCTTTTTTAGGCGTCAAGCATTTTGGGTAGCAAAACAAATACTGCAATTGGGAATGGGAGATACATTTGATGACTGGCTAGTTGAGAAAATCCAGTTACTCAGGAAAGGGAGGATAATTGCTTTTGCAGTTAAACGTGTCGAACAAGTAAGTAGTAGCTGATATTTTGGCAAAGGTGCCTAAAGTGACCTATATTCTTTATACACCTAGGCACTGCCTACCATTAACATTGATTTTCGTACAGGATAGATCTCTGAATTAGGCTACTTTTTTTTTCTCTGTTTTTGTTCTGTACAGATTCTCTGGCCTGATGGAATTTTCTTGACAAAACATCCAAAGAGACAAGTAGCATCACCTCCCAGTGCTCCTAGCAATGGCATCAACAGGAATCTGAATGATGAACAACGGCTAGAAGCTGCTCATCGTGCAAATTTTGTCCGTGAATTGATAATAGGTTAACTTTACATGTTGCACTGGGCAATTGTCTATCCTTTTTATAGGGTTAATCATATTACTTTTACCTTTATTTTGATTCCATTGTTTATCTATGTAGTTATTACTTTCGTGTGCACAATTTTTGCCTGAATGATGTGTAATGATATTGGAGTTCTATCAACTTCTTACCCTTTTTTTTTCTCCGTGAAGATAAAGCTCCCTATTCACTAGTGAGCCTGGTTGGCCGAAAGGAATACGAAAGATGTGCCCAGGATATTTTCTTCTTTCTCCAGGTAATAAATACTATTGGAGTGACTGAGTGAGTATTGAATGCATACTTAGTTCAAACTGGTAAGAAGCTGCATACTGTACAGTGTGGGTTCCACTACTGTAGAAGCTGACTTACCAAAATTAGTCATTGAGTACTGTAGGAAGTGATAAACTACATACATTTGCTAGACTATCAGAAACAACAGTAGGATAAAGAATCAAAAGCTGTTGCTCTCTGATCCTTGACTTATATTTGTACTTGGTTTTTGGTACAGTCCCCAGTTTGTTTGAAGCAGCTAGCATTTGAACTCCTAGAGCTGCTTGTTCGAGCTGGCTTCCCCGAGTTAGATGGCACGGTGAGGAAGTGGCATGAAGATAAGGAGCAATTCCGCACCCTGGAATGATGAGTTGTTCAGGGAGCGGTGTTCAAAATACATGTTGTGTTCCCAGAGTGCTGACCCATTTTTCTGTAAATAAGGTGGTTCTAAGGATTGCTGCTTGACAGCAGTTCAAAGGAGGTGGATTTGTGCAGTGTGAATACAATTTAGATAGCAATGTATGAGAAAATGGTCCCTTTTCCCCTTGGACCGAAGTAGACCAGTTTTGTGGCCCGTAGATCATTTTTGCTTCTGAGTTTTGGCATGAGGTAGCTTTCAGACCGAAGTAATGCAGTCTGAAAGGAAAGAGAATGATAAAAGTTTTCCTTTCCCCAGTAGCTCAGGGATAGAGGTACTCTTTTGCAGCTTCTGTGTAATATTTTTGGTCACTGGTACCCAACTTATGTAACTCAACATGGTGATCAATGAAGAATAAGAGTTGATCTATAAATGTGGCTGTTTATGATTGTTAATTGCAACTTTCTCTGAAATCATGAATGTTGATTTTGCTATGCCTTATGCGGTGCCTTTATGTCATACTCCAACATGGAGTATTTTTATGGAGTACTTGCTCAGTTCCTTCAAGCTAACCTTCCAGTTTCTTCGGACTGCATGACATGCTCCTCCCTTTCAAAGTATTTGTCATTAACGTTTCTATTTCTAATTTAGTGTTTATGGTTTTAGATTCACCATGAGAAGGACTTCCGTATTAATGTTATTAAACTATACAAATTTGTAGAAATTGATGTTAAACGATAGAAAAGCTTGACTTACAACAACACGAATGGCAATCAATGTGGAACATAGGGAATACGTTGTAAAAGGATTTGGTCATGCCATGCGTGAATTGATGAGAAGTTCTACAGTGGAAGCAAGGCAGTTCGGATGTAACAGGGAGAAGGAAGAATGCAGTGACTCAGGAGCCTCAGGGCTCTCGTACGAGTTAGTTCGTCAGGTTTCAATTCTGGTTATCTCAACTAGTTTTATGGGGAGTCTACTTTATGTATTGTATCTTGTGCAGTTGTGCTGCTCATCTAAATTTGAACCAGTATAATTATGCCTCCTTTTGGTTGATTTATGATTCAAGTTTTTTTTTTAAAAAAAGGGTCATCAAGGTAGTAGTTAACATCATATTGATCTAAAATGAGAAGTATATAATTATCTGGCTATAAAATTATTCCTTGGCTATAAATATCAACCTTAAATAACCCGCGGTCCAAAAGTTGTGAGGTTTCACAATGTCCGAACGAGTTTATTGCGGACTCTAGAATTTGCAGAACCATTTACATGTGAGGTGGTGTCCCTTGAGCTCGTTTCCATCGACCCAACGATGGTCGCAACAACGACTAGGATGGAACGACCAACTCCACGCGGTCGTCAAGATAGTTCTGTAAGGTACATAGGGCCGTAACCTAGCCCTGTTCATGGATACTGTAGCATCAAATCTTGTGCGTCTATTTTCAATCCGACGATGGAAAACTCTCTGAAGTCACCTGCCTTCAAAATGGAGTGAAGGCAGGTGATCCCAATCCCATGTACTAGGCCTGAAACATGATCGGTTTCGACCTGTCGATCCGCGCGAACCGCATCTGAAAAATGCTATGGGATCGATTCGGCTCGACCCTAGAACAAAGTGGTTGCTCTAGGAGCACGAGCGCAACCCCTTCGACCCTCGTTCGACCCTAGCATTGGCAGGAGGCGGGCGCGGCGGCACAGGTGCAGTTCACGGATCACCGGTTCGCACCAGGAGTCAGAGGCGGTTTGGCCCTAACCATCCATTTCGAGCATTTGGTTCGCAGGAGCAGGAAAATGGTCGCCCCGGTCCGCTCCATTTTCAGGCCTAGCATGCACAACCTTTCCCCAATGCCACTCATCCCTACCACACCCCAAATGCATAACAAAACTCTGAAGCAAGTCCTCGAGCTCCGACCACATATGTTAATTGCTAGTTACTTACTACTACTCTATAGAGATGTGTGGTGAGACGACGGGTTCGGGTGCCCATATATTGATATATAAATTATAAAAGACACGTAGAAGTGCACTGCTGGAATTAATGGTTATTAGTTTGATGCTTTTATTAGGGCGTTTTTACCCTGATTAGGGGTGGAAAGTGGATGCGGATAATCCGTATTATTCGATATTCGTATCCGATGAAATGCAAATATGGTATGAAATTTGCCATTCGATTAATATTTTTACACTATTCGAATTCGTATTCGAATTCGATTAGAAAATATGGATGTGGATATGGTTTGAGGTTTTGACATCAAATATTCGACATATTCGTATTCGTATTCGTATCCGCTACTATATCATAAATATACCCATATATTATATACAAAATATTATAAAATTGATTGAATTTTGATATGAACTAGTGTAGATCATG
The DNA here is from genome assembly GCA_007726485.1 of Eragrostis curvula. Taxonomy (NCBI): domain Eukaryota; kingdom Viridiplantae; phylum Streptophyta; class Magnoliopsida; order Poales; family Poaceae; genus Eragrostis; species Eragrostis curvula. Next base: position 37,788,395 of record CM017445.1, on the reverse strand, counting down.
TGAAATAATGTTATTAAAGATACTTTAGAGAGAAAAAAGTGTAGTAGTTGTCTTAACAACATAGAAATTAGATGTATCCGTATCCGTCCGAATTATAGTGACATTCGCTTTTGTATTCGCATTCGTTTAATATTCGATCCGTATTTGTATTCGATAACATTCGTATTCGTATCCATATTCGTTTACAAATATGGATATGGATGTGGGAAAGGCACTATCCGATTCGTATTCGATCCGTTTCCACCCCTAACCCTGATAACGCACACAATGCAGGGTTGGTGAAAATTGTAATGGTCCTGAAGACGAAAGAGTGACTGCGCCTGATTCAGGGTGCACATATTGATATCTGACAGCAAAACACGTATATACACTGAATCTTCCACCCAATAGCTGTAGTATGTCAATGGAAAAAAAGAATTGCAACGATTAGAGGGAGCGAAGTTACAAATCTGAACATGTATGCTGTCCTGATTCTTGGCTGCACGAGGGACACTAGAGGGAGTGAAGTCAGAGGATCCTGATCCGTCCAGAAGAGGGAATACATTAGTTGAACACTCGTTGTTAGAGCTTGTTTATCTAAAACGTTTTTTCTTCTTCTTGTTTCTTGTCTGATTTCAGCGCAAGAACCGGAACATGATAAGTGCCAAGGGAGGGACTGGCTCAACGGCCAATAAGTGGCAGAGGAAGGCAACACTTCTCCAGCAGTGAAAGAACTAAGATCTCAAAAAAAAAAAAAAAAGCAGTGAAAGAACTAAAGAATGCGAGCGAAGGCTACCGATCGATTATTCGTTGTCCCTCTACATTGCAAAAAAACATTAACATGTTAGCAGACACGAAGTAGAAGTTTGTGTAGAAAGGTGCAAAGGGAAGTTCTGATTTCCAGGTGAGAGGAAAATAGATATATCTTCTTCTGCAAATGAAGAGTCTTGATCTGAACTTTTGACCAGAGTGTGTGGGGGGCGATCCGGCCTACGACCTGCCCAATGGAGCTCACCGACTGATACAAGAGGTTGGTAGAGGCTCTACTAGTGGAATTTAACGTAACCATGAACTCGTCTTCGAGGGACCGCACCCCCGCACCGAGCTCGCTGAGGTACTCTTTTGCAGCTTCTGTGTAATATTTTTGGTCACTGGTACCCAACTTATGTAACTCAACATGGTGATCAATGAAGAATAAGAGTTGATCTATAAATGTGGCTGTTTATGATTGTTTAATTGCAACTTTCTCTGAAATCATGAACGTTTGTTTTGCTATGCCTTATGAGGTGCCTTTATGTCATACTCCAGTTTGTATTAGTAGTATTTTGTATGGAGTACTTGCTCAGTTCCTTCAAGCTTGAGGCAACCTTCCAGTTCCTTCGGACTGCATATGACATACTCCCTCCCTTTCAAAGTATTTACCATTAACGTTTCTATTTATAATTTAGTGTTTATGGTTTTAGATTCACCATGAGAAATGCTTTCGTAGTAATGTTATGATACTATACAAATTTGTAGAAATTGATGTTAAAAGATAGAAAAGCTTGACTTACAACAAACACTAGAATGACAATCAATGTGGAACATAGGGAATACGTTCTACAAGGATTTGGTCATGCCATGGGTGAATTGATGAGAAGTTATACAGTGGAAGGCCAGGCAGTTCGGATGTAACAAGGAGAAGAATGCAGTGACTCAGGTCTCTTGTATGAGTTAGTTCGTCAGGTTTCAGTTCTGGTTTATCTCAACTAGTAGTTTTTCGCGGAGTCTACTTTATGTATTGTATCTTGTGCTGCTCATCTAAATTTGAACTGGTATATCTATGCCTCCTTTTGGTTGATTTATGAGTCAAGTTTTTTTTTGGGGGGGTCATCAAGATAGTTAACATCATATCTGGCTATAAATATGAACCACCCGTGGTCCAAAAGTTGAGAGGTTTCACCGTTTCACAATGTCCGAACGAGTTTTTCTTTTTTGAACAGGAAAGAACCTTCCATTACTCATGTGCCGCAATATCATCGGCAACAAGAACACGAATAAAGTTTGGGAGAACGTCCACAGCCGGACTGTCTTCCACCGAGCACTGACAGCCCCATGCTGCTAAAGCATGTCCGAACGAGTTTCTTGTGGACTCCAGAATCTGCAGAACCATTTAGCTATGAGGTGGTATCCCTTGAATTCGTTTCCACCGACCCAACGATGGTCAACAACGCCTTGGATGGAACGACCTTTTCCCAATGCCACTCATCCCTACCACACCCCAAATGCATAACAAAACTCTGAAGCAAGTCCTTGAGATCCGACCACTTGCTAGTTACTTACTACTCCTCTATAGAGATGTGGTGAGACGATGGGTTCTAGTGCCCACATATTGATATATAAATTATAAAAACGACACGTAGTAGTGCACTGCTGGGATTAATGGTTATTAGTTGAGAACCTTTACGTGCACCCAAATCAATGTGAGTCGTCCATTTTCATTAATTCAACCGTAAAGATGCATTTTATACTACCTTTAAACCTCCATAGTGGTATGGTGGCATTTTAAAATGGTATAAAGATGTAGAGGGTACCGATGGAAAAAATAATAATGATAGCTTAGTGATTTCGTGTATCTAATATGATGAAATACTAACTCTATTCATTTCCTGTTCGTCCCGATCGATCTCTCTTGTTTCATCGTTTCTTGATCAGAGCTTGCCGGCCTCCGCGGCGCCGCCACTTCCCCAACCCTGAACCCTAGCAGAGCCCGCCGCCATTACCCTGACCTAGGCGGCTGTGACCGGGGACGGCGTTTGCTGGCCCGCGACGCTTCATGCGGCTAGCTCCCTGCATCGTCGATCGCGAAGTTGTGAATTCGTCCGGTCCAGCATCGCGGCACCATAGCCATCGTCAACACCTCTGGGATTTGGGCGTTTGATCACTTGGTGATGCGAGCAGGGATGGCGTGGCCCGCCGCCTCGGCCGATGCTGGTGCATTCGATCTCAATGCTAGCGAACATTACAGCCTCACCGAGTCCAACGTTCCCACGAACAGTGTACCACCACCACACTACGTCAGCCTTCACGTCTCCTTTGATGCCGCCACATCGCTGCGGGACAGGGGCAATGCGGCTCTGTTGAGCGATGACATGGGACAGCGAGACATCTGCTCAGCTCAGCCACAACAGTATTTCCTGTGATTTTAGAGGTTGTGGCAGTTCAGCAGTGAATTTTTCAATTTCAGGCTGAAATTTCGACATTAGCAGAGTAGGTTGCTTGTAAATTGTTCTTTGCCACAACTTTGTGGCTGAAGTTTCGATTGATACTGTATAGTAAATGTCATTATGTACTTGTAGTTTTAGTCAATATGAATCCTTTTGTCCATTTGAAATGAATCTGGTCACTGATTTTCAGTTTGGACTGGATTATTCAATTGAGATGTCGAAAGGAAAAAAACAGTGTACTACAAAAGTTCTACAACATGAGACGATTTTGTACCTGTTTATCTCTTTTTCAACACCCTACATTGTTCAAAATTGGTTGCTCCTCCGCATTGAAAGTGATGGGAATCTATTGGGCAAATTCATGTTCACTAAGAACTGGTGATGCTACCTTAACAAACAATCGTCCGGCATGACATGAAAAAACTGCTCTCTGATTCACCCAAGTAGGCAAGCACACTATTGTTGTCAGACAATTGCAACTGAACTGCAGAACTAAGCTTTCAAAAATATATTGTTGCATGCACAAGAACTGAAAACTCACAAATCGAGGCCAGAACCACTTATCCTTCTTTTATTCATATAGTAATCATGCATTTCCTTTGTGCATAGGTTCTGCTGTCTCATACGACCACTAAATTCATATGAACAAAAAGCTAGGTTCCCAACGGGTACTGAAAATGAACATTAACGGTGATTGTAACTGGTGTAAACTTAGATTATTAAAATGAAACTGCAGGGCACTGAATTTTAACAAATTGTTCACTGAAATTGAGATAAGGTCACCGATAGAAGTTCATCTGAAAATAAATATGTACAGTGAATACAACATATACCCAATGCTATTAACAAACTTGCTGCTCCAGCAACACACAACACATGCTCTCAACAACGCCAACAGAATTGTCAAGATCACACTAGTAGCTCCATGTTGTTCATTGGCTCTCTCGAGTCCTCTGGTATCCTTCTGTGTCTGATGCTTTTATTGGGCGTTTTTACCCTGATAATGCGCACAGTGCAAGGTTGGTTAAAATTGTAATGGTCCTGAAGACGAAAGAGTGACTGCGCCTGATTCAAGGTGCACATATTGATATCTGACAACAAAACACTTACATATACTGAATCTTCCAACCAATAGCCGTGGTATGTCAATGGAAAAAAGAATTGCAACAACTAGAGGAAGCAAAGTTACAAATCTGAACATGTATGCTGTTCTGACTCTTGGCTGCATGAGAAATACTAGATGGAGTGAAGTCTGAGGATCCTGATCCGTCCAGAAGAGGGAATACATTGGTTGAACAACTAACGTTGTTAGAGCGTGTTTATCTAAAAGTTTTTTTTTCCCTTGTTTCTTGCCTGATTTCCTGAAGAACCTAGACAATGTCACTACATCAGAATGATGACACTTCGAAATTCGAGCTGAAATGGGCAACCTAGACAATGGCACTTATTTAGCGCAAGAACGGGACCATGATAAGTGCCAAGGGACTTGCTCAACGGCCAATAAGTGGCAGAGGAAGGCAACACTTCTCCACCAGTGGAACAAAAGATGCGAACGAAGGCTACAGATTGGTTATTTGTTGTCACTCCATCGCAAAAAACGGTAACATGTTGGCAGACACGAAGTAGAAGTTTGTGTAGAAAGGTGCAAAGGGAAGTTCTGATATCAAGGTGAACGGAAAATATAGATGTATCTTCTGTAAATGAAAGAGTCTACTTGATCTGAACTTTTGACCAGAGCGTGTGGGAGGCGATCTGGCCTTACGACCTGCCCAATGGAGCTCACCGACTGATACAAGAGGTTGGTAGAGGCTCTACTAGAGGGATTTAACGACGAACTCGTCTTCCAGGGACACGCGCCCCAGCGCCGAGCTCGCGGAGGAGCCAGGCGTCGTTCTCCGCAATGACGCGTGCCGCGATGCCGCGCGTGGTAAGAGTCACCATGAAGTGAAATCCGGGGAGACACAGCGGGTATACAGAAGCGGAGACCGTAGGAGAAGCGCATCCCGTCCATCCGAGACGAGGCGCCGTCGCCGGAGGGGAAGGGGGAGGGAGGGGAGCACGCCGACCTGGAGGATACAAGTCGCAAAGCAAGGGGTTTATGCAAATGCGTTGGATCGCAGTCGCGATCTAGGGAGCGTTCGATGTTTTAGAGCCTGCTCTAAACGAATAGAATCTAGTATTAAATAAAATCTACTGATAAAATCTTTTTACAGATAGATATATTTTTACGAGACGAATCTAATGAACCTAATTAAGCTATGTTTTGCTACAGTGATGTTACAGTAATGCTACAGTAACTATCGTCTAATCACGGCTTAACTATCCTCACTAGATTCGTCTCGTAAATTAGAGGAGGGTTCTGCAGTTAATTTTATAATTAAACTTTATTTAAGATAAGATTCTTTTAGTTTGGACCCCTCTAAAATTTAAAAGGGGGCGCAAGGAACACCCCGCTAGTTCTTTCTGTAAAATATATCAAGGGTGTTTGTATAAAGTTAGTTGACCGCGGTCAAGTGCAACGTGGACAATCGTCGCCGTTAGATGAAAATCGTGCGGCCAGATATGAATCGTCCCCTCTATGACGGCTCTGGAACTCCTGCCGGCGACCGCACATCGACACCGCCTCCACTCCATGCCTCGTCGTAACGACGCCTGGTCGAGGGTCGAGACCAACCCCCACCCTCAGTTTGTTCGTTCGGTGGACATCTGGTCGGTCTTTTCTTGGCCCCCGTACTGATCCGAGCTAGGCAATTAGGCGAGGTGTCAAGAGCGAACAGAAGACTGAGGCGAAGCAGAAGAACAGTTACATCACTGATAATCTATTCAGACTTCAGAGAAAAACTGATGATGTCGAGGGGTCAACTATAGCTCTGCTTTTACGACCTGATAGACTAGGTCATAAAGTACCACTTGCACAGTCCACTCCGCCATGGACAGAGCAAGTTTCCCCGATGGTTCTCATTCCTAGCACACTCAAACACAAAATGAAACTCTGGTGCAAAGGCAATTCCGATGGCTCTTGCTGATTGCAGTTTCCTATTCGCTTGCCATCGTGTGATGGATGATGATGCAGGGTGCCCGTATTTATATACTAAAATACTAGGAGAGGGCACGCTAGCTAGTCCCCTATCTGAATGAATCAAAGCAATCAAGTGCAAGAAGGTACACTTCATTAACACTGCCTGATTGAGGATCCGTGAAGATACAGGTTGATGAAGAAAATATTAGTTTTATCTATTTGTGGTTGATGTGAAAATTTTATCATAAACTGCAAATGGTGCTTTTTTTTAATTGACCTTTGATGCTGTGCACAGCGCAAGGTTGGCTACTGGGCACCTTGTATTCGTAAAGCACGATCCTTGCGCCTACAGAGTACAGGCACAGCAGTGGAACACTGCCCCGCGTCCCCTGTATCTGAATGAGTCAAAGCAGTGATGACGTTTACAATTACCTGTTATTCTTGGTTGTTATTGATGACATTAGCTCTATCACACATGGTTGACTTGTGCCTTAACGATGCCTCCCTACACACATGCCCCGATTTTAATCTCGCCGGTCATTTTGCTCCCGGGGTGAGACGTCATGCTGGGGCTCGCTTGACACCCCGCACACCATTCGCAAAAAAAAAAAAAAGACACCCCGCACACCGATTGATTGACTTCGTGAAAATGATGGACAGCGAGAGCGTGGTATCATAAGTGCCCGGCACCAGTTCGCCGCCGACCGACCACATCAACACCAGGTCCGAACACGTACGGCGCGAGCGTCCAAAACGCCATGGTCCCGGCCGACGATCGAGCAGCAGTGAAGGTGGCAATCAATCTAAGCATATGACTAGAGAGCATACATATAAACTTCATGCTGCTCAATTCTCATCGAAAGATGCTGTGGATAATAACAACCGCAACCAACAAGTGGTACCTGAAATCTGAACAACATATGTCCCTACAACATGATCCAGAATTTGGATTCTCACCGTTGCAATGTTACAATGGGCAAGGAATCACGTGAATGGAGGCACAAATTTTGGCGCTGAATACAGTTTCTCCTAAAGAAGCACAAAAGCATCACTATCGTGCAAAATACCGTTAAAAATGAGCAGGACTACATCATAAATCAGGTTGTCATCGAGCCTCCAAATCACCGGACAAGGCCCTGCCTGCAGTGTCTAGGAGAGATGTCGCCGTTCAGATCGTCGTCATTGCACCGAAGGAGACGCTTCATCAGCTGGATCTTGTCATTCGCACCCAAGAGGAAGTCACCTTTGAGGTCGATCCCTATGCACCCTTTGGATTGGGCTTGCCTATTGTCGCCCTATTGGTCCAAATCAGATGTTCTCTATTACACTCGGCATAGCAAGTTTCCTCCATGCCTCTCACTCCTAGCGCACTAACAAAACACAAGAAATCTATCTGATCTCTACTGCGATTCCTCCCATGATGAAGGCTACGATCCATGAAGGGAAGGGTGCCCGCCCAACATATACTCTGAGAGGTCGAACCGACGGGGTCGGTTACTTGATTATTGTAGCGAGCCCCAATGCTCCGTATCTAAATGAATCAAAGCAATGAATTGACGATTTGCATTAACTCTTCCTACGCTGTGTAAACTCATGGCTTATTTTGAGTTCTTTCGCTATAAAAAATGGCGCGCAAAGCTTTTACGGGAAAAAAAAAAGACTATTTACATTGACTCTTCCTGAGGATTAATGAATCCACGAGTCGATGAAGCCATGAAGGAGTAGTAGTATCTGTTCGTGGCTGTTAATTCATAACATCAGCTCTATCATAAACCACATATGGTCGACTTGCTTGCTGCTGTGAATTAACGGGGCCTTGCTATACGCATATAGTGCTGCGTTGACGAGCGTTTACTGATGCCAGCATGGCAACATTCCAGTTTTAATCTCGCCGGTCATTTTGCTCCTCGGGTGAGATATGTCACGCAGGGGATCAGGTACACGGTTGACACATGCTTGTTCGACCATGCATGCATGGGCGATGAGAGGGCGGTATCCGCAAGTGCGGCGCACCAGTCCGGTGCCGACTGCCGATCGAGCGAGCACGAACACGTCCGGCGCGAGCGTCCAAAACACCATGCATGGTCCCGACGAGCTGCTCAGCTCCTACTCTCTGTCGTAAGCACCGGCCTCATGTCCCCCGTTCCTTGCCTGGAGGATACAAGTCGCAAAGCGGGTTTATGCAATGTGTTGGATCGCGGTGGCGGTCGCGATCCTAGTTCTTTTTGTGAAACAGTAGGGGTGTTTGTATAAAGTTAGTTGACTGCGGTCAAGTGCAACGTGGACAATCGTCACCGTTAGATAAAAATCGTGCGGTCAGATATGAATCTGACCGGTAATTTGACGGGAGGCGGTCGCCCGCAAGCTTTCACGACCACATCATCCCGCGTCCATGACGGCTCTGGTCCCGTCCATGAAGGCAGGATATGACGACGGTGGGCATGGGCTCCCAACGCGTGCGCGAGCTGCCGTCGTCGTAACGACGCGAGGCTCGAGGCCAACCCTTACCCTCAGTTTGTTCCTTCGGTGGAGATCTAGTCGGTGTTTTCTTGGTCCCCGTACGCGAGGTGTCAACCGCGAACAGACGATGCAGGCGAAGCAGAAGAACAGTTACATTACTGATAATGTATTCGGAGTCTCAGACTTTCAAAGATAACGTAGCTCCTGGTTTACAACCTGATCGACTGCATAAACCACTTGCCATGGACAGAGCAAGTTTCCCGGATGGTTCTCATTCCTAGCACAATCAAGCACAAAACGAAACTCTGGTGCAAGAAGGCAATTCCGATTGCCCCCGCTCTTGCTGATTGCAGTTTTCTATTCGCTTACCACCGTGTGATGGATGATGCAGGGTGCCCATATTTATATACCAAAATACTAGGAGAGGCCACGCTAGCTAGTCCCCTACAGGCTACATATCTAAATGAACTAGGATGGCTGCCCGCGCACTTGCGCGGCTAGACTTAATATATTATTCAAAACATTTTTATATTTGTAAAAGTTTAACATGTTTTATTGTTTATTTATTTATTTATTTATTTTATACTTTATATTTATAAATAGTAAAAATAAATTAAAGAATTTCTCATCATCTTTCAATTTGAGTGTGAGATGAGTCATCAGTTATCTTGGATTGTAACTTAGCTCACTCATTGCATTTGATTTTGTTTTAAAAGTGAGGTCGGTTCAAACGTGTCATGCTACACATCTAACATATGTTAGAACGTGTCGTGTTACAAATAAATCTTTTGAAGAATACGTGTCATGCTAGAAATAGGAATTAAGTTTATTTTATATATTTTTATTATTTCAAAATTTAATTATTTTGGAATTGTAATGTTATAATGGGTAAATTATTGTAGAAATAAGATATAGGGATATTTTTAGCTTTTTTAAACCTATTTTTTTATTTATAATGGCATGGATGGTAATTTAGAAATAGGTGTCAAGGGTAACTTTGATTATTTTTTACTATTCCGAATTTAGTTAATTTTTAATTCATAGTGGCATGGTGGGTAATTTAGAAATATGTGCGAGGGTATTTTTGGTTATTTTTTATTATTTCGAATTTAGCTATTTTATAAATAGTTATAAGGGGTTTTGTGTTTCATAATGGCAGTGGTGGGTAATTTTTTCTTCTTATTTTTTCGGATTAACGTGGGAATTTCTAGCATTTTAGAGCGAACGTGGTTGCTCCTTTTCGACGTCAAATATATATATATATATATATATAATAGATCAAAGCAATCAAGTGCAAGAAGGTACACTTCATTAACACTGCTTGATTGAGGATCGGTGAAGATACAGGTTGATGAAGGAAAATTAGTTTTATCTATTTGTGGTTGATGTGAAAATTTTATCATAAACTGCAAATGGTGCTTTTTTTTAATTGAGCTTTGATGTTGTGCATGTGAAAACTGAAACACTGTTGTACTAAAGACTAAACAGCTAATGCACCTTGTATTCGCAAAGCACGATCCTTACGCCTACAGGCACAGCAGTGGAACACCGAACCATGTCAACGAAGAGTTTATCGAGTAGCTCATCAGTTCTCAGATGAACATGCTGTTGATAACAGCCACAGACAACAAATGGTACCTGGAATCTGAACAACTCGCAAGAGGTAAATGTGAATCCTCAGCAAACAGTGCATCTGTCACAGCAGCATGAGCCAAAATTTAGGTTCTCTTCTCATATCTGAAATTCTACAATGGGCAAAAAAGGCATGCGTTGAAAGCAGGCAAGGTAATTGGGAGATGAGCACAATATCTTTTGCAGAAGCCCAGCTACATCTACTATTATAGGCGAACAGGGTAGAAAGAAGTCAACCTCAGGCCTGCATCACTTTGCGGCAGTACTCGCCATCTACACTTCCAGATGTAGCCGCCGCACTGTGGTTCGTCCTTCGCGCGGCCGGTGGCGCTGCTCCAGCTGCCCTGAGCACCAATGCCCAAGAGGAAGTCGCCATTGAGGTGAGCCACTGAGCTGATAGTCGCCTGTCTGATTCAACTCAAAGTGTTCAGCCATTTTTTGCCACAGCAGCCTTCCGTGGTACCTCTCACTCCTAGCGCACTAAAAAACACAAGAAATGTCTCTGTACTCTTGTGCGAATGAAATTCCTGCCGATGTGGTTCGTAAAGGGTGCCCCGCATATATAAAAGACTCCAAGAGGGTGCACTGATCAGGTGGATTACTTGATTCCAGCCAGCACCACATATGAAGGAATCAAAGCAATGAAGTATTACTACATTAACTCTGCCTGAGGATCAATGAAGACGCGAGTTAAATTTTTGTTTTAGAAAGTAGTCCCTTTTCTGCCCCGGAAAGAGAATAGTGCAGTAGTGGTGTTAGTAGTAACTACTAGCATGATGTTGTGCACAGCTCAAGGTTGGTGGTGCATGTGAAAATTGAAATATCTTTGTACTGAAGACTAAAGAGTGAATGCCCCCTGGTTTAGTGTACAGAGATGATCCATGTCAACAAAGCACATCGTACAAGATACTAAATCAGTGACAGTGAATCTGTCCTTGTGTACATGTTAAGGCCTATCTTAATAGGAGAAAGAAATTATAATATAATTGTTTTCACCTAAACTGTCACTGGCTGAACACATAAAGAAAAGCTGAACCCATGGCATTTCAAATCTGGACATGTATGTCCAGAACAGAGAATACATTGGCTGGACTAGCACTGCATGATTAACATGTTTTCCCTACAGTTCTTTGTAATAAGTGGCCGACAGTGCCTAGTCTGTTTTGTTAAGTTCTAGCAAAAACTGTCAGTGATGACATTGTAGGGAATGACGTTGTTGGCAAAGTGTTAAAAACTTAAAACTGTCAGGAAAGGCAACAATTTCTATTGAGAAACTGTCGGCCACTCAAAAAATCAAAAGGCTAATGACTAGAACTGTAGGCCATTGACATAAAATTGTAGGGAAAATTTAACTATCTTGTAGTGTAGTATTTGTTTGAAAAGTGTTTTTCCTATTTCTTTCCTCATTTTCTGAACTAACTAGACAGTAGCACAACATCAGTAAACTCACAAAATTGCATCTCATCATCATAATTCGAGATTGAAGCTGGAACCAAGAACAAGAAAACCGACCATTATAGCTGTAAGAGAATTTCTCACATGGTCAAGAAGTGGCATACAAGATGGCAGCACTAGTACAGCAGTGACGGCCAATGATAGAGCTTGCACTTCTGCAGCGGTGAAGGTTGCAATCAATCGAATTTTTTTTCAAAATAATATTATTTTATTTGGAATTAGCAAAAATAATATCAAAATCAACAAAATTACATAAATAATACCTTGTCGCACGATGAATGCACGAAAATTGAATTTTCGTGTGTTCAACGCACGAAAACTCATTTTTCGTGCATTGAACACACGAAAATATGAATTTTCGTACTTTGAATGTACGACAATATAAAATATGCTATAGAATCCTATTTTCGTGTGTTGGTTGTTCGAAAATTGAGTTTTCGTGTACCCAATGTGCGACAATAGGTCCAGGAACAATAAAAAATTGAAAAAGTCATGAAAATACATATTTAATAATTTTCGTGCATTCAACACACGAAAATTGGAAATTAATTTTTTCTCCAACATGCAAAATTGTTTTTAGCTATTTTATGATGCAAGCCTTTACTTTGTTAAGTTACACAATTTTTTCTAACGTTAGGAAGAGGGATTCTTTCGCGACGGGGTAAGGAAAAATGTTGTGTATGTTTCCATGAGATAAGTAGCATATTTTTAATTTTTAATAAATTTTTTGCGGATTCATGGTCAAAAATATGCAGCTTATTTCAAGCAAAAATACGCAATACTTTTCCATATTCTATTGCGCAAGAATCCCCCTTCTTAACGTTAGAAATACTTGTGTAACTTAACAAAGTAAAGGCTTGCATCATAAAATAGCTAAAAACAATTTTGCAGGTTGGAGAAAAAATTAATTTCCAATTTTCGTGTGTTCAACGCACGAAAATTATTAAATATGTATTTTCTTGACTTTTTCAATTTTTTATTGTTCCTGGACCTATTGTCGCACATTGGGTACACGAAAACTCAATTTTCGAACAACCAACACACGAAAATAGGATTCTATAGCATATTTTATATTGTCGTAAGTTCAAAGTACGAAAATTCATATTTTCGTGTGCTCAACGCACGAAAACTCAGTTTTCGTGCGTTGAACACACGAAAACTCAATTTTCGTGCATTCAAAGTGCGACAAGGTATTATTTATGTAATTTTGTTGATTTCGATATTATTTTTGCTAATTCCAAATAAAATAATATTATTTTGAAAAAAAATCCGCAATCAATCTAAGCATATGTCTAGAGAGCATAAACTTCATGCTGCTTAACTCTCATCGAAACATGCTGTGGATGACAACCACAACCAACAGCTGGTACCTGGAATCTGAACAACATCTGTCCCTGCAGCATGATCCAGAATTTGGATTCTCACAATTGCAATGTTACAATGGGCAAGGAACAACGTGAATGGTGACACAAAGTTTGGAGCTGAATGCAAATCCTCCTAAACAAGTCCAGCAGCATCACGATCGCGCAAAAATACCGTTATAATTGAGTAAGAGTAGAACACAGATCAAGTCAACATCGAGCACCCCCCTCGTCGGATCGAGAAGGCCCTGCCCGCCGTGCCTCTGAAAGAAAGATTGGTCGCCATGCCGCGCGTCATCGTCCACGCCGAGGGAGGCGCTTCCCCAACGACTGTGTGAATTGACGCCCAAGAGTAATTCACCTTTGAGGTGGGTCCGCATGCACTTTTTAGATCAGATCGGATCGTTGCCGCCCTATTGGTCCAACTGGAACGGCCTCTGTTCCAATTGGCATAGCAAGTTTTCGCGATGCCTCTCACTCCTAAGTCCTAACGCACTAACAAACACAAGAAATCTATCTGAACTTTCCTCCCATGAGGAATGTTGGCCAGAATATATAACAAAATTGGAGAGGTCGCACTGATGGGGTCGATTACTTTGTAGCGACCCCCGCCCCACGTCCCCCATATCTGAACGAATTGAAGCAGTGATGATGTTTACATTTACTCTGCCTGAGGATCGATAAAGCCATGAAGAAATAGTACTAGTGCCCGTTCGTGGTTGTTATTCACAACATCAGCTCTATTATAAACCAACACATGGGAGAACTATCAGTTGATGCACTAGTGCAATACATTTACATATGGCTGCTTGTCCAAGATGTAACCCTACAACAACAAGCAGCAGATCAAATTTGCTGGAGATGGACAACATCCAGGCAATATACTGCAAAGTCTGCATACAGCATGTTCTTCGAGGGTTCAACATCATTTGAAGAAGCACAACTTATTTGGAAGACCTGAGCTCCACCAAAAGTCAAAATGTTCTTGTATCTGGCAATGACCCGACGGACGTGGAGGGCTGAAAGGAGGAAGCGCCATGGGCTACTGGACGACGACACATGCGCTCTCTGCTCGCAGGATCCAGAAGACATTGAGCCCCTGCTTTGGTACTGCCCGGTGGCCAAGGAGGTGTGGTGGCAGATGCTCAATTTCATGACACCCCGCGCACCGATCGATTGTTCGTGAAAACGATGGACCGATGAGAGGTTGGTATCTACTATCAGCAAGTGCCCTTCACGCTGCACCAGTCCGCCACCGACCGACCGCATCAGCACCAGGACCGATGCCATCAACACGCATGGCGCGAGCGTCCAAAACGCCATGGTCCCGGCCGGCGGTCGAGCAGCTCGATCGATCATACAGTAGTCGAAAGCCCTACATGCAAGAACGCAATGTTTCCGGGATTGTTCTCTGAACCTTTGTTCCAGGGCCTCTAGGCCAAAGCGCTTTGGTTGGATCCGATGGATTGATCCCCTCTTGCGTAAGAAGCTGCATACTGTACGGGGTTCCACTACTGTAGAAGCTTATTTACCAAAATTAGTCATTACGTACTGTAGGAAGTGATAAACTACATACATTTGCTAGACTATCAGAAACAACAATAGGATAAAGAATAAAAAGATGTTGCTCTCTGATCCTTGACTTATATTTGTAAGTCCCCAGTTTGTTTCAAGCAGCTAGCATTTGAACTCCTAGAGCCGCTTGTTCGAGCTGGCTTTCCCGAGTTAGATGGCACGGTGAGGAAGTGGCATGAAGATAAGGAGCAATTCCGCACCCTGGAATGATGAGTTGTTCAGGGAGCGGTGTTCAAAATGCATACTGTTTTCCCAGAGTGCTGACCCATTTCTCTGTAAATAAGGTGGTGCTAAGGATTGCTGTTTGACGGCTGTTCAAAGGAGGTGGCTTTGTGCAGTGTGAATACAATTAGATAGCAATGTATGAGAGAATGGTCCCTTTTCCCCTTGGACCAAAGTACACCAGTTTTGTGGCCCGTAGACCGGTTCATTTTTCCTTCTGAGTTTTGCCATGAGGTGGCTTTCAGATCAAAGTAATGCAGTCTGAAAGGAAAGAGAATGATAAAAGTTTTCCCTTCCCCAGTAGCTCAGGGATAGATGTACTCTTTTGCAGCTTCTGTGTAATATTTTTGGTCACTGGTACCCAACTTATGTAACTCAACATGGTGATCAATGAAGAATAAGAGTTGATCTATGAATGTGGCTGTTTATGATTGTTAATTGCAACTTTCTCTGAAATCATGAACGTTGATTTTGCTATGCCTTATGCGGTGCCTTTATGTCATACTTCAGTTTGTATTAGTAGTATTTTGTATGGAGTACTTGCTCAGTTCCTCGAAGCTTGAGGCAACCTTCCAGTTTCTTCGGACTGCATATGACATACTCCCTCCCTTTCAAAGTATTTACCATTATCGTTTCTATTTATAATTTAGTGTTTATGGTTTTTGATTCACCATGAGAAGTGCTTTTGTAATAATGATGTTAAACTATACAAATTTGTAGAAATTGATGTTAAAAGATAGAAAAGCGTGACTTACAACAATACCAGAATGACAATCAATGTGGAACATAGGGAATACGTTGTAAAAGGATTTGATCATGCCATGGGTGAATTGATGAGAAGTTATACAGTGGAAGGCAAGGCAGTTCGGATGTAACAGGGAGAAGAATGCAGTGACTCAGAGCCTCAGGGCTCTCGTACGAGTTAGTTCGTCAGGTTTCAATTCTGGTTATCTCAACTAGTTTTTTTGGGAGTCTACTTTATGCATTGTATCTTGTGCCGCTCATCTAAACTTGAACCGGTATACTTAACATCATATTGATCCAAAATGAGAAGTTAAAAAAAAAACTCGACCTGCGGGGGGTATGACGGCTCCCGGGCATTTTTTAAGGAGAATGATCTTCTCACACAGATCGAGAAAATCCCCGAACCCCCCCCCCCCCCCTCCCCCTCCGCACTCGTACATAGAGACTCAGCTGGCCGGTGAGAAACGGCGCGAGTGCTTTACTTGTGCTTTGCGTGCGGAGGAGCGAGGGAATTTTTTTTTGCGCCACTGTAGCTCGCACTACAGCAACCGCGGGTGCCGCGGCTCGAGCCTGGGTCGACGGGAGCAACGCTCCTGGAGCTCACGCTCTGACCAGCAGGCCACACGAGCGTTGGCCTAAAATGAGAAGTAGATATATAAAATTATTCTTTGGCTATAAATATCAACCCTAAATAACCCGTGGTCCAAAATTTGAGAGGTTTCATAATGTCCGAACAAGTTTAATTATTGTGGACTCCAGAATTTGCAGTACCATTTACATGTGAGGTGGTGTCCCTTGAACTCGTTTCCACCAACCCAACAATGGTCGCAACAACGCCTAGGATGGAGCGACCAACTCCATGCGGTCATCAAGATAGTTCTGTAAGTAACATAAGATCGTAAACTAGCATGTACTAGGCCTGAAACAAAATCAGTTTGACCCGTCGATTTGTGCGAACCGCATCTGAAAAATGCTATGGGATCGATTCAGCTCGACCCTAGAACAAAGCGGTTATCCTAGGAGCGAGAGCGCGACCTGTTTGACCCTCGTTCAACCCCAGCGTTGGCAGGAGATGGGTGCGGCGGCGCAGATCGCCGGTTCACACTAGGAGTTAAGGGCGGTTTGACCCTGATCATCCGTTTTGAGCATTTGACTCGCAGGAGAAGAAAAAGGGTCGCTCCGATCCGCTCCGTTTTCAGGCCTAGCATCTCCAGCCTTTTCCTAATGCCACTCATCCCTACCATACCCCAAATGAATAACAAAACTCTGAAGCAAGCCCTCTAGCTCCAACCACATGTTAATTGCTAGTTACTTACTTCTCCTCTGTAGAGATGTGTGGTGAGACGACGGGTTCGGGTGCCCATATATTGATATATAAATTATAAAAGACACATAGAAGTGCACTGCAGGGATTAATGGTTATTAGTTTGATGTTTTTATTAGGTCGTTTTTACCCTGATAATACGTACAGTGCAAGGTTGGTGAAATTGTAATGGTCCTGAAGACAAAAGAGTGTCTGCGCCAGATTCAGGGAGCACATATTGATATCTGACAGCAAAAATCTTCCGGCCAATAGCCGTGGTATATATGTCAATGGAAAAAATAATTGTAACAACTAGAGGGAGCAAAGTTACAAATCTGGACATGTATGCGGTCCTGACTCTTGGCTGCATGAGAGATACTAGAGGGAGTGAAGTCAGAGGATCCTGATCCGTCCAGAAGAGGGAATACATTGGTTGAACAACAAACATTGTTAGAGCGTGTTTATCTAAAACGTTTTTTTCTTTTTTCTTGCCTGAATTCCTGAAGAACGATGGCACTTATTTAGCGCAAGAACCGGAACATGATAAGTGCCAAGGGAGGGACTTGCTCAACGGCCAATAAGTTGCAGAGGAACGCAACACTTCTCAAGTAGTGGAACTAAAGAATGCGAACTAAGGCTACGTACAGATCGGTTATTCGTTGCCACTATACATTGCAAAGAGTAACATGTTAGCAGACACGAAGTAGAAGTTTGTGTAGAAAGGTGCAAACGGAAGTTCTGATATCAAGGTGAATGGAAAATAGATATATCTTCTTCTACAAACGAACAAGAGTCTACTTGATCTGAACTTTTTTTTGACCAGAGCGTGTGTGTGTGTGTGTGGGGGGGGGGGGGGGGGGGGGGGGGGGGGGTGCGATCCGGCCTACGACCTGCCCAATCAGTGGCGGAGCTTGAGCATGGATCCAGGGGGGGCCGGCTTCAGTAATTAAGCAAAAAAAATGGTGAACAGTAGCTAAATTACTGTTTGTGCAATGCAAATTTGTCCAAAGCAGGGTGGGGGTGGGGTGGGGGGGGGGGGGGGGGGGGCATGGCCTACTCTGCCCTTCATTAAGCTCCGCCCCTGTGCCCAATGGAGCTCACCGACTGATACAAGAGGTTGGTAGAGGCTACACTATAGTGATTTAACGATGAACTCGTCTTCCAGGGACTGCACCCCGGCGTCGAGCTCGCGGAGGGAGCTACAGGCCCGGCTCTATGGTTTCGAAGGCCCTGGGGCCGCGAACACAAATCCAGGCCCCCTATAGCTAGACATATATATTTCACTCACAAAATATGTGCAGTAAAAAAAGATAACAGCAAACGTAAACCAACTGCTCAAACACTAAAAATAAATTCATTGAGAAAAAGTGCTAGGAGAGATCACTCGGATAAGAATCAAACTCCAAATCAACTGGTCACTTGCCATTTGCGAAAAATACTCTTTCTAGCATTTCTTGATGCAAAATCATTAATGATAGTATCAAGATCAATGGCGTCTATGATATTCCTCTCAATACAGCACACTGCCAATCTATTCAATCTTTCTTGTGACATAGTTGACCTCAAATAATTTTTCAATCCCCGCAAAAAAAATCAATATCTTAAATTTTGAGAGACTTATTTCACTTGTGCATTGCCGGAGGAATCTCTCAAGTCCTCAGGATTCTCATTGGAAACCTAAGTACTTGAAAAGAACTTATGTATGGCACCCGTTTGCGACTCAATAGATTGATCCTCTAGTCTTCTTTTGTTCCTTTTTGCAGCACCAGACAAATGTTTCGGTGGCAACATTTCTCCAAAACCTAATCAGGCCTTTACCTCAAAAGAAAAAAAAAGACTAATCAGCACTAAGACTAATTAACTATCGGTGGGGAAAACATATGAATGAAGAGGTAAGAAATTAACAGAAACTTACCTAAGTCGCGGCAAGCCGGCAAATCAATCAGCGATCCCCATCCGTTTGCTTGCTTGGCCTGCCGCTTCTGCAACAATCGGCAATACGGCAGCTGGACGATCCGCAACACGGTGGCTGCGGCGAGATTGGCAGTACGGCGGCTAGGACGAGTTGACGAGCAAGGCGTTCCACGCTCGGCGATCAGGAAAGCTGAAGAGTTGTACGTGAAAACGATCGAGACGATAGTGGGTGCTAGACTGCCGCCGGGCAATAGCGCTTAACCTGCGGGCCTGTTTAAGTTTTGTTGGGCTATTAACTTGATTCGGGCCTGCTAAGCATCAAGTAATCAACCATATATGTAAAATGGCCTGCTAAGCATCAAGTAATCAACCATATATGTAAATTTTTGGGGCCCTAGGACGTGACATTTCCTATAAATAGAGTGCTGCGCGAAAGTCTTCTTATAGCACGCTTTAAGATCAGTGCGAGGCACAGAAAAACAACGGATGTTGTGCACGCGGCGGGCTGAGAGAGGGGCGGGAGCAGGACACGTGGCCGTGCGGTCTGACGCGCGGGAGTTCGAGTTGGATTAAAATTTTCAAAACGATTTTTCTCTTCAACCGTAATTCCGTTTCCAAATCCGTTTGAACCACGATGATCCTTACAATTAATGCAACAAAACAAGATTCCACATAAATATATTTTTTGAATTTTTGAAAATTAATATTTTAAATATATTATTTTAATATTTTTCTTTTGCTGTTTCGACGTTGTTCTAGCCATTACAACTAATTTTTCTAATCTTCTAAGAATTAATTGTTCCAACAGTACAGTTTTGCTGTTCTAATGGTACATTTCATTGTTCCAACATTACATTTTCAGCGTGTTCGTCTCGCTGCTTTGCAGCCGCTGCTTTGCAGCAGCTACAGTGTTCACAGTTATTTCTTCAGCAGCAGCTACAGTGTTTTCTGCAGCAGCTACAGTATTCGCAGTTATTTTTCTGCAGCCGCAGCTGCAGAGAAACGAATTCCAGTGGTATAGTTTCATTGTTCCAACAGTGTATTTTATTGTTCGAACATTACATTTTATTGTTCCAGTGGTATAGTTTCATTGTTCCAACAATGTATTTTATTGTTCCAATAGTACAGTTCTAGTTCTAACAGTGTATTTTTATTGTTATGAGATGGAGCAAATCCTAAAAAAAACTGTCAGACAGTCAACACGCGACAGAAAAATATGTGCATGCATTGTCCTGTGCTGTGTCCAGTGTCCGGCCGCGCGACGCTTCTGCGTTCAGCCTGGGCGCCCAAGAAAAATACAAGCTGTGTCGCGCGCCCGTGTTAACGGGCCGTGATGGGCTGCGCTACATCACAGCTTCGGATAGCGCGCGGTGCCTATAGGCAGCCCCCTAGGCCGTCACCCTCATTGCCCCGGCCCAGAGCCGGCCGTGGGGAGCTAGGCTCCGTTCTCCTCAAGGACGCGTGCCGCACGTGGTAGGGGCCATCAGGAAGTGAAATCCGGGAAGATACAGCGGGTAAACGAAAGCGGAGACCGTAGAAGAAGCGCATTCCATCCACCCGAGAGGAGGTGCAGTCGCCGGAGGGGGAGGGGGAGGGGGGGGGGGGGGGGGGGGAGCATGTCGGCCTGGAGGATACAAGTCACAAAATAATGGATTTATGCAAATGTGTTGGATTGGGTCGCGATCCTAGTTCTTTCTGTGAAATAGTAGGGGTGTTTGTAACTTTGTATAAAGTTAGTTGACCGCGGTCAAGTGCAACGTGGACAATCGTCGCCGTTAGATAAAAATCGTGCGGCCGGGAGGCGGTCGTGCACAAGCGTTCACGACCTCATCCTCTCCATGACGGCTCTGGTCCTGCCGGCAACCGCATCAACGCCGCCTCCACTCCATGCCTCGCCGGTCAGGGACTCGTTTTGGTGTTCTGAAACATCCCGCACGGGCTAAGGGTAGGCAGGATATGACGACGGTGGCCGGTGGGCATGGGCTCCCAATACTTGCGCGAGCTGCCGTCGTCGTAACGACGCGAGGCTCGAGACCAACCGTCACCCTCAGTCTGTTCCTCTTCCTTCGGTGGAGATTTGGTCGGTGTTTTCTTGGTCCCCGTACTGATTCGAGCGAGGCAACTAGGCGAGGTGTCAAGAGCGAACAGACGACGCAGGCGAAGCAGAAGAACAGTTACATCATACTGATA
Organism: Eragrostis curvula; assembly: GCA_007726485.1. Taxonomy (NCBI): domain Eukaryota; kingdom Viridiplantae; phylum Streptophyta; class Magnoliopsida; order Poales; family Poaceae; genus Eragrostis; species Eragrostis curvula. Next base: position 37,767,335 of record CM017445.1, on the reverse strand, counting down.
ACGTATTCAGAATTAAGGATGTGAAGGAATCGGTAACTCTGCGTTTACAACCTGATCGACTGCATAAACCAGTTGCACGGTCCACTCCGCCATGGACAGAGCAAGCTTCCCCGATGGTTATCATTCCTAGCACACTCAAATACAAAACGAAACTCTGGTGCAAAGGCAAACCCGATTGCCCCCGCTCTTGCTGATTGCAGTTTACTATTCGCTTGTCATCGTGTGATGGATGATGCAGGGTGCCCGTATTTATATGGTACTAAAAGACTAGGAGAGGACACACTAGTATTAATAGTAATTTGTACTCCTCAGTCCTCACAAGCCTATGTATAACAAGTGCACTTCTGGTATTATTAGTAGTAATTAGCATGATGTGGTGCACAGCTAAAGGTGGGTGGTGCAGGTGAATGCGCCTGGTTTAGTGAACACAAATGATTCATGTCAACAAAGTAACCACATCGTACAAGATACTGAAGCAATGAATCTGTCCTTGTGTACAACTACAGCATGTTAAGGCCTTAGTATCTTAATGGAAGAAATAAATTATAATTATTATGATTGTTTTCACCTAAAATGTCACTGGCTGAACACATAAAGAAAAGCTGAACCCATGGCATTTCAAATCTGGACATGCATGTTCAGAACAGAAAATACATTGGCTGGACTAATGTTTGTTTAAAAAGTATTTTTCCTTTCTCTATCCTCATTTTCTGAACTAACTAGACAATAGCACAACATCAGCAACTCACAAACTGAGCATTGCATCTCATCATCATAATTCGAGATTCGAGCTGAAACCAAGAACAAGAATACCGACCATTATAGGTGCAAGAGAATTTCTCAAATGGCCAAGAAGTGGCAGAGGATGGCATCATTAATACAACAGTGACGGCCAATGAAACTGTAGAGTGTGCACTTCTGCTGTTCTCCAGCGGTGAAGGTTGCAATCAATCTAAGCATATGACTAGAGGGCATAGATTCATGCTGCTCAATTCTCACCGAAACATGCTGTGGATGACAACCACAACCAACAACTGATACCTTAGAATCTGGACAACATCTGTGCCTGCAGCATGATTCCGAATTTCGATTCTTTACAATTGCAATTTTACAATGGACAAGGAACATCGTGAATGGAGGCACAAGGTTTGAAGCTGAATGCAACCATCGTGCAAAATAGTGTTACAAATGAACAGGAGTGGAACACTAGTCAGGTGGACATCGATCCTCCACCGCGTCGGAGAAGGCCCTGCCCGACGTGCACTGAAGGGATGCAGCCGTGTTGCACGTCGTCGTCCACGCTGAGGGAGGCGCTTCCCTGCGGCTATGTGAGTTGACGTCGAAGGCGAATTCACAATTGAGGTGGGTCTCTATGCACTCTTTCAATCGGAATGGCTCATAGCCGACCTATTGGTCCGAATGGCGCGAACTCTATGCCACTCGGCATAGCAAATTTCCTCAGTGCCTCTCACTCCTAATGCACAAACACACACAAGAAATTTATCTAAACTCTGACGAGAATGCAATTCGCCAGCCAGCCTATATAAGAGGTCGCACTGATAGGATCGGTTACTTGATTGTAGCGACCCCCGCATCCCCCATATCTGAACGAATCAAAGCAGTGATGATGTTTACATTTACTCTGCCTGAGGATCGATGAAGCCTTGAAGAAATAGTACTAGTACCTGTTCTGGGTTGTTATTCATAACATTAACATCAACTTGTGCCTTAACGGCGCCTCCCTTCACCCAGGTTCTGGTTTTAATCTCGCCGGTCATTTTGCTCCCACGGTGAGACGTCACGCATAGACACGGCTGACACTCCGTGCACCGATTGTTCGTGAAAACGATGTACCGACGAGAGCGTGGTATCTATTATCAGCAAGTGCCCTGCACCAGTCCGCCGCCGACCGACCGCATCAGCGCACCAGGTCCGGTGTGCCACCAACACGTACGGCGCGCGAGCGTCCAAAACGCCATGCATGGTCCCGGCCGGCGATGAAGCAGCTCGATCGTTACATACGTCTGTTGCAAGCCCTACATGCAAGAACGCCATGTTTCCGGGATTGTTCTCTGAACCTTTGTTTGTTCCAGGCTAAAGCGCTTTGGTTGGATCCGATCGATCGATGCCCTCTAGCTTGCGTGCTGGCGTGATCTGTGACACGGCCTCCCTGCCTGAACCGTCGGTAGCGTCCACCTTCGTTCGTCGCCTCGTGCGACAGAGACAGGCACGGACGAAAGTGCGTCATGAACGACCGGCCACTAGCGTTCACAGCGGCAAGGAGCTCCCGGTGCGGTTTACATCGTTCACCGCGGCGTCGTCGCTCAGCTCGAATAACCAGCAGCTTGGCCGACGGAGGCGGAAGCAGACCGGGAGAACTTCCTGGGCGCCACCACCTCGAAGCGTTCGTCCAATTCCACCGCGCGCTCGAACCACTTTGGCCGCCGCGACGTGGCGGCGGGTGTGCGCGCGCAGGCCGCGCGGCGCCGTAGCGTAGCGCCGCAGGACGACCCAGAGCTTGATGGCGCGGAACGGGCGCGACAGAGAGATCTGTCAGTCCTTGTAGTCGATGGCAGCCGGTTTAGCCGTGCCGCTCGTGCCATCGACGTTCTTTGAGGTACAGGTACTCCGGGTCGGTGGACAGCGCGGACGTCAGGTCACGGGGACGGGGGTTCGCCACCCAGAGGCAGCAGCAGTCCGTGTTGGCGAGGAACCACTTGTGCGGGTTCATGCTCACCGAGTCCGCCAGCTCGGCGCCGTCGAGGTAGCCCTGGAACTCCGGGCACACGGCCGCGCTGCCGGCGTACGCGGCGTCGACGTGCAGCCACATGACGTGGTGCCGCGCCACCTCCCAGAGCTCCGTCGTGCCCACCGTGGCGAACAGATACAGCGGCACGAGGCCGCGCTCCACCGCGACGAGGACGGCGGCGGCGGTCAGGCCGTGCCCGGACTCCGGCGAAGTCGCCGGCACGCGGAAGTTGGACGGCGGGATGTCGACGCGCCGCGCGCCCTGCTAGAAGGTGACGTGCGTCTGGTCGGACGCGTAGACCGCCAGCCTCGCGATGGCCTCGTGGCCGCCCAGCTTAGCCAGCGCGCGGTCCCGCGCCGCGGCGAGCGTGCACACCACGGCCTTGCACGTGCAATCCTGCAGCACGCCGCCGCCGCCGGAGAAGACCAGCCGGCGCGGCAGCCCCAGTACGCCATGGTTCCGACCGGCGATCGAGCAGCTCGATCGTTACATACGTGTGTCGAAAGCCCTATATGCAAGAACGCCATGTTCCCCGTCTTGTTCTCTGAACCTTTGTTTGTTCCTGGCCAAAGCGCTTTGGTTGGATCCGATCGATCCCCTTGTGCGTGCTGGCGTGATCTGTATCACGGCCTCCCTGCCTGAACCGTCGGCAGCGTTCATCTTCGTCACCTCGTCCGACAAAGACAGGCACGAACCCTACATTACACATCCTACCGTCCGTGCCAGCTCGGGTTCTGCATGCGACCGCCTCCACTCCTTGCCTCGCCTGTTAGGAACTGGTTTTGGTGTTCTTGAACCTCCCACACCAAAGTGGCTAGGACAGGGTTCCCGTACCAATCCGAGCGGCGGTGGTCACGGGCTTTCACCATTCCACGGCAGAAGCTGCCGTCGTCGTAACGACGCCATGGTCGAGACTCGAGTCCAACGCCACGGTCGGTGTTTCCTAGGTCCCCGTAACAATCCGAGCGAGGCAACTAGGCGAGGGGTCGAGCAAATAGGCGACAGAGGCGAAGCAGCGGCGCCGCAAGGGGCTTCGAGGCGTTCCGAAGAACAGTTACACGATATTGTATTCAGAGTGAAAGTTATGACATGAAGCAATCGATTGCTCTGCATTTGCAATCTGATCGTCCGGTGCCTACTGAACCGCTTGTATGGTCCACTCGGCCATGGACAGAGCAAGTTTCCTCGGTGGTTCTCGTTCCTAGAACACTCAAAATCAAATACTCCAATTCCTCCAACGGGGCACACAAGAAAAGTCTAGTGCAATGAAATTACCAATCCCTCGCATTCTAGCTGATCCCACTCTAGGCGACTACCAGCTCAGTGGCCTACCATTATAGGCGAACAGGATAGAAAGAAGTCAACCTCCAGCCTCCGTCACGTCGCAGTCCCACGTGCCATCCAACTGCTGGATGTAGCCACGTACACCGTGGTTCGTCGTCCGTGCAGTCGGCCGCACTGCTTCAGCAACCCTGAGCATCGATGCCCAAGACGAAGTCGCCATTGAGGTGGGCCACTAAGCTGGTAGTCGCGTGTCTGATTCAACTCCAACCGTCTAGCCGAAACATGCCATCGCACGTTTCCTTGGTGCCTCTTACTCCTAGCTCACTTAAAAACACAAGAAATCTCTCTGAACTCTTGTGCGAATGCAATTCCTCCCATAGACTGGTTGATACAGGGCGCCCCGTATATATAGCTAGCACAGCACTGCACCTGAAGGAATCAAAGCAATAAAGTACCACTTCATTAACTCTGCCCGAGGATCAATCAAGATATGAGTTAATTTTTGTTTTAGAAAGAGTAAAGTGCATTCCAAGTCCTCAACCTATTTCGGGGTTCTCATATGGGTCCATAAACTCTTAAAATGAAGATCTAGGTCCCTAAATTATTTTAGAGTTCTCATTTAGGTCCATAAACTCTTAAAATGAAGATTAATATCCCTAAACTATTTTGATTTTTTTATCTAAGTTCATAAACTCTCGAAACAAAGATTTTGGGCTGGTGATCGATGGCTCCGTTCTCGCCGCCACCTCCGATCACAACATCACCCGCAGTCGTGGATTTGCTGGTGGCCTATTCATCGAGGTCGAATAATCCCTATATATCAAAACCGTCAAAAATACCGAAACAAGATATCACTTTTTTTTTTTGTATCACTCATGCTACTGGAATGGTATATATACGCCGTTCCCGCCGGGTACTAGAATGATATTTAAAACAAGGTTAAAACTCTTGTCAAATCTGTGAGTCAACAGTCTAGCATTCTATGTCATCATGATTCAGGCGCAAGTCGTATTGTGGATGGCTGCTTAAGCGCCAAAGAAGATTAGAGAACCAAATCTTGTTTTGAGAATTTATGGACCCAGATGAAAATCCTTAAATAGTTTAAGGACCTAGATGTCATTTTAAGAGTTGATGGACTTAGATGAGAACTTTGAAACAGTTTAGAGACACAAACATTCGTTTTAAGAGTTCATGAACCTAGATGAGAATTCTGAAATAGTTTAAAGACCTAAGATGCATTTTACTCTTTTAGAAAATAGACCCTTTTCTGGCCCGTAATGCAGCCTGCTGGAAGGAAAGAGAATAGTGCAGTAGTAGTGTTTTTTTTTTTTTTTTTTGGTTTCAATAGCTTATGTAAATGTACTCTTCCTTAGCTTGTTCTGATTTAACAGAGTGATCAATGAAGAATATGTGTTTACCAATAAATATGAATGCTTCTTGTTGTTATTTGCAACTTATGCAATCACGAACGTTTGTAACTTGGGCAATGGTCGCACCATATAAAGATTTCGAACTTCCTACTCCAGCATTAGCACGCAAAGAACAGGATCATCATCAACAACCTTTCAAGAGATAGAAAGGGTCGCCGTAACCTACCACGGTTGATTTTTTTTTCTCAATGCCTCTAATCCTTAGCACACTCAAATACATAACAAAACCTTGGTGCAGCTTCTCCTCTCACCTCTTGCTAATTTGTACTCCTCACATGCCTATGCATAACAAGTGCACTTCTGGTGTTAGTAGTAATTAGCATGATGATGTGCACTGCTCAAGGTTGGTGTTGCAGGTGAAAATTGAAATATTTCTGTACTGAATGCACCTGGTTTAGTGTACTGTGTACACAAATGATCCATGTCAACAAAGTAACCACGTCGTACAAGATACTGAATCGGTGAATCTGTGCTTGTGTACAACTACAGGCATGTTAAGGCCTTCGTATCCTGATGGAAGAAATTATAATTATTATGATTGTTTTCGCTTAAAATGTGACTGGCTGAACACATAAAGAAAAGCTGAACCAGGACATTTCAAATCTGGACATGTTTGACCAGAACAGAGAATACATTGGCTGGACTAGTGTTTATTTTTCCTATTATTTTTAACTCAGAACTAACCAGACAATAGCACAACATCAGCAAACTCACAAACTGAGCATGGCATCTCATAATAATAATTCGAGTTTCGAGCTGGAACCAAGAACAAGAAAACTGACCATTGTAGCTGCAGCCTGCAAATTCTTAAGAATTTCTCAAATGGCCAATAAGTGGCAAAGGATGGCAGCTCTAGCACAGCAGTCACGTCCAATGAAACTGTAGATTGTGCACTTCTGCAGCGGTGAAGGTTGCAATCAATCTAAGAGCATCCTCAATGGTTACCTCTAAGCTAATTTTTAGAATTGTTTATTGAAAAAAAGAAAAGAGAGAAGGCAACTAACTCTTCCTTAAGAGGCAGCCTCTTAGAGAAATGAGAGACTTAAATATAGACCCCACTACTCTTCAATTCTTTGCAAGAGTTAGCTACTGTCTCTTAGCTGACTTTACCATTCAGGACGCTCTAAGCATATGACGAGAGAGAATAAACTTCATGCTCCTCAACTCTCGTCGAAGCATGCTGTGGATTAACAACCACAACCAACAACCGATAATCTCTGAACAACATCTGTCCCTGCAGCATGAATCACGTGAATGGAGGCACAAAGTTTGAAGCTGAATGCAATTCTTACTACTCCTTCCGTTCTAAATTAGATGTCACTGTTGACTTTTAGACATCACGTTTGACCGCTCGTCTTATTCAAAAAATTTATTCAAATATAAAAACAAATATGTCATGATTAAAATACATTCAATAATAAAACAAGTTGTAAAAAAATAAATAACATTTGTGTAAAAAATTTGAATAAGAGGAGCAGTCAAACGTGATGTCTAAAAATCAACAGTGACATCTATTTTGGAACGGAGGGAGTAGAGAAATCCAGCAGTGTCACGATCGTGCAAACTACCGTTATAAATGAGCCGAATCAAAACACAAATGATGTCGATATCGAGCCTCCACCGCGTGGGAGAAGGCCCTGCCCGCAGTGTATGGAAGAAACGTTGCCGTGCGGCCAAGAGGAAGTCATCTTTGAGGTGGATCACTGTGTACTCTTTGAATTGGGCTTGCCCGTACTTGCCTTCTTGGTCCAAATCGGACAGACTCCGTTCCATCTGGCATAGCAAATTTCCTCGGTGCCTCACTCCTAGCGCACTAACAAAACAGAAGAAATCTATCTGACCTCTAGTGGAAATGCGATTCTTCCCATGATGAAGGCTATGATCCATGAAGGGAAGGGTGCCTGCCCATCCAGAATATATATGCCCCCCTTTAGAACGTAGGATTTTCATATAAATTATACAGGAATTTCACAGGAATCAGTTGACTGTTCACAGAAAAAAACGCAGAAACAGAAAAAAATCCCGCGTTCCAAAAGCCCCATAACAGACTGAGAGGTCGAACCAACAGGGTCGGTTACTTGATTATTGCAGCGAACCCCGGTGCCCCGTATCTGAATGAATCAAAGCAATGAAGTGGCAATTTTCATTCACTCTGCCCGAGGATCAATGAATCCACGAATCGATGAAACCATGGAGGAGTGTAGTAGTAGTATTTCGTGGTTGTTTATTCATAACATCAGCTCTTATCAGGCCAGTCTCAGTGGATACTTTTATTTCACACTTTTCAAAGGTGCCACATCAGATTTAGAGTTTTCACATGATAAATGAAATGGTCTCTCTCAATGCACAATTTCATCTCACGGTTTCATAAGCAAAGCATAATATTAAATTCTTGCATTGAGATTGGTCAAAACATGTTAGGATGAAAGTTTTTGCTCTCAATAAGTCTTTCAATAAGCTTTCATATATATGAAACCGTGCCAACTTCCTTTCATTAGGATGAAAGGAACTTCTCCTCTTTCATCTTAATTGATGTGACATGTCATCTATTTTATTGATGTGGCACCTTATTTAATGTTGATGAAAGGCCCATTGAGACTGGCCTCATAAACCACATATGGTCGATTGCTTTCTGCCGTGCCTTAACGGCGCCTCGCTACCGCCTACACGCATATACTCCCAGGGTGCTGCGTTGATGAGCGTGTAGTGATGCCAGCCCAGCGAAGCAACGTTCCAGTTTTAGGGCCTCTTTGTTTCGGCTCCGTGAGCAGCTTCGGGAGCCGCTTCACCTGCATGCCCACCAAACGGGGTGCTCCTCCGTCAGCTTCTCCTGAAATCCCGGGCGAAGCCGTGCCCAAAAACCAGGCGAAGCGAGGAGCGTCCGAAGGGCAGCTTCGTCGGCTCCCTCTCCCTCCACGTCAGCTCCATCCGAAACTGCCCCTGATGGGGGAGCACGAGAAGGAGGCGCCGGAGTTCAAGGCGGCGCGGCGACGCGAGAGGCCTGGGCGCGAGCGTTGCAGTCGGAGTCGGGCGTCCTCACCCGTGCGGCAGGCCTGGGCAGCTCCATCCCGCACGGCAACGCCTGCATCACCTGCTCCGCCCCACTGCCCGGCGCAGCTCAGCCGGTTTGCAATTCGCCGCCGCCGGCAGCTCAATCTGCTGTGAGCTTTGTCCCTGGCGGATAAAATATTGTAGCTGCGGGATAAGAACGGTGACCATCAAGAGGACGAAGGAGTAAAAAAGAAATCCTTTGCGTGCCATTGCTATATATTTTTTTTTTAATCAGACGAAAATAATGTTGTTGGTTAATTAAGCAATGATTTGATGGGAGGAGTAAAAAAATAACGTAGAAATTAAGGTCCAACAAAATTTGATCCTACTAATTATTGGTAAAACTTGAACTGTATGTATATAATCTAGCCTTATGTTCAAGAGCATTATAGACAATTGTTTTCTTTTATGTACTCATACAAACTAAATAAAGCCGCAGGAGAAGCTGTTCTACCAAACGATTTCAGACACCGCCACAGCCAGAGCCGGCATAGCTCTTTTTCAGAGAAGCTACAGCCACAACCGAAACTGACACAGCCGAAACCCAAACAAACAAACCCTTAATCTCGCTGGTCATTTTGCTCCCAGGGTGACATCACTGAGATGTCACGCGGGGAATCATGCAGGGACACGACTGACACCTGCTTGTTCGCAAAAACCATGGACGACGAGAGGGCGGTATCCGGAAGTGCGGCGCACCAGTCCGGTGCCGATCGAGCGAGTAGGAACACGTACGGCGCGAGCGTCCAAAACGCCATGCATGGTCCCGGCGAGCTGCTCAGCTCCTACTCTCTGTCGTAAGCACCGGCCTCATGGCCTGTTCCTGCATGCAAGAACTCCGGGATTTCCCGGCAACGGCTATTTTGGTTGGATCCCATATGCTGGCGTGATCTGTATCACGGCATCCCTGCCTCAACCGTCGGCAGCGTCCTCGTTCGACAGAAACAGGCACGGACCGTACAGTACTCTATTAGTTCAGCAGTGTACAGAGAGTATAGTACGGCGTAGTAGGCACGGGCTAAGCACACGTAGACGACGTATGATACAAGACGACATCCCGAGCAGGGTTCAGCATTCTCCCTGCACTGTCCAGGGCTTTGGGATCCTTGTGCAGCAGCCGGGGCCCGGGACAAGCCCAGTTTATTTGGCTCCGGCCGCGACTGATCCAAGACAAGTGTGCACAAGAAAGAGGCCCGTGAAGCGCGTGGAACTCCAAGGCCCAGGGAGTATCGTCTCGTTGCCGCCGCCGCCTTGCTCCGGCCATCACCGGAGTCGACGCCCGCCGAACAGGTGAGGTGAGGCGTCCGCCGTTGTATACCCTTTCTTCCTCTCCGGTATTTTTTTTTGTTCCTCCATTTCATCTTCTCGTCGTCTCCTGTCACCCGGCAGTGTGGACGCCTGCACGCCCCCGGCCTGTTCGACGGAATGCCTCCGAAGAAAAGGGACAGAAAGGACGAGGGAGCCGCCGCAGCGTCGCCTGCTCCGGAAGTTAGCCGTGACCGCATCAGCGCGCTGCCGGACGACGCCCTCCAGCACATACTCTCCTTCCTCCCGGCGGAGGACGTTGTACGGACATGCGCGCTTGCACGGCGCTGGCGCTACCTCTGGAAATCGACAACAGGCCTGCACATCATCACTCCAGGTTCGATTGCGGGGATCAGGGAGTTCGTGGACCATCTGCTGCTCGTCCGTGCTGGCTCACGTATAGACACGTTCGAGCTCACCACCAATCAGGGCTTGTCTGAAGATGACATTCCACGCGTCAACCTCTGGATCCGGAACGCAGTGGCGTGCAAAGCCCAGGTGATCCAGCTGAAGACCTATGGAAGCCGTACCTGGCTTGAGTTGGAGGACCTTCATCTAGTCTTCGCCTCTCAGCATTTGACAAGGCTAGAGTTTGCCTACGTAGATTTCAATGATACCTTACTTAACTTCTCAACCTGTTCTGCATTGCAAGATCTAGTTATCAGACAGTGTAGTTTAGTGCCTGTCAAGAGGATCTCATCCCATTCCTTAAAGCGTCTGAATATCACTTCTTGCAATTCCAGTGACAGTTTCCGCACTCGCATTCATGCTCCAAATCTTGTTTCATTGTGGCTCAATGATGCTTTTGAAAGGGCTCCCGTGCTTGAGAGTATGTTGTTTCTAGTGGAAGCAGTTGTTACAATGATTTGGCGTGTGGATTCCGACCAGTGCAGGCATAGTGACTTGGGCAATTGTGATGATTCGGACTGCCAAGGTTGTTATGGCATACAAGAGGAAGAAGGTTCATGTTTTCTTCAAGGTTTGTCTATGGCTAAGAACTTGACTCTTCTAGCAAGTCCTGGAACGGTATGATTACATGTTTCTTCTTCACTCCTTTTATAACAGAACACTCATTATTTATTTTTTTTTGTCTGTTAGCAGTATAGATTTATTGATTTTTCTGGTTGCAATTTTTCCAGCTTATTTTCAGAAGGGGCTTGAACTTTTGCCCTACATTTAGGCTTCTGAAGAACCTGCTACTCAATGAATACTGGTGTGTGCCCAATGTTGATGCATTGGCATGTATTCTTGAGCATTCATCAGCTCTTGAGAAGCTCACTCTTGAATTATTTTCCAAGGTATAAAAGCTCTTAAATGACAAATGATGCATTATGGGAAGAAAAAAATTGCATTTTCTATTGACCTTTAATTATTTTGTGAGCTGCAGGGGCCTAAACATAATGTGGAAATAAAAGGAAGCCCCCACCAGAAAGGGACATCAGCTGCAACATTGCCACACCTTAAGATTGTGGAAGTCAAATGTAAAGCAGTTGATGAGAAAGTTCTCGATGTATTGAAGTTTCTGAGTAAACACAACATACGTAAGCTAACTAATGCCTCTATCCGCGCTTGCTTCATTGTTGGAATTTGTTTTCACATGTGGCAAATTAGCAAGCAACTTTGTTACTACTCTATTCTTTTGGAATACTTTGAATGGTGGACCAGTTCGAGAGAATTGAAATCCTTCACTACATATTGTGATTCAACATTAGAAAATAAATGGGTTTAGGTCCAAATAATTAATTGTATTCCATAAACATTTTTTTCTGCACAATGATAAAATTTCAATGAAGTAATTAAGTAACCGTGATACAGTTTTTGTGGCATGCTTGTTAGACCTGGACTATAACGTACGGATATGCATATATTAATTTTAGAAAATATAGCATGGTAAGTTTTGGAAGCTTATCAGATATGTGTATACCTTATCTATCTGTTCCTGAATCATCTTTTTCTCCCTTGGAAACTATCTTTCATGAATTCCAATCGTCTTAGCTGCCTCATCGTATTCGAGTTTTCCTGATTCATATCAGAACCACAAATAACTTTTCTGTACACTGTTTGAACTCTTAAAGAAACATACTCTTAAGATAAGGTTTGATCCTCAATCCAGCCAGATTTGTTGTGATTTGCCACCTATTGTGCACTCATATTCATTGGCAAGCCTAGAACACCATATATTCATGAGATGGAACACTTAACGTCTGCATTTTTTATTACTATTTTTTGAATTATTAGGTATTATGTTGTCCGTCAACTGGAATTCTTAGGGCTAACGTCTATTCCTGGCAGTGGCGAAGCCACGTTGTAGACACTGGATGCACATGCACCCACACTAAAATGAATTTTACCTTGAAGCCCTTAAATTCTCACCATGTAACAAATTTTGTACACCTAATTACCCATAAATTTGGTCTAGCTTCGCCACTGATTCCTGGCACTGATGTTATCCTTTTAAGTTTTTGTCATTTCTCTCGTATATATCATTCTTTGCAACTGATTTTACTTGTGATTTGTATAGGGTTGAGTTTCTGCTGAGGATTAGATGATTTGGTCTGAAGATGGCTCTACTGTTACTTCACTAGTTTTGCGGAAGCACTAATAATTTCTGGAGGATTATGTCATCTATCAGTGTGATTCCTTGTAGACTCTAGTTCCACTTGTGGGAGCAACTTAAGAGCCAGTAAATTAGTCGTGCCAGTCATGTAATGAGACCTCATTTACTTTGCTGGTTCTTATTTCATTTATACTTAACTAGTTTCTTGTTGCCGCATGACAATTTCTTTCAACTGTTTGGAGGTTGTGATGTGTAGCATGTTGGCCATTGAACTCACTTGGCATTTAGCCTTGCGGGTTCAAGGTAGAGCTTCATTGATTTCTCAGGCTCAATGATCTGGAGCAGACGCGGAGGCGACTGGTCCATCCTCATCTCCATGTCAAACATGTGCGGTGGCGGGGACTACTCGAGGTGGCTGTTCTGCGCGCGCAGAAGGTGAGTGCGGAACATGTACGATGATGGGAGGAGGTGTTGCCGGAAGGTGCGTAGCGCCATATTAGGTGCAGAGCGGGGCAAATAGATGTGCAACACCTGTCCTGTGCGGTCCAAAAATTGGAAGCTAAGGGCCTGTTCGTTTCTTTAGGACTAAATTTAGGCCGGTAAAATTTTATTATTTAAGGATATTAAATAAAGTTTAATTACAAAACTAATTACAGAACCCTATGTTAATTCGCGAGACGAATCTAATGAGGGTAATTAAGCCGTGATTAGACGATGGTACTGTAGCATCACTGTAGCAAAACATAGCTTAATTAGGCTCGTTAGATTCGTCTCGTAAATTAGCACACATTCGTAAAAAGGTTTTGTAATTAGACTTTATTTAATATCTTTAAATAACAAGATTCTCTGGACTAAACTTTAGGACTAAAGCAAACGAACACGCCCTGACTCCAACAGAGGACCTTTAGGGCCCTTTACACTTAAAATGAGTTCAAAAACAGACCAAAACTGTCTCCAACAGAGAACCTAAACACCTACCTATTTTGAGCAACACTTGCCCCCGTGACCGAGCGCTAGGGCTCCTCGCGCCGTGACCTTTCCTCTTCCGACGCCGCGCTGGTCGTCCTCCTCGCGCCAGGGGCGAGGGGCGAGGCTGCGGAGGTGGCGGCGCTGGGGCAGGGGCGGCGAGACGGCACGGGGGCAGCGGACGGCGGTGAGTGGCGAGGCCGCGGCCGTGGCGGCGCCGGCGCCGGCGCGGGAGGCTTCGCGCGGGACGGGGCGGCGGCACGAGCGCTGCGCAGCGCGGGGGCAGGGGCAGCGGCCCGCGGGTCCTTCCCCGCTGTGCCCATCCTCCTCGCGCTCGGAATCGGAGAGCCGCCGCCGTGCTACTCGACGCGAAGAGGGAGGTCAGGGTAGAGCCACACCGCGTCGCCTCTACCACGAATCGAGCTCGGGGAGGGAGCACCGGCGCCGGCGCTCGCGGAGGGGGTGGGATTGGCGGCGGCGCGGGCGGCAGCGCGGCGCGGCGTCGGGCGCGAGCGGCAGCGCGACGAGGCGTCGGGTGGCGGGCGCGGGGGCGGGGCGTGGAGGCGCGGGTGGGGCGACGACTCGGCGGGGCGGCGCTCGGGCGAGGGTGGGGCAGGACCGCGACGACGCCGGCGACCTCCGGCGAGGCTCACGGCGACGCGGTGGTGTCGGCGGCGGTGGAGAAAAAGGTTAGGGTGTTCTGTTAGAGATGGAAGTTTTTTAGGCTACTATGTTGAAGATTTTTAACATCTTATTTGGGTATATGTGTGCTGAACTGTTGGAGTCAGTCTAATCCCGAGTTTATATATACTACTCATACGTACGTACACGTCGGCGCCAACCAAATTCCATCGGTATCGGCAGGCCCTGGCTACCCTCATCGCCGTCGCTTGCGTTTGACCTCCTGCGCGAGATCCTGGCACGCTGTGACGACGAGATGCTACTTCGCTGCGCCGCCAGCGGCAGGCTCCTGTGCCGCTGCATGTCAGACGACCGGGCGTTCCTTCGCCAGCATGCTATTGCTGCCGCCCGCAACTTTGCGCCGTCCGGCCGTCGCTCCTTCTGGTCCTTCTGCGCGGAAGGTTTTCCGATCTGAATATGTTTGTCCAGAAAAGAGAATTCATTTGTTGGGTTGAAAATTATTTCCCCCTTATTTCTTGCCTCGTCAATTTCTTAACTATGTAGGCAGTATCACAACATCATCGAACCGACAAGCTAAGCATTGCTGCGTCTCATCATAATAATTCTTGATTTCGGAACCAAGAACAAGAGCCAACCATTATACTAGGTGCTGGAGACTTTCTTACATGAAGAAGTGGCAGAGGATGGCAGCACTCAGTGACGACCAGTGAAAAGGTGTAAAGTGCGCTTCTGGCAGCGGTGAAGGTTGCAATCAATCTACTCTCATATGACCAGAGCATAAACTAGTTGATGCTGCTCAATACTTATGGAACCTAGCTGACTTGAAGGGGAGCATTGCTCGTCCTCGAGCCAACGTCGCGTCGGAGAAGGCCCTGCTCGACATTCTTCAAAGGGAGGTTGCACTGCTTCGTGTCGTCGTCGACGACGAGGGAGGCACTTCCCAGGCTGATCTGTTCTATCGCGCCTGAGAAAACAATACCACTTGAGGTGGGTCCCAATGCGCTCCTTCCATACAACGAGCTCGCTGCGGTTTATCATCGCCAACATGAACAGACTCCTACACAATCGGCGTAGCAAGTTTTCACGGTGCCTCTCATTCCTAGCTCACTAGAAAACACAAGAAATCTCTTCATGCTCTGAATGCTAGTGCGAATGCGTTTCCTTCCAGGAAGGGTGCCCGGCCCGCATATATAACAGACTCGGCCGGAAAGGTGGAGGGTGCGTGTGTTACTTGATTGTAGGTGTCCCCGTATCTGAATGAATTTTTCGTACAATGCCGTATGTCCGTATCTGAATGAATCAAAGGGATAAAGCCCCATGAATTAAGAAGGAACTACTACTAGTGTCTGCTCCCAGTTCTTATCGATAACAGTCCAACCCTATCGTAGGACATATGGTCGACTTGCTGCTGTGCCTTAACGGCGCCTTGCTACGCAGATATCGTGCTGCGTTGATGAGCGCTTACTGATGCCAGCACAGCAATGATCCAAAAGCCAATTTTAGTCACGCACGCAGGGACACATGCTTGTTCGTGAAAACCAGTGTGTGGCGTCCGCTAGTGCCCCGCACCGATCCTGTGCCGATCGAGCACCAACAAGTACGACGCGCGAGCGTCCAAAACGCCATGGTCCCGACCGGCCGGCGATCGAGCAGCTCGACCGTGCCGTCTGTCGAAAGCCCTACATGCAAGAACGTCATGTTTCCGGGATTGTTCTCTGAACCTTTGTTCCAGGCCAAAGCGCTTATTTTTTGTTGGATCCGATCGATCCCCTCGTGCGTGCTGGCGTGATCTGTAACACGGCCTCCCGGGCTGAACCGTCGGCAGCGTCCATCTTCCTTCGTCGCCTTATTCGACAGAAACAGGCACGGACCGTACAGTACTCTACTAGTTCAGCACAGTGTATAGTGTATAGTACGGCGTGGGCACAGCCTAAGCACACGTAGACGTACGTACGATACAAGGCGACAGCCCCAGCAGGGTTCAAGCATGCAGATGCCACGCCACCTTGGCCTTTTTGGTTGTCTGTCGTCGCGTTCGTTCTTTCTCCCTGCACTCTGCCCGTATTGCCACTGCGTACTAGTACTGTCCAGGGCTTTGATCCTTTGCAGCCGGGGCCCGGGACAATCCCAGCATATTTGGTCCCGGCCGCGACCGATCCAAGACAAGAAACAACAAGCGTGCACATGAAAGAGGCCCGTGAAGCCAGCTTGCGTCACCCTGTCGTCCTCATCGGTCCTTCTTGTCAAGCAGTACCCTGAACAAGCGTGAACAAGTACTTTTGGACTCTGATCGAGGAGCTTATTATCGATACTCTGAAGGCAGTGCATGCTTTCTAGCTAGGGTTGTTGTGATCTGTTGTTGGGTACTTGGGTGTTGTTTTCTTGGATTTAGCTGTGGATTGAATTGCATGCAAATTAATTTGTTATAATACTCTCGCCACTGGGTGTATTGGAGTTTGGCAGAATTGCAAGATTTTGATTTGTGCTGAATAAAGAGCCGAGAGGCGCACTTCTCATATATTCTTTTTTTTATGAACACTTCTCAATTCTCATGTTAATTAATTAGGTTGATGATGGGCAGTGCAAGCGGTGGTGGCAATTTAGGAATCTACGGAGCAATTTTTCTCTCTACTATGCGCATACATGCTCAGCATATGAATTTAATGTCTATATAAGGGTTGATGCGATCTACATTTGACAAGTTGACTTGAGATTTTATATTTATCGTATGTCAATGTGTATTCTACAAAGGAACTTTGTATCTACTATAAAAACAAGTGTTCATAGTACACGGTTTAATGAATCTAATATCTGTAAGGTTGATGCGATCTACAGTGGACAAGTTGACTTGAATTTTTTATTTATCATAAGCAATTTGTAAATAGGTTCTCTTAGATCCCCGTAGCTACAAATTCCACACATGTCCGTGAGATCTGAGACATGCCACTGACTATATATAAAAAAAAAACTCGGCCGGGGGCATTGACCTCCACCCGCGGTATTGTGTTAAGAAAAAAAGCCTTCTCACACCGGCCGAGAAAATCCCCGAACCCCCCTCCCACCCTTACATAGGATCCGCTCCCCAGATGAGACTGGGCCGAGGCAAAGCACCGTAGCCCAGCTGGGCCAGGTTTCCAACCATGCTTTGGGAATTGGGAGAGACGAGGGAATTTTTTTAACCTCAGCCCGAAATTCGCTCCCATCGGAATCGAACTCGAGACCTGAGGAGGTGCCGCTAGAGCTGCTAGCCAACTGGCCATAAATCCTTTGGCCCCTGACTATATATAAAAATGTAATAAAGATTGTTTTCTATTTTTGTTGAAATATATTACAGACGCAACTCACATATATGTATGAATACTTACCCTTACGAATACACAAGTTGATTTGAGACTTTTTCTATCATCACAAATCAATTTGTATATGAATAATGATGCACATCTGACCTAATCGTACGGACCCACGAAATGACTTACACCGTCACGCGGGGTTTTTGATGCTCAGACTTCTATATTATCATGAGTCAATCTATATATGAACAATGTTGCACATCTGACACGGTCGCATGACCCACAAAACGACACACCATCACGCGGGCTTTTGATGATCACTTGCATGTTCCAGCGTTATACAACCGCAGATTAGACATTAGTAGATTAAACATTATTCTTTGTATATGTGTTCACATGGGTTCTCATAAGTGCAGATTCCATATGTATCTACGATCTGAGACACCTTGTTGACTAATATCTACCTACATCAATTTTTTGAAATACAATACACGCAAGGACACTCACCCTATGACTATGCATGTACATTCCATTTCTATGAATGCGAACCTTGTGACTAGCACTAGCAGACAGATCTTAAGATTGACAAAGTCATACATATGCCTCCCTGCTGACAAAATAATTAGTCTAGCTACACCACTTGTGTTGAGTCAACGACTCAAACTCGATTAAGAAGATAGTATAGCAAGGAACCTGACAAGTAGCGCTACACCGAGTTTGCACAACAATTCATATATCCAAATTAGTTCAGTATTTCCACCATAATGTTTAGTTTAAACAGTACTTGCTGGTAGGGTCTAACTATCATAGTTTCACACCAGTTTCAACAAGTTATTATCAGAATCAAATGATTTCAAAGAGAATAAACATAAACAAATCAAATCCTTTGTTTACTTATTCCATTATTTTCTTACTATAGTTCAATTGGATCGACACAAAATGGAGGTAGCCATATATAGTACCTAAAAAGAATGGAATTCGAGAATATAAAATAATATATAGGAAAAAATCCATCTTAATACCATAAACAATTGATCATGTTGTCTGTTTTACCCCCTAAACAAAATCATGGCTTAATTTACTCCACTAAACAATTCAAGTCGGTGTTTAACACACCCCCTATTGAAGTTTGTCTTCTTCTTCTTCTTCTTCTTCTTCTTCTTTGTTTCTTAGTGTACAAGTTGAGATTGAAGCTCAAATTTTGCATGACGATAATTGACACAACAACCTAACATATGTTAAATAATTATAACATATTTTTTATACAATTTACATAATCTAATAGCAATTGATGATTAATACATACAAATGATATCACAAAAATATGCTATGAATATTTTAATATTAGCTTGTTGTGTGAGCTATCATCACTTAAAATTTGAGCTTCAAATTCAATTTGTACATCGAAAAACAAAAAAGACAAAACACAATAGGATATACATTTCACCAACCTGAATTGTTTGGCAGATTGAATTGAGCCAATATTTTGTTCAAAGGGTCAAACAGACAAAGTGAAACGAACATTTTCCTAATACATATTATGATAACATGCAGAATGTAGGCGGGCTTATAGTACATACTCCCAAAGTACTCTGAACCATTCACCTCATTTTATCTCTTGAGATTATAGAAAGAGACACATGACCTCATTATGAGGCAATAGGTCATGCAGTATAGAAAATTTTGGATTGGGAAGGTTAGCATGCATGGAATTATTGGATCTGTTACATAGTTATTATAGCAATAATACATAAACTAAGTGATAGTGTACCATGCATTGGAGATTTAATTTACACTATTCTTTGTATCAGTTTGTTGAGTCAACCAAGCAGCACGATACATAATGCATCAATTAATCATCCTCCGGCTTTGTAAATATCATTTCTTAGATCGGCTTGGTACCCTATATATTGTGCTGCCTCCTCACTCAGATGGGCACCAAACACCAGATAAAGCTCTTGTCCATCTGGACGCAATATCCAGCCCCACCTGCCTTCCTCTAGCTTGCGAGATAGTCACAATGGCTCCCGCCCGTGCCTCCGTGCTTAAGGTGGCCCCCGTCGCCATCTGCTGCATCGTGCTGTTCCTATCATCCATGGAGCTGTCCGCGGAGGAGCTGAGCAACAAGCCTTGTCTCAACACTTGTGCCAGCTCGTGCGGTACAGACTCAACCGTGGTTGCGATCTGCTCCTACTGCGTGGTGACACCTTGCCCGTCCTAGGGATGGCAATTCGGAGCCGGGTACCCGACCCGACGGGGCCGGACATGGGGCTCGTTTTTCACCCATGGGTGACGCTCATGCCCGACCCGACATGAATAGGGTACAGGGCGGGGATTTATCTTCACCCATAGGTGACCCGACGGGTACCCGAGTTAGCTAAACATCATAGGAAAAAAGGCCATCTGGCCCAGCCCACCAGCACAAGAGGCCATCTGGCCCATCCCACAAGCACAAGAGGCCAACTTTATCTCTTTTCACCAACTCACTGTCCACAGCCGAGGCAACTTTATTATCTCCTTCTCTCTAAAAAAAAGGCAACCTTATCTTATCTCCTCCCAGGCTCCCCCCAATCCCTCGCCTCTTCTTCTTTCTTGCACATCGACGCAGAGGCGTCTTCTTTCTTGCACATCGAAGCGGAGGCGTGGAGCTAGATGGCGTCTCCGTGCGCTACCCAGGCACTCGGCATCGCACTGAGGCGGCGCGGCGAGCGGCGCAACACGCAAGCGACGCAGCGCATCGCTGCGAGCTGCGCAGCGTAGGCAGCGCAACACGCAGGCGACGCAGCATAGCGTTGCGAGCTGCGCAGCAGGCGGGCGTGGCGGCGCAGGCTGCTCGGCAGGCAGGCAGGCGGCGCGGCACGGAGCAGGCTGGTGGGCGCGGCGAGGCTGCCGACACAGCTGCGAGGCTACCCACGGGCGACCCGAAACCCGCCCGATACCCGACGGGCACGGGGCCGGATGAGGATTTTCACCGACGGGGCTGGGGACGGGTGGGGATTTTCAGCTGATGCACATGTCGGGGCGGGTATGAATTTGCTCTACCCGCCCCGAACCCGCCCCATTGCCATCCCGACCCGTCCAGCAATTGCTTCGATGTCCGCAGTTGCTTTCAGCCGTGCTATGACGGCTGCATCACCAACGCACCTCCGAGTGCTTAATTGGCTATCATTCATGTACTCCAGAGTTTTATCTATGCACTCTGAATAAGGCCCCTCCCTACGTATGCTGGTGGCTGGGCTGCATACGTACGCTGTGTTTCTTTCCCTACTATTTCCTTTTCGAATAATTTATGAGCCCTTTACTACACCTAAGCTGGTCGACGTCCAGGCGCCTCTTGGAGTGACTTGTTCTTGCAGTCAATGTTTCTTGTGGTTGTTTAATGAAATTTAACTCGGTTCCTTCTTTCTTTATTGCGTTCGTTCTTTCTCCCTACACTATCTGCTCGTATTGCCATTGCGTACTGGTACTGTCCAGGGCTTTGGGATGCTTCTGCAGCCGGGCCCCGGTACAAGCCCAGTTTGGTTTCGGCCGCGACCGATCCAAGACAAGAAACAACAAGCGTGCACAAGAAAGAGGCCCGTGAAGCCAGCTTGCGTCACCCTGTCGTCCTCCTCGGTCCTTCTTGTCAGGCAGTAGTACTATGAAGTATGAACAAGCGTGAACGAGTACTTTTGAATTCTGATGGAGGAGATTATTATCGATACTCTGACTGCAGTGCGTGCTTTGTAGCTCGGGTTATCATGATCTGTCGTCCTTGGGTGTTGTTGTCTTGGTACCGGTTTCCTTGGATTTAGCTATGGATTGACTTGCATGCACACATGATGCCACATGGTTACAAATTACAATACTCGCTCCCGGCTGTATTGGAGTTTGACAGACTTCCAAGGTTTGTGCTGAATCCCTAACCTCAGATTACAAACTTGGCGAATTGTGATGGGGAGTGCAAAGGCTCGGCTGTAGTGTTGTCCTCGTCCTGCCGTTCGAAATCACTCGTACGGGGTTTGAAATTCGAGCGAGGGCGCGCGGCTAATGGGAGCAAGTAGGCGTGGGTGAATGTCGGTTTGCGTTTGATGTCATCCCCTCTGCACCATGCGTAGAATACAAATTCAGGTCAGAGCTGAATATACTATACATACATAGTCTATATGTACTAGTAGATTCCTGTGCCTCTCGTGACAGAATAGCTTACAAGTTGAACCGGCGAAGGTAGCTGGAGACGATGTTTTAATTTTGCACATACGCCAGTGTTCACCAACCGCTTTGGTCCGAAGTTTTTTGTGATGCCTGCTGCAAGAACTCGAACATGTCTCTGCAAGATGTAACAGAAAAATAGCATCAGAGACTTGATTAACAAACATCCATTGGCCCTCTGATATCTCGTTGAAGATTCCCTTGTCTCGCGTTGTGTTTCTACACTACGCTAGCTATACTAATTTAGTTGTTGAATCTTTTTCTTCGGCTCCCATCTTTCGATTGATTTGCGAGTGCTCGGTGCAGAATGGACTGTCTACTCCTAGTAGTAAAAATGGGAATGATTCCTGGGAGGATATGACAAGGATACACCGTTCAGGAAACAGGGATCCGGATGACACCGACGCTAGTTAGCTAGCTCGTGCCTGCCGACTGCCGCCCACAACCCGCTGCTGCCTGCATGCCGCCGCGCATCGTCCCGGCCGTAATGATCAACGAGATCACGAGCGCATTCCAGCGTTGCGCGGCAGCCAAGCCAAAGCAGTCAAACCCACTGGAATTCAGCACTCGGCGTACTATGCTGTTGGCACGGGGCCTACGTGAACAAACACAGAGCTGCGCCTGTGCTTGTACTTGCAGCGACGTGATTATTCTCTCCATCGAATTCAGCAGTGAAGTGAGCGTCGTCATGAGGAGCTAGCTAGCTGCGAGTGTGCAGTGTGCAGCAAAGAGCAGTGGCGCAGCAGCGCGTTGCACGCACGCGCGCAACACGGGGAATCAGCTAGCAAGGCAAGCAGCACTGGCCCTGCCGCCCTGCTTGCTGGATCCTGATGAACCCGAGCACGAACAGCGTTGTCCAGCGAGAGATCATCATTCATTCTTCGATGACGACAGTAAATTTTTGTGTGTGTGCTTTGCTGGCGAATGAATGATCGTTAGACGACAACACAAACATACCAAGCGGTCTCCACGACACGTCACACATGCGTCACCTAGCTAGCTGGCAGGCAAGCAAGACCATCCACGCGATCCGGTCGTCGCGCGCCCAACTATTTTAAGGCCCCCTCGCCACGATAACGTGAGGAGACCAAGACCACAACACACACGCACGCACTCGCTCGCTCACCTGCACAGTCATGGACAAGAGCCGCCACGACAAGGCCGCCGTCGGCGTCGGCGGGCGGCTGAGGCAGCGGCTCGCGCAGATCCTTGTACGGTCGCCCTGCGCCACCACCACCACATCAGCCACCTCCTTCGTCAGCCTCGCCGGCACCAATGCCGTCGCCGTCGCGGCGGCCACCACCGTCGACGCCGCCTCGCGCCAAGAGCCCACCCCGGCCGGACACACGTCCTGCGCGCACGACACGACGCGGTCCAAGCTCAACGATGACAGTAGCCAACGTCGTCATCACCGCCAGCGTAGCAGCGACCGGGCACTGGTTCACATCTCCATCGACTGCTCGGCGCGCTCAGTCGGCGCGGCGGCGGTCCAGCTGCCGTCGCCGATGCCGGTGCCGGCGAAAAGGGCCGCCGTGAAGAGCAGGAGGAGGAGGAGGAGGAGCAAGGGAAATGCCGGGAGGTACAAGACGCGCGCGTCGTCGTCTTACGGCTGGTCGTCCTCCACCGACGGCGGCGAGCTCGCAACGTTCGGCAGCGACGACGACGGGGAGAGGGCCGACACCGCCAGGTCGTCGACGCTCTTCTCGTCTCGCAGCCGCAGCTTCTCCTCTGACTCCACCTCCGACTTCTACACCACCGCCACCGGCGGCACCGGAGCCAGATCAAAGAACCGACTTCGCCGCCGCGCGCCGGCGCCGCCGAGAGCCGGCACGTTCCGGCCGTCGGTGTCCGCTGCGGACGAAATGAAAACGGCCAGATCGAAGGGTGACAGGGACGGCGCCGTGGCCGCGGCGGCGGGCAGCATGGCGGTGGTGAAGCGATCGCACGACCCGTACGCCGACTTCCGAAGCTCGATGGCGGAGATGCTCGCCGGGCGGGGCATCCGCGGCGCCGACGCGTTGAGCGAGCTCCTGGTCTGGTACCTGTCCCTCAACTCGCCGGAACACCACCCCGTCATCCTCGCCGCCTTCGAGGACGTCCTAGGCAACGACACCTGATCATTATGCTTACTTAGCTACTAGATTCTCGCGTCTTCCGTGTAAGATATGTATAGCTTGCTGGTTTATTTCCTCTTGTGAACGTGTCGTGTAAGGACGAGTATGTGTATTGCGTGCATTCTATCAGTTAGCAGTGCCATGTTTTCTCCATTTTTCGTCAATGCAGAAGTCAAGCTTCATGAGTGACAGGGAAAACACAGTTCGAGACACATCAATTCATGGGTTTCGGAGATCTACGTCGATGGGGTCGTTAAGATGTTTGGTGCGAGGATGACGCTTACCAACCATATGCAAAGCTCTACTGATCACACGTCGACAAGGGGAGAAGTCTCGGAACACCTGGTGTTTGGTACGTAGGCCCACCTGGCCCGCTCTATATATAGCATCGATTGATCAGTACCAGCACGATGGCTGCTGGATAATCCCTGCCTCCTATTGGACACCATCATTGTTGCCATGACCGATTGAACATGTATGCGAGCCCTTTTG
This sequence comes from Eragrostis curvula, assembly GCA_007726485.1. NCBI lineage: Eukaryota > Viridiplantae > Streptophyta > Magnoliopsida > Poales > Poaceae > Eragrostis > Eragrostis curvula. The sequence continues at coordinate 37,743,264 of CM017445.1, read as the reverse complement.
AGATCGATCTCAGGTTCGTTGCATCATGCACATCCCTGACGAGATGGACATAACTCACCAGCACTCTAAGCTAATTATATAGAGGCATTTTACCGTGGAACAAACTACCGCAGTCCAAATTTCAAATTAAATATCTTCTATTCGCAAATTTGGAGGTGCACTGTCCGGTAACATGCATGCATGGCCATGCCTGCTAGCCAGATACCTGAAGATTCAGATGCAACCATACGTTCCTGCACATGTACAGGGCAAGCAGAGGAGGAGCTGTTAAGAGTTACGTACAGTTACACCGAGGATTAGGCGGCGATTCAGGGTACCCCAAGTTGGCGCGGAGCTCGTGGAAGTTCTCTTAACTATCTCTGATGCGAGCGATTATAATGCAGGGTTAGTCAGCCGCAGCTAGTTGCCCTGAGACGACAAGCATAAGACGACGTCAGGCCTTGTCAGTATCCGGTTAGCACATTTCAGATTCTCTCATCCTTTGAGCGCTGCGAAAGATGCTTCCCCCTTACCCTAAGATTTATAATACTTTGCTCCATCATGTGCTTGCCACGAAGTGACAAAGGTAATCGACCTTTTTACCATCGTCTGTTGTTCATCAACTGGACTGACGATTGAAGCAGACGATCAGCCGATCAGGTACTGCATGCTACTATGAGCTTTCCGTCCGCACTCGAAGAAGCAAATAAAGAGCCTGCAATGCAAACAGGATCATGCAGTTTGTGAAAGCATTTGCTAATTCTATTGTGAAAAACCTTTGTGGCTTGGTACTCGATTGTGTAGTAGGATAATAGCAAGGTCCGCCCCACTTAGTTCATTCTGGGCCAGACAGCCTGTTCGTTTCGCTGCAGCTGCGGCTGCGGCTGCAGAAAAATAACTGCGAACACTGTAGCTGCTGCTGAAGAAATAACTGCGAACACTGTAGCCGCTGCAAAGCAGCCGTTGCAAAGCAGCGAGACAAACACGCTGTCTGTTGTACTGAAATTTGAGGCCAATATAAAGTCAACGAGATCGGTCAAGTGGACCTTAAAGCTGGTTGAATTTTCATTTTCTGCTTGAATGGTTGATTGGTCGCGTTCCATGGCATCTCGAAGCATCTGCGTTTGAGTGTGTGAGAGCAATAAGAAATGATAATATGCGTTTTGTCGCTTAATAATACTGATACTGAATACAAGTTGACATAAAAAAATATTTTACTTCAAAATCTTTTCAGTTTTTTTGTTCGCAATTTTATTTCGAGAGTTTGAAGGGTGAGTAGCCGAATTTGTTCATCAGCTGAATGGACCAAAGACAGCTTGTGACCTTCCTTCACCAACACATTATGAATCTCGATAATATTCACATGCAGGGGCGAAGCTACAGCTACTCGTCGGTGTCAGCGGATTTGAGAAAAACCAGTGGAAACAAGTGTTGAATCACTGTTTTTAATGCTAATGACCCCGGTGGCCAAAGAGTCTGGCTTCGCCCCTGTTCACATGCATATAATATTCAGAAGGCATGTGTGCAGCGCCACCGAAAGAAACAACATATTATGAATGTTGCTAGATATGAATTCTTAGGCAAAGAAATTTGGAACCAAAAGATGGTAAATATTCTGAATTGAGAAACAACATAGGATTTACATAGAGAAAGTACAATACTAAACGATCCAAAGTATATAAGAAGGGAGGGAGGAGGGGGGAGGGGGTATATGTCCCCTTGGCCCTGCCACAAGCAGACTAAAGCAACTAAATAAAACAATGAAAACACTAAGCACTCATGGTACGTACCTACAACCATGCAACTAACTATTCTCTCAAATCTTATTACATCAAAGCCAGAGAAATGACATCATGCGCAAAACAAATGAACTGGAGTGTTATGTGCCTTGTTGTAAGAGTACTTGACGAATGAATCATGATCTAGGAATCCTTGAATAAAGCCTAATGCTATGGTGGTAAAGGCAAGGTTAATGCATCGCCGTCCACAAAGAAACAATATATATACTCAAGTGAGGAACAACAATATGATAAATCAATTTGATTTTGTTACGCCATAAAGTAAACACTATTGGTGATAAATCAATTTTAAGCCCCATGTAGATTCAACCAGCTCGTTCAACTGGACCTTAAGACCTCCTCCTACGGAATGCAGGGATTGCACATAAGTATTATACTCATCAGTTCATTTCATGTAAGAAATATAGGGTTCAGAACAAAAACCCTCCAATCCAAAGAAGGCCTAAAGCATGATCCATTTTTGTGCCGATGAATGCTAGTACAAATCTTCTCGGCAATGGTTCAAAGTGGTGCGGCCGGTAAAGATCAATACCGGCTGAATGGATTTGTGTGGAGATGGTTGAGCTTTGATGGTAGACTTGGTAGTGACTTAGGGTGACTGCATGGGACATGATTGGAGGTCACATTGGCTTAACGATGAGTGGGATGATAAGACGACGTCTGATTTATGGGACAACATGAGCTGAGACTTTAGTTAAGACAATGTTCGAAGATATGGTGATCATTTTTAAACCTCTATTGCAACTTGCCTAGGAGAAAGATGATAACATGCTCTCAACAAGGTGACTTTTTCTCTGCGATGAAGGTGACTATTGGATCCTCTTTTATGGCTAGTGTGGCCGGAAGGGAGATAGTTTCTTTGGTAGTTGGATGGTTGTTTAGGAGAGTGCAGTTTTTTTTTTTTTGGGGGGAGGGGGGGGGGGGGGGGGGGGGGCTCTTTTGCTTAGCCTATGTGCGATGTGGAATGTAGCATTTTATTTCTTCGTAATCTTTATGGCTATATGCATCTTTTCGATACAACCGTATTAATATATTCCTGCTTTCTAAAACATAAGAAGGTCTGAAGCTAACTGAAGAGCCGTTTGCACATTTAAAAAGGCCCTTGCATAATTAATTGTATTTATATTATACTTTCATACTTTTTTTAAGTGATTCCATGGAAGAATCCTGCACTCTCATTTCAGCACATATTTGTGGTGGTAGGCGCGCTGCACGGCACTAGCAGTCCAGCACCAAGCAACAGGCGACGATGGTGAGGCATTGCAGTTTCTTCGTGACCAAAAGCGGGGCGGCCAGGTGTAGTTTATCTTGTTTGTTGTGGCAATAGTGTGCTCCGTCCTGTCCTAAATATAAGCAAAATTATTGTTTTTTTAATATCATATTTGATCATTCATCTTATTCAAAATTTTAATAAAAATATAGAAACAAATAAGTCATGCTTGAAGCATACATAATGATAAATCAAATTTGAACAATCTTTTTCTTTTGAATAAGACGGAAGGTTAAATATGATGCTGAAAAGTTATAACTGCTTATATTTTGGACATTAATAGAGTAGTAGTGTAGCTTTCAGACGACGCAAACTCTCTTTCTTTCGAACTCGATCTGGTATACAACTTAAAGTCACAACAACGCGATTCGTATGCAACGCTGAATGGGGACAGGATATCGCGTGCCACGTCCAGTTCATCTTCTACAACGTGACGTGGGGCTGGTCATGTGCTACGGCGACATCATCGTGCTGGATTACGCAACGGTGGGATGTACAACTTCTCTTCACTCCACCGTGGCGCGCGCGTTCAAAGGCCGTCGATGACGACAACGTACGTAGTTCTGGGACTTAGGCCGGGCCAAATCCGGGTGGACCGCGGCTCGAATGTTTCGCACGGCCTGTGGCACGACACGGCCCGAAGGGGTTTCGTGTCGTGCCGACCCGGCCCGGACTGACGGGCCGTGCTGTGCCTAGATTTTGGGCCTGATGGACGGCACGGCACGGCACGGCACGGTGGGCCATGCTTGGGCCGGCACGGCACGAAGGCGGCCCGATGGCACGAAAATAGCCCAACGGCATGGTGACGGCCCGACGGCACGGTGGCAGCGCGGGATAATGTTCTTGATCCAAGGTTTATTTTGTACTTGGATTCGTATTTAAAAATTCAAACTCGTATAGAATTTGCATACGTAGTCCAAATGAGTTGATTCTTTTTCTAAAATCTTTAAAAAATAAGATCTATCATGTGGAATCTTTTTAATCAAACTTTTCTAGTTCATTTTTATACTAATCAGACAACATATTAATGGTTATTATTTAACATTTTTTTACCTTTTTGTAAATCACCAAAGGAATTGAATTTTTAAATGATTTTTTGTCTGGATGTAAAACTTCTACTTATCTACACATAGAATTTTTGTATAATTTTTTTGAAGCATTTACGCTTGTGTAAGTTCGAATTGCTCTTCATTTATCACAAAACCTCATTACTTATGTGTTGTTTAGTAAAACTTGAACACACTTTCATGCAAACATTGTTCCAAAAAATCCTCATAAATTGTAGAGGTTGGTGTGACTTGGAACAGCTCCACACCAAAATGAGTTCAAAATCCAATCTAATTTTGGAGATAAAAAAAGGCAAAAACTCAATTTTCCTTTTTTTGTTACACTCAAAGTATGATGATTTTAAAACTCAAATTTGATATACACATGTAATATAGCTTTATTAAAGTAGTGTAATTGTTTCAGAATTTTTGAATTTTTTTATCCATGTAACACTATAAAAAGAATCAATTCGAACAACAAAAATATGCGTTCTCTATGCTGAAAACGTATTTCTAAAGTAGGTTGTCAACGAAATCGGGCCCAAGCACAGCCCGACGACGGCCCGTCGTGGCCCGTGCCGTGCCCGGGCCGCATTTTTGCCATGTCGGACCGCCCAACACGGCACGACACGGCCCGACGGGCCATCACGCAGGGCCGGTCCTGGAAGGGGGCAAGCGGTGCTGCCGCACTGGGCCCCCAACTCCTAAGGGCCCCCCACCGGCCAGGCATGTACATATGCAAGCATATTAGTGCCCCCGGCTCCTTCTTAGTCCAGTGTAAAAACGGTCTGCCTAGCGCGTGAGAGGCTTAAGGTAATGGGCCACCTTGCATTCCCTTTCCAGCAAGTTGTATCGGCCTCCTTTTATTGGATTATTGCCTACTCCTGTGTAAGATCAATGAACCTAGAGTATGGTTCATAGGTTTTGGTGATTGATGTCAACATGGTCAATGGGACTAACAAGGTTTGCTAGTTTGCAAGATATTTAGTCTCATAGATGTAGTGATACACTATTGGAGTGCCAACACCTCGAAGGTTGAAAGGAAGTGGTGTTGAGGAAAAGTGAACTATGGAGTGACTACTACACATGAGGTAAGAGGCAAGGTAAGTATGTCAAGTGCTCTTCCATGTATCTTATACCTTGACATACTATTGATCATCATGTTAGTATTGTCTTATATCCTATACCATGATGATCTTGTCTCTTATGTTATGATGGCTTGTATGTGCTTATTCATATATACTCTATCTTGTCATCATGTTGCCATGTCATGTCATGTGATCTTGCTTACATATCTTTACCATGATATGCATGTTTTGCCTATTCATCATGTAGCTTGCTTTTATATTCTATATCATGATGATGTAATTGTGCTAGTTTTATCTACATATCTTATGCACATTATGTTTCGATTGGGTTGTCCTTTGTAGCAACAAGATCATTGTGATTAACATCTTTGGATGAAGGAAAGGTTTTCATATGGTCACATGATCAGAAGAATTGGTTGAGCAACAACAATCTTCTATCTACATCCCGGTGATTGGTTGCCTCGACGGTTGATGACGACAAGGATCATTGGTCTTGATGGAGGTCGCGGTTGAGGAGATGGGTCAAGGCTAAGAACATGCTAGAACCAAGCAAGTGTTGTCTTGGTGTAGATGTAGGCTTGAGTCCATAGGAAACACCGGACTATCAAGGGGGATCGAGTCGTTTCTCTTAGGTCACACTAGTGGTAGAGGTATATGGATGCTCAAAGAGTCTCTCAGGCACTAGGTGTCATACCCCAATCTCTGGAGCATGTTGTGCATCAAGTATCAGTCCCTGGATCAGTAGCTGATACGCACAAGAACACAGATATGGTAATCAAAAGCATACTTCGATTAGGTAAATAGTATAGTACCTGATAGACAGCCTTTAGTGGCGGTACGACAAGGATTCCGAAGTATCCAAGTCCTTCCGACCATCTAATAGCTGAGCAGACAAACAGCGGAAACACGGCCCAAGCCACAAGCAGACTTGAGTGGCAGAACGAAAACCAGACGTCGTCGTCTCCTACGAAGGCTTCTCTTACTAAAAACAACAAACGCAAACGCGTGAGTACATAAGGTACTCAGCAAACCCTAACACAAGGGGTAATTATATGCAGGGGTGTAAGCAAGGATGAGGCTGATGGTTCAGTGTATCGGCGGAAAACCAATTTTATGCAAGGGTTGGTTTTGAAAACAAAACCAGTTCGCAAACTAAGTCAGGTATAGAGATTAAACATAGTGGGGTTGGTTGGCCCTGGGGGAGATGCGTCCATCCCGCCAGTTCCCAAATTTTAATGCTGGCAGGAAACCAGCGCACGGCTCCAAACCGGTGTTATTCCGAAAACACACACGCCAAGGATAACTCACGCAGAAAAATCTAATCATTGTGTGGTCATAGCTTTCGCGTTGTCCAATACCGTGGAACACGGCTATCCGGATAGATTCTTATCCTCTGCAGAGGTTGTACACATTCCCCACAAGGTACCCAGTCTTTCCCAGTGCCCTGGTTCTGACTGGATACTAATGGTCCCGTACCTGCCCAGTGTCACCTCGGTACCACCTCGGAAAATCAACGACCAGGGGCTTCACATAACCATAATAAGGCCAATAACATTCACTTGCCAGATCCGACGCCAACCTCGTCAAGATCGTCTCCTGGCTTCCGATTGCAACTCCCTGCCTCCTGGTGGTACCGGGCGATCACTAGTAGGGTGTGGTTCCAAACCCTGCCCATAACAGGGGCTTGTGGTTGCACGAGGGAGCTAGGCCAGACGGCACATGAACCGGTCCTTATACGACCGAAGCAAGCATCTTCAATAGCTACCCTCCTGCGAGAAGTAGCGTCCCAGAGATAGCCTCCCCACTGAGGACTACCTCGCTTTCTCCCGTCAAAAGCATACCCCCACTATGGGTTGCACTTACTATTCCCACCCATTTTCACTTTACACACTCATCACCAAGCACACGCACACTCATCACCAAGCACACGCACACAAAAAGCGAGGTAGTCCTGGGGAGGCTATCTCTGGGACGCTACTTCTCGCAGGAGGGTAGCTATTGAAGATGCTTGCTTCGGTCGTATAAGGACCGGTTCATGTGCCGTCTGGCCTAGCTCGCTCGTGCAACCACAAGCCCCTGTTATGGGCAGGGTTTGGAACCACACCCTACTAGTGATCGCCCGGTACCACCAGGAGGCAGGGAGTTGCAATCGGAAGCCAGGAGACGATCTTGACGAGGTTGGCGTCGGATCTGGCAAGTGAATGTTATTGGCCTTATTATGGTTATGTGAAGCCCCTGGTCGTTGATTTTCCGAGGTGGTACCGAGGTGACACTGGGCAGGTACGGGACCATTCGTATCCAGTCAGAACCAGGACACTGGGAAAGACTGGGTACCTTGTGGGGAATGTGTACAACCTCTGCAGAGGATAAGAATCTATCCGGATAGCCGTGTTCCACGGTATTGGACAACGCGAAAGCCATGACCACACAATGATTAGATTTTTCTGCGTGAGTTATCCTTGGCGTGTGTGTTTTCGGAATAACACCGGTTTGGAGCCGTGCGCTGGTTTCCTGCCAGCATTAAAATTTGGGAACTGGCGGGATGGACGCATCTCCCCCAGGGCCAACCAACCCCACTATGTTTAATCTCTATACCTGACTTAGTTTGCGAACTGGTTTTGTTTTCAAAACCAACCCTTGCATAAAATTGGTTTTCCGCCGATACACTGAACCATCAGCCTCATCCTTGCTTACACCCCTGCATATAATTACCCCTTGTGTTAGGGTTTGCTGAGTACCTTATGTACTCACGCGTTTGCGTTTGTTGTTTTTAGTAAGAGAAGCCTTCGTAGGAGACGACGACGTCTGGTTTTCGTTCTGCCACTCAAGTCTGCTTGTGGCTTGGGCCGTGTTTCCGCTGTTTGTCTGCTCAGCTATTAGATGGTCGGAAGGACTTGGATACTTCGGAATCCTTGTCGTACCGCCACTAAAGGCTGTCTATCAGGTACTATACTATTTACCTAATCGAAGTATGCTTTTGATTACCATTTCTGTGTTCTTGTGCGTATCAGCTACTGATCCAGGGACTGATACTTGATGCACAATATGCTCCAGAGATTGGGGTATGACACTAGGGTGGCAATGGAGAAGTGGAGGAACCAAGGTTGATGAAGTTGGAAGCAAGGTCAAGGAGATATGAAGGAGTTTCAGCTTCGGTAGAGTCAATGTATGATACAGTGGCAACCATGATAAGATACGGTGACTCAAGAGATGGAGTGTTGCAGAAAAGGACCTCTGGAGTCAGTGTATAATATGGTGAGGTCGTAGTATCATACGATGAGTCAAGGAGATACTATACAGAGGAGAAGAAGTCTTTGCAAAGATGACATTGGAGTCAGAGTATGATACGGTGACAGAGAGGATACCATACGGTGACTCAAGAGGTGGGAGTTAAGTAGGAAAGGACTTCTGAAGTCACTGTATAATACGGTGGTGGTCATGGTATCATACGGTGAGTATGAAGGACCAAGTGAGAATGTCTCTGGAACCGTGGAATCATACGGTGATATCATACGGTGCATCATACGGTGACTCAGACATATAGGTCACAGGATCATACGGTGATGATCTTTGAATCATACGGTGGCCATATCAGCTTGAATATGGAGGATTCTGAAGACTGGCCCAAAAGGAAAGTTGCGGGGAATTTGAAGAGTTTTCCATGGATATGTGGAACACCCTAATCGGAGTTCGGAGAAATAAGTTATGGTTGTAATACAACATGCTGTCTGGGGTCACAGGAACATACGGTGGTGATACAGAGACAGTATCATACGGTGAGTCTGTTGACAGACCACTTTTGAGCAACGTCTAGTTTATGGTTGGAGGCCTATAAATAGCTGGTTGCTTGGCCCTTGAAGGTGCCTTTGGCCATTGTTACCAGAGGGGAAACACAAGGGAAGACAAGAGGATGCAAGAGAGCACTTGGGGGAAGATTTGAAGAGGAAATCTTAGTGCTTGACAGGGTTGAGAGCATCCATACACCTCTAGGACTAGTGTGGTCATAAGTAGGCGGTCTTGGTTTGTTATCCTTAGTCTATGGCAAGGCCTAGACCAGTTAGGCGTTGGTGTTAAGCTTGGCAAGAGAGTGTGGAAGCCAACACAAGTTTGTACACGGTCTTGGAGCTTCCCATGCGAAAGAAGCATCACTAGTGGAGCGCCCTTTGAATCGCATCACGTGCGGATCCTTACCCTCGGAAGAGTACCCGCAGATGCCGCGGGACGTGCCCGCGACTTCACTCAAGGAGCGGTGGTTGGTTCCAAGGAAGAGAGCATTGCTAGGTGCGGCGGGGTGAAGCCCGTGACTTCACTTGGATGGTGAAGCGTGCTCTTGGGAACAACACCGGCTCGAGGAGTGGAGTGTGCTCTAGAGGGGATTGCCATCGAGCGGAGGGACGGGGTCGAGACTCCGGCGGGAGTTACCCAACGTGGACTAGGGAGAGACGCCATCCTCCCGATACCACGGGAAAATCGATGAGCAATCTCTTACTCTTACTCTCTACTACTTGCACTTATTACTATGCTTATCTGATATGCTTGTAGTAGATATTGTGCTTGTCTCATATGTTTGCTTAGCGATTGTTTCCGTGTGCTAGCTCCTCGTTATATCTAGTGATACATGCTTTACTTATATATGCTTGTACCTACTTTGTGATAGCTCACACTTGTTTGATATCATATAGTGGTCTTGTTATGCTTATGTTGTATCTACCTTGTTATCTTGATCACTAGCTTGAGCTTTACTTTATGTACTTATACATGCTAGTTTGTTTGTTCTATACTTATCATATACACTAGCATGTATAAGACTTGTTGAGCTTCCCTATGTGTTTCCTATATGCATGCTAGATTGTTTGATCGTCGTTACCTTATAGACTAGCATGTGTAGGACTTGATTGAGCTTATCTTGTATATGTTTCTATATGTTAGGTTGTTCTTATACGCTCATGTATGCCCCTGCTCCTAGCGTGTTCAAGTCCTAGCACATGGTTATCCTAGCTTGATCACACACACTTAGTGCACATGTACTCATATGTTAGGATTCTTTATATGTGCAATTAGAATGAATAGCTAGAAGTGCAAAAAGTATTAGTTCATGGTGTGCCCGATTCACCCCCCCCCCCCCACCCCCCCGCCCTCCCCTCTCGGTCATACGGTTCTTACATCATGTGATCCAAACCCAATAAAGCATTACGGCAAATCATGCACCACCACACATGTTCAGGTCGATCGCCGTTTCGAGGTTTCACCAATCGGGAATTTGCGATCGCCGCGTCCGCTGCCGGCTGCCCATACGACGTCGAGGTTGCAGTTCCCAATTGGAACCAGGCACCAATGCGTCGTGCCGGCGTTATTCACAGAAGAAGGTACGTATTTTCGGGGGCGGGCCCACCTTTATTCAAAGGTATTCAGTTGAATACCCATTATTCTTGACAAAAAAATTTGTATATACAACATATCTTTTATATAAATCCAAAAAACAGAAAACAAAAATAAAAAAGCCCACCTGGGCATACCTGCGTGGCTGCCTTTACCCCACCGCCAGCCCAATTGAGGAAGTGGCCCATTCGGCATCCCACGACGCTCCAGTGCTCCACTCTATCGAAGTCCAGTCGGCGTATTTCCTCTACGATCAAGCACAAGCAGGAGCCGCCGCCGCCGCCGCCCATGAGCAACTCGATCCTGCCTGCCCCACCGCGGCGCCACCCTGCCCGATCGTGTGGACTGCCGCCAGGTCGCAGGTGAGGCCTTCTCTGTAGAACCCCTTCCGTCCTTCCGTGATGGTTGCCTGATGTGGAGATATTTTGTGTGCTTGATTGCTCAAGATCAATTCTCAGTGCATACTTGTGTTTGTTTTGTTGAATAAAAATTGAGTCTAAGTCTCTAAGATTAGCTCAAGCTGTTTGAACGAGACTCCTTGTTTTTCCAGTTGGTGAGGCCATTAGATTTTCTGAGCTCATGTACGTCTGATATATGTTATGCAGGTTTAGTTGCCAAGGACAAAGTTCATGTGAGTTACATAGGCACAAAACTAAACAGCTCCTTATCTGATATCGTGATGTAAAATTAAATACTTGGTTACTTAAGCAACACCATATTGATATCTCTTAACATATTGTTCAATTATGTGTTATTGAACCATAATTTAGGGTGTAAAAAAAATTACCATTGCAAATTTTGAATACCCATGGTCCAAATCCTGGACCCGCCACTGCGTATTTTGAGACAAAGTGAGTTATCTGCCACTTGCTACGGATCATATGCCCTAAGTTCCTAGCTAGCGACATGTTACATGACCGATTAATTTATTCTAGTCAAATCTTTTTCCAAATTTCAGCATAGAAATCAACATCAAGAACGGTTGAAATGCTTGGCCACTTCATGCATTTAGAAGAAATTATTAAATGAGGTTGATATCAATGACTTTGCATCTAGGAATAATATAAGAAACTTTCAAGGTAATACTACAAATCATTTGAAATGATTTTTTTTAATTTTCCTTTGATTTTTACTAGTAAACTTGTGTTAACATACAAGTAAAAATTATAATATTTGTATAGAAGGGCTCCCGACTTTTAGCTTCGTCTCGGGCCTCCAAAATCACAGGACTGCCCTACCGTCACGGCACGGCACGAAGCACGACAGGTCCGTGCTCGTGCCGTGCCATGCCGCCCGAGTCCCAGGACTACACGTACGTAACTGTCGGCTGCGGCTGCCGCTGCTGGTGGAGTCCCTGCCGGGAGGACGCCAACTATATACTATACGGGTGTTGTCGCACATGCCGCGCACGAGACCGCGAGAACGTGTACGTACCCGTTCCCGTCCTTCATGTCGGGGATCGGAGTACGTGCTGTCGTGAGACCCTGCGTGGTGCAGTGGTTGGCGACGTCGTCTGAGCTCAGCCGGCGAGGGCCCGGAAGACATGCGGCTGAACCTCGCCGGCAAGTACAAGGGGAGCTTCGTCCCGGACACCATCGTCGTGCACACGCCACGACAGGGCTCTTGCGCTCCGCCGCCTGTCCCACACCTGCCGCTGCCGGCCGGCCACTTGTTGAATCGTTCGCTTGCTGCCGCGCGCGGGGCTCGGACCAGCAGCTACGTTTGCATGCATAGATCCTTTTCGTGAATCGTTTGGTGACTTGGTGTGCGGGTAAGGAGAACGGTACAGAATAAAGGATGACAGAATCTTTTATTTTTTAGAGAGAAACACATTTTTAGTGGATTTGTTTGTACTTTTCTAGAGTTTGATTGAGAAGGAAGGATGCTTCTTGTTTGATAAACCAAGTGTTAATGGAAGAAGGGACAGGTTGTGACATTCCGTCCCCTTGCTGGCAGTGCATTACATTCACTTTGAAACATTCATACTAGTGCTACTACAGTGTATCTGCCACGATTAAAAAGGAAAAAAATGCATCGTGAATGTAGCCTAGTAGTACTACTAAAGTACATATAGTACTTCTTTTACTAAAGTACATATAGTGAATATAGCATAGTGGTACTACTACAGTACTACTAAAGAATTTGCCGGCTCATTTTTCGAATATGCTCGTAGGAGTAGAGTTTACGGTATACGTATATATGTGTTCATAAAGATGAACGTGTGTGTGTTATGAGTGTCTGAATTGTACTGTGTAATAAAAAAAGGTACATCCACTTATGCTTGCAACGACAGCTCCTGACATTATAAACAATTAAAAGCAAGGAAGTGCAATCCACATCCTGGGGTTGAAAAAGGTCCCGAGGGATATGCGGCCCTTCAAGAGCAAGGGCGCCGCGTGGATCATTGACAATAAAAGCAGCCAAGCTACTGGTAACAATATATGCGATTTAGATATCAAAAAGGGTGAAATAAAGGGCACCTCACTACAGGTATAATCGCATAGCATTCGCACAAAAAAAGGTATAATCCATAGATTACCCGTTGTAGATTATTCTATCATCAATGACCAAAGGTTAGTAAATAGTCATCAAAATATCTTCCAAGGCTGTCCAACACTCGGATATTGAAAAACAAAATGCCAAAATTATTCTATGCCAAAATTATTCTGTCATACAATCCAATCTCTTGTAGTGCCTGCAGACGAACCTGATAGCGGTTTGTGATTTTCTATTTTCACTTTATGAACCTTTTTAGTTCTCATGGTTTTAAGAAACTATGGTATTATTCACCAACACTACCAGAAATAGCAATTTTTCTGTGAGTTACCGCAAACCCTCACTAAAATGGCAATTTTTGTGTGAGCCAGCCCAAATACCGTCACAAAAATTGTGGCCCTCACTAAACATCCAGTTTTTGGTACTATAGTTTTTAAACTTATTACCATTCAATGTCACAGTTTAAAGAGAAGAGGTTAGGAGTGAACTCCCCGATTAACCAAGATGATTGTATTTTAAACAATACTACTATGGTTTTTAAAACCGGAAGATTGTTATATTTAAACACCTTCTTATTTTTCAAAACCAAAATATATTTTTGTTAAACTATAGTCTTCTTTCAAATCTCTTCCAAAGAGGGGTTGTGAGTGCCTCTTGGATGTTGGCACGCGGTCGTCCTGAGCTGAAAAGGATAGATCATGGCCCAAAAAATTCAAGTTGCACATATCAACTCGATGAAGATGACCACGTTCAAATAAATTCTACGCCACTTGCATCGTCTTATTCTCGCGCTGCACGGGGCACCCGTCTATCGTCTTGGCTACACTGCACCATCCGCAAGTCGTACCACGCGTGCTCCAAACGGTCCCCTGCGTCCCCCTGCGTCTTGAAACTTCGTGTTGACTTGATGAGCTTTATTATCTCTGCCGATGGGCATGAAACTGGGAGCCATATCCACCCCACGTCTGTAATAAGCATGAAGTAGCACACAAGCTAGTACTGCTATTTTATTTTCACTCAAAAACTAAACGTTGCTGTTCCATGTTTGCCTGTCACCGCTCCTCAGCTACGTGACACGAGTATCAGAAAATAAGTCGGCAACAAGATAGCCATGTGTGGCCTGCCATCACTCATCAAGCACTATGTTCCCCGCCGTTTCTCCGGAGAAAAAGGTAATCGATAGCTGATGCGGCGTCCACATCTGTTGGAAGAGACAGTTCCAAGATCCCAATCCAATCTCCGCGCGCCTGCGCGGCCGGTGCCCACCACACGCACCCAGCAAATCCATCCAATTTGGCCGCACGGCACGGCACGGCAGAATCCTCGACCGACGACGGCGTGTGCTAAGCTCTCACTCACGCACTGCCCAAAAGCCAAAAGCGCACGCGTAATTTCAACTTGTCACCATTGGATTTAGATTCGATAGCAGCTTTGCCTGGCTCCCATTGCGGCCGCCGCGGCTTTTGGAGTTGGAAGGCAACATGTCCTCCCCCAGCACACATGCATATGCTGCAGAGATTCCAATTGAGAGAGAGTCATGGCTCGTCATGGCACAGGCTAAGCTAATTAAGCAAGCTGTTGTCGTAGCTTTTGCTTCTCTCTCCCTCCTTCCCCCCCAGTTGACATTTGGGCAAGTCAAATGGTAAACAACACGGGTGCCAGATCCCAGAGAGGGAAACGGTGGCATAATTAACTTGCTGTTAGCATGTCAATGATGTTACTTGCACCTAAAAAACTCGACACCGGGAGCATGATTCCAGGTTTATTCCGTGCCCAGCGCCACCTGCCAGGTGTAGTACATGTTTTCTGACCTCACCAAGCTTGCAGATCCAGGCCGTGATGCCCTCTCTCCCTTTTGACATTCGGCAAGGTCAACTCAAAACAACACGGAGAGCTAGCAAGATGGTCGTCAAGTGACGATCGAGATGTCACCTGTTGCGGGCGGGGCGGCCGGTGGTAGGCGCTTACTACATTAATACAAGCACGTGAAGTGGGGATAAATTAGGCCCGGTCCACTGACGGGCAGATTGCGTGCCAAATCCTAATCCCTTTTCTATCCGATTTGATCTCCGCCAGTGAACTGATCAATCAATCGCGGCCGCTTTTCGTGCACCGCATTAGCCCTGTAGCAGCTGCACGGGGGCCCTCCTCATATTTGACTTTACAGCTTGTTCTTCCATCTAGTACCAGCAGGCTATGTATGTCTATATATACGCCGCATACTGACATACCTCGCGCCAAAGTCAACCACCCCTCCATACGAACCCCATCTCACCACCCTCATACACGATCTCTTCCCTTGGTTGCAAAGCTTTGCATGCCACGAAGAATTGCTCGCTGCTCATGGAGTCCTCCAACGACTGGGATCTGCAGGCAGTTGTGAGGAGCTGCGGCACGG
Organism: Eragrostis curvula; assembly: GCA_007726485.1. Taxonomy (NCBI): domain Eukaryota; kingdom Viridiplantae; phylum Streptophyta; class Magnoliopsida; order Poales; family Poaceae; genus Eragrostis; species Eragrostis curvula. The sequence continues at coordinate 37,727,809 of CM017445.1, read as the reverse complement.
CGGCGTGCAGCAGCTCGTCGGGGGCAGAGCCTCCGCCGGCGCTCGTGCAGCACAAGGAGGTGATGGCTCGAGCTCGCCAGGAAACCAACTTCGTCGGCGTTCCCGAGTTTAACGGGCAACCGGCTGCCTCGTTGCGCGACCTCGACTACTTGAACTTGCACCACGAGCTGCCGCGGACGCCGTTCTCGATCACGCCGTCCTCCGAGCGAGCGCACGACCACGAGGTGCTCATCTCTTTCCCGGCTGCCTCCACGTCCGGGCATCAGCCGAGGAAGCAGCCCGGACGCAAGCCGGGTGGTCGCACTGCCAGGCCTAAAAGAAAGTACTAGCTACTAGATACTAATAATCCATTCCATGGCCTGACAATAGTTGATGTTATCGTGCTAATTGGTCTGTTGAAAATATTTGATGCAGCAAAAAGAGCCAGCTGAAGAAAGTGGTGTGCGAGGTGCCGGCGGCCGACGGCGGCGTGTCGACGGACCTGTGGGCATGGCGCAAGTACGGCCAGAAGCCCATCAAGGGCTCACCATATCCTCGGTACGTAATTACTCCACGACCACGAGTAGACAACAAGCCTTCTCATTTCTTTGCTCGTGTGGTTCACGTATTTTGCATACTGATACTAAGATTCCACATGCACTCGTGCAGGGGATACTACAAGTGCAGCAGCTTGAAGGCGTGCATGGCGCGGAAGCTGGTGGAGCGTAGCCCGGCGAAGCCCGGGGTGCTCATCGTCACCTACATCGCCGACCACTGCCACGCCGTGCCGACGATGCTCAACTCGCTCGCCGGCACCACGCGGCATAGGCCGGACTCCCCTGACCACCAGCCGTCCCACTCCCCGTCCCTCGGCGCTTCGGACGAGGCGTCCGGTGCCAAACGCGAGGACAGCGCCGACGCGTCCTCCATGACCGTCGACGGCGGTGGCAGCGCAGAGACGCCGCAGAACGACCTGTGGCCGTTGGACATGGCGCTGGACGATTACTCGCTGGACGATTTGTTAGGGCCGTTTGACGACGATGCCGATCGTTTTTTGGAGGACGACGACGGACATGGCGGTCTGGGACGCCGGCTGTCGCTGTAGTTGGGGACAACGGGTTAAGCGCCATTCAATATTGACCGCAACTTGTCTCGTTTATTCTCTCTTCTTTAGTTACAGAAAAGCAGAGGGGTTGGTGCATTTCTTGGTGATGCGCTGCAACTAGACGGGATGGTGTGCTGTATACATTTGACCGTGTTCAGTTTGGTGTGTTGGGAGACATCTCGTCTGTTCGCGATTGTTTATCGATGTTCACTCCTATGACGATCCATATATATCATTTGATCTATGCCAGCGATGACAGAGATAACCTAGTCATGATGACTCACGACTGCACAACACACATTAGTCCTTGAAAATAGGAGACGTGGTTTCGCCCAGTTCAGTCTCTGTTAATTTGGATTATTAGTCTTCTTTACCCATATCGTCCATAGCAACAAAATTATGATAGTCCTTGAGAATGCATTTGTTTATCTTAAGCTACTACTACTACTCTACCTTTGTGATAGGCCATCTTGAAAATCATTTTTTATGTAAATCTTATAAAACATATGAACATATAGAGGAAAGGAGGCGATTTCAAAAGTATTATTTATGTGCATTTAGGAAAATGCAAAACCAAAGGCACATTTGTTTCTAGGGACTTGTGTGCTGTTGGTGTAAAGAAATACAACGAGTCACAACAAAAGAGACGGAGGAATACAAAGAACTTGAACTTCACGTAACAAAAAAAAAAAAAAAGAACTTGGAGTTATTGATATTCATTTGATTTACGTTACATGACAATAGTGTAGATTATGGGTGGATGGTCAATTTGCACGGCAATATGTGCACCCAACCCCTTAATTAGGTGCGGCAGTATAGATAGGCGTGGGTTGTTCTTGCTGTTCATATCCGATCTGCAATCCTATACTTCTGATATGTTGATTTATCTTCTTTTTTCCTCTTTGCGTAAGTTCGGCATCACCTCAAATTTATGTTATAATAGCATGAATTATCCATGTTTTTGTTAGAATTTTCGCACGCACACTTTTGCATTACCTCTCAACAGGAGAGCACACCTAGCAAGCAACTCGATGGGAGCACGTACGTGATATACTAATTGCACTCGACATAGGTACTAACTGGGTCATGCATCGAGGTACACCTAGACCTAGTGGTGAGCAGATTGTGCACAAGCACAACATATATTTATGCTGCAAAAATATGCTGTTGATGTAACCTAGTCATTAGCTTATTGGTTAAGGATTGCAAAAATACGCTGGCGATGTAACCTAGTCATTAGCTTATTGGTTAAGGATTGCAAATCGTTTCGTTAATTTATTCCCTCTTCTTCAGTTGATGAGAGGTTCGTTCCCGATGAAATGCAACTAGACACAAAGGTATACCTTGTTCATTTGACCATATTCTATTTGCTTTTGATGACATCTCTTATCGGAGAGAAAAATATAAACGCGTGAAGACCATGATGTTTGAGTTGTTTGTCGATATTCAGCGTTATGCGACGTGATCGTCGACGACGAGGCGCCAGTGACTTCGTCAATCTCGAAGATTTGCCGCAGTCTTTGAAGATGTGTGAGTGTATGCGTTCATAGGTGTGAGTGTGCATGCATTGTGAGTGTCAGTTGTATTGTGTAATTGCAAAAAAAAAAAAAAAGACATGCCTACGGAAGATACATGATATTTCTAGCCCACTGTTTCTTCGAATACCACTTATACTCCCTTCGTTTGGGAATTGTTTACATAACTATAAATCTATTTAGATTTGTTTTACGTTAACTATATATAATATTAACCATCAATAGTGAAAATAGTATAATGAAATAACTCTACATCATCCCCTCAAGTATTACATTTGAAGTACTTAACCCCCAACCAACAAAACTATGTTCAACCCCCTCACCTTATCAATACGGTTTACTTCACCCCCTCAAGTGGTTTAGCCGGGCCTCACCTGTAAGTGGTGAACGGCAGGGGGCAGGTGTCACCCAATCGGCATCCATGGAGCACCGCCGTGAACTCGCGGTCGCCCTGGTAGCACGGCCCGGTGCGGCGGCGGGCATGGAGCTCGTCCCGGTGGGCCGGTGGCGGAGGTGACCAGCAAGCGACCCGTCGTTTGTTAGCTCGGCAGAAAATCGAAGCTGCTCTGCAGCAACCAGTCCCGCTTACGCGGCTGCCGCTCCGGTTCTGGTCTTTCTCCAGCCGCTTCTGTTCCTGCGCAAGAACAGGGACAGATACTGACGAATCAGAATTTGCTTACCTGAAATCATAGAAAAGGATAGAGGATGCATGCGTGCGTCGGTGGGGTGCCCCTGCTCCTGGCTGCCCGCCGCGGTGGCATGGCCCAGCAGCCGCAGCCGCCGGTAGTCGGACGTCAACGCAGTGCTCCATCCTGTCCTCAGCTCCTGGATCACCTTAATTAGCCAAGTATGCGCAATGGAGGACAGCGAAACATCTTAATGTCCGTCGATTAGAGGAGACAAGAAACAACCAATCCAAACAACAATCGACGGCATATCGATCGGAGCTGCCAGGCCCACACGACGCTTGGGCAGACCAGGGCAAGACGTTCCTGCAGAACGCGGCGGCGAGCAAACCAGCGTCCTCGACGGCCGGCTCGTCGCCAACAACCTCCGCCGCGCCACGCTCTGCCCGCCCCATCGAGCCGGCCACGTAGCCCCCAAACCTTACGGCGACAATCGGCGACCAGTCAACCCACACGATCCACACCGCACGAGCTCGATCGCACGGCTATCAAGCACCAAGTCTGGTCGCTATTTCAAATAGCGACCACCCCCCGAGGTCGCGGTTCGGTCCATCATCCTCTCGAGAATGCCTCATTGCCTCCTATGCTGCACCTGCACGTCGTGCCATGCCGAGTTCCGAACGCTCTCCTCAGTCCTCAGGTACATCTTTAGCAACGCCTTGTCTGGCCTTGCTTGCCCACGCCCGCCGCCTCCTGCCACCGCATGGTTGTCCGGCGAGAGCGGCGAGGTCCGAAGGCGACGCGCGTCGCCATAGAAACACGATCGAACATCAAGCGCGGCGTCCTGCCTGTAAACGAAGATGGGAATTGGGAAAAGCACGGCTCGCGTTGTGCGGCGGCCTTCGCATATATTTATAATAGGAGTACAACATACAAGGGATAGGATCCCTGAATACAAGGTAATGTACATATTTCCGTTAACACCCCCCCCCCCCCCCCCCTGCGCAGTCGTAGCATGAGGCTCCTGAATGCAAAGACTGGAACGGAAGTCCTGAAACAGCTGGATCGGGAGCCCTTTGGTCATGATGTCGGCAAACTGATGACTGGAGGGGACATGAAGCACACGGACCTGCCCAACAGAAACCTTCTCGCGCACAAAGAGTATGTCAATCTCAATGTGCTTCGTGCGACGATGGTGGACAGGATTAGAAGCCATGTACACAGCACTCACGTTGTCGCAGTAGACAATGGTGGCACTGTGAAGAGGATGGTGAAGATCCTGCAGCAGCTGACGAAACCAGCAACACTCGGCGACGGCATGGGCGACGGCGCGATATTCAGCCTCGGCACTAGAACGTGAGACAGTGGTCTGCCGCTTTGAGGACCAAGAGACCAGATTGTCACCGAAGTAGATACAGTAGCCAGAGGTAGATCGACGTGAGTCAGGGCAACCAGCCCAATCAGCATCGGAGTAAGCCGTGAGTGATGTCAAGGGCGATGTTGCGGATATGTGAAGACCAAGATCCAGAGTTCCTTTGATATACCGAATTATTCTCTTGATCAGATTGAGATGCGGCTCTCTGGGATCATACATGAATAGACAGACCTGCTGAACTGCATATGCAATATCGGGCCGTGTCAGTGTGAGATACTGGAGTGCCCCGGCAAGACTCCGATACTCCATGGGATCGGCAACAGGCGGACCTTCAGCAGCAGAGAGTTTCGCTTTAGTATCCACGGGAGTAGCGGTGGCGTGGCACTCAGACATGCCGGCGCGCTGGAGCAAGTCGACAGCGTACTGGCGCTGGGATAGGTGAAGACCATCATCAGAGCGCCGAACATCAATACCCAAGAAGAAGTGAAGTTGGCCGAGATCAGTCATGGAGAACTCTGCATGGAGCTTGCCAATAATGTCCTGGAGAAGATCCTGTGAGGAAGCCGTGAGGATGATAACATCAACATAGAGAAGAATATATGCCAGAGACGCGCCCTTGGAGAATATAAACAGAGAAGCATCTGATGGTGAAGAAGCAAAGCCCAATGTGCGAATGTGAGAGGCAAACCGCTGGTACCAGGCACGAGGGGCTTGTTTGAGACCATAAAGTGACTTCAACAGGCGACAAACATGATCAGGATGGTGAGAATCAACGAACCCTGACGGCTGCTGACAGTAAACAGTCTCGGAGATGTTCCCATGAAGAAAGGCATTCTTGACATCAAGTTGATGAATAGGCCAGGACCGAGAGACCGCAATGCTCAACACTGTACGGATGGTAGCCGGCTTGACCACAGGGCTGAACGTCTCATCAAAATCAATTCCAGGACGTTGTGAATATCCACGGACAACCCAACGAGCCTTGTAGCGAGCCAAAGTGCCATCGGAGTGATATTTGAGCTTGAAAATCCACTTCCCGGTGACGATGTTGGAACCTGCTGGCTTGGGCACAAGCTGCCATGTTGAGTTCCCCACTAGAGCATCAAATTCTTCCTGCATGGCCCGACGCCAATTGGGATCGGCAAGGGCGGCACGGTAGTTGGCCGGCACAGGAGAGACCGCCGTGTGACTGACGTTGAGGTTGAGGCGGTCGACTGGCTTGACAATACCAGCCTTACCACGCGTGACCATCGAATGGTCTGGTGGCGGAGGGGGCGCTGGAGGCGCGCGTGCACGTGAGACGGCACCAGTCCGCGCCGAGGTGGAAGGCACCGATGCACGTGGCACTGGAGCGCGCGCTGGTGCACCTCGAGGTGGCGGCGCGGGGCGCCGTGCAGAGGGCGACGATGCCGCGCGTGAGGACGCGCGAGCAGAAGACGTCGTTGCCGCGCATGGCGGCGCGCGAGCGGGAGAGGCCGGGGCCGCACGTGGCTGTGCGGAGGAGGCCGGAGCCTGTGGTGGCGGTCGTAGAACGCCCTGTGGCGCGCGTCTGCTCTCTGGAGAGGAGCAAGTTGCGGGTGCGGGCGAAGTTGGGCAGCGGGGAGGTGAAGGCGATGATGTCGGCGGCGCCGCGGAAGTCATCGTTTAGGCCACGGAGGGCATTGAGGACGAGGTCGTCGTCGCGCACGGGGTGTCCGGCGTCGCGGAGAGCATCAGCTGTGACCTTGAGGCGCTGAAAGTACTCGGTGATGGTGGAGGAGCCTTGCGTCATGGAGTGGAACTCTTGGCTGAGGTAGACAACGCAAGAGTCGCTGTTGGCCGTGAAGTTCTCGGCGATGCGGGACCAGAGCTCGCCGGCAGTCTGATCGGGCTCGACGGAGACATCCAGGACGTCCTCGGCGACAGATGTGAAGAGCCAGGTTCGAACGATGCAGTCCGCCTGAAGCCAGGCGGGATCGTCGGGGTTTGGCGGCGCGGAACCGTCGATGTGATGGAGGAGCTCGAATTTGCCGCAAGCGGCGCGGAAGTAGGTCGACCATCTGGAGTAGTTGCCGGTCTTGAAGCTCAGCGTCACGGGCACGTGAGACTTGATGGAGGCGACGGAGAGAGCCGCCGACGCGGGCGACGCGACGGTCACCATGGCCATGGTGGTGGCGACGCCCGAGGAGCTGGAGGAGAGGGCGGGGCTCGAGCTCGAGTCGCTGGGGGACGAGGACGAGGAGGCAGCCGTGCCGGCCATGGCGGCGGCTAGGGCTGGGAGTCGGTGCTGCTAGGGTTTAGGAGGAGGTGGCGGCGGAAGAGGTCCACGGATCGGACCTATCTGATACCATGTAAACGAAGATGGGAATTGGGAAAAGCACGGCTCGCGTTGTGCGGCGGCCTTCGCATATATTTATAATAGGAGTACAACATACAAGGGATAGGATCCCTGAATACAAGGTAATGTACATATTTCCGTTAACACTGCCGGACCAACAGCCACGAAACGCAGTCGATTCACAGAACCCCAGACGTCGACGTCGACGTCCCGGACGCTTTCTTGAAAGACCCGTTCGTCGACGGCCTGATCCGTGCCGAGTTGGGAGCGCGTCGGAGGCGACGGACGAAGCGGCGTCCCTCTCCCTGGCCCTGAGCTGGGAGCGCGCCGAGAGCGTGTGCGTGGCGAAGGAGGCATGCAGTGCCGCCGCGATGAGCGCGTTCGATCTGTGCAGGATTTAAGGGAACTAGTCCGTGATTCCTTGATGGGAATCCATGGACAGACGGACTAGCAGCGTGTGTTGGGATGACCGGATGAACCTGGCCGAGGAGCAGGGCATCCTTGGGCTTGAGCAGCCTCGCCTTGGTGATCCTGGACGCACCGCCACCGCCACCGCGGCAATGGCGATGTCCGCCTTCGGCACGGCGGCATGAGCGACAGGGGCGTTTCTACGCATCATGTAGCGTTGTCGTCCCCTCGCCTAACATGTGGGACCAGCACCACGTCGACATTCATTTTTTTTTTGGGAGATCTGTAGACACTCAAATAAGTCTTCACATCAGCAAAACTGCATCAGAGCTGCTTAAGGCCCTGTTTGTTTCCGTTTATTTTCTCTGATTCTTTTTTTTTTGCAAAAATAAGTGAGAATCCCACCAAACGCCGTGCTTATTTTCTCCGATTCTTGGTCCAAGCGTGGATGAGAGAATCATAAACAAACAGGGCCTTGAACGCTCCTTATACTCCAAGAGTGGATGAGAATCGTAAACAAACAGGGGCCTAAGTGTGAGATCGGATCCGGTCGTTCGTGGAACCTAGCATGGGCTGCCTACCCAGCAGAAAGCAATATGCAGCCTACCTCGATGTGGCCCATGAGCCGGCTTATGTTTCTCATTGTCATTGGATCCTGATAATCCTTTCCCCATTTATTTCTTATAATTTCATCTTCTTCTTCTTTTTGTTTGACACTACTAACACCTGAACAGTCTGATTTTTTTTTTAAAAAAAATAGTCAACGCGAGGGCTAAGGAAGCGCACCTGAACATTCATTTCTTCAAAGTGTGTTTACAGGATCAGATAACCGGTTTCCATTTCTGAGATCCAGTGATCAGGGTACAAATTTTGAAGAAAAGATGGAGAGCCACATAGGATTACAATCCCGGCGCTTACACACACAAAATAAAACAACAGCGCACAATGGCCGAACAAAGTCTTGCTCCACCGACGAAGCATCTGATCGATCATCGGTCTGCACCACTGCACGGTCCGCTAAAAGCCTGAATTATCTGTCCAACCGTGCGATATAAGGCGTTTACCGACTTCCGAAGTGTGCGTCCCACGTCCTCTCGCAGTAGGGTAGGGTGTTTCTCGATGTTTTTTCTTTTTTGAAATGTGGTGTTTCTCGATGTTTATCGTACGGGAAAAACCGACGTGAAGTCTGCAATCTCTGTCAAACGATCGATCCATGGCAACCAGACCTCCCGGTCCTTCCGTTGCTGTTTTCCATATGATCGACCGAGTGCATGATGCTTTACAGAACAATTCATTCGATCGCATCAGCACACAATTCATCGACAAATTAGAAAAGGCAGGACTATCTCCACAGAACCCTGAGAATTCAGGCCTCTATTAGCTAATTATTGCAACCAGTCGTTGTTGAGCTGGAACAGCGCACAGGTGCCATTATATTATTTGCAAGGTACAGAGACGACAGAGAAATGGTGCCCGGCATCGATCGATGTTGAAGTCATTAGAACATGTCCTTGAGGGTCGGGAGCTTGAACTCGCCGCTGGTGGAGAGCGGGATGGTGAAGTTTCCGATGATGGGGAGGTCGATGGTGAGGCCGACCTCGAGCACGTAGTCGATGTCCCAGTCGCGGCCGACGTCCTTGATGATGGAGATGAGGAAGTCGTAGGGCACCTTGGCCGGGATCTCCAGCTTGGTCGAGTCCTTGGCCGCGATCCACCCCGGGTCGGGCATCGTGCCGGACGCCACCACCCTGCATCAATCACACCACGAACGAACGGTTCATCAGCATCCATGGCCGGGCTCAGAAGAAGAATCTAAGAGCAGCATCAACGATCAATTAATGGAATGGATACTTACTTGCCGGCGCACTTGAGGGTGTATATGACCTCGCAGATGGGGATGCGGGAGTCGTAGGGGTTGGAGACGTTGACGTTGCTGTGCAGGGTGATGCACTCGCGGCTCATGCTCTTGAAGGACACGCTGTCCAGCGTCGCCTCCGGCTTGGGCATGTGCGCGATCTTCTCCGCCACGAAGTTCTTCGCCTTGTCCATCAGGCTCGGCTTCGTCTTGGCGGCCTCGGGCTCGCCCTCGCCTGACATGGTTGATGCCTCCCTCTCTCTTGCTCCGCTCCTCTTCTTCTTGGGGATGGTTGGTTGTGTGCAACGAACAAACTGCGGCAGGAAAATATCGGGTGAGAGAGACTGGATGAACGTTGCCGCGTTTATATCAGGAAGGAGAGGACGCGGGTTCGGCGCGGCGGGGGAGTGGGCACCACGTGCACATCCGCGTGGAATCCGATCATCCCAGTGGGTGGTTGCCGCTCCGGTACGTGAAACTTTGCGAAATCACGCGTCGGTGCACGAGAACCTGTTGGTTTCACTCAGACTTGGGGACGAACCAGTGAATCTTCTGTGAAATTTTTGGATTGCGTAAATTGGACGTGCGCCGAGGGGAATTCGATAAAGCCGGAGGAGAAGCTTCGGCCGGGGACCCCCACGCGGCACGATTCCCCGGAACGGACGGTGCTGGATCGGCGTCTCGCGTGGCACTTACCACCACACCCTGCAGGTGCCGATCGCATCTCTGCGCCACCACGCCGACGAACTTCTTTCTTTATTTTTTCGATCCAAGAAGAACACCACGCCGACGAAATGAATCTAACACAAGAAGTCAAATTGTACTGAAGAAAGAGCTGCATATACTTGCAGAGCTCAACTTTCTTTTCTCCTTTCTTTCTGCGAACAAGCGTGTGCTATAGCTCACATGTAAAGAAGACTTCTCTCCCGTGACATGTCCATATCTTTTGTGCCAGCAGTGTGGGTGATTGATTACGACTTAGCCGAATTTGATGGGGGCAAAGATGGGCTGGGGTAATGAAGCAGTGTCCTACTACCTCCCTGAAGGGCTGTTGATGGGCCGCGACAAAGAAGAGCATGAATAGCAATTGAGCCCGCTGGCATGTGGTAAATGGGCCCTTTCTCCCGGCAAGCAGAGTATCCGGCTTGATTCGTCAAATCCTGAAGCAGAGTAGCAGCGGAGCAGCTAACAAGTTCTCTTGAGTCTTGACCGAATTGAATCCTCACGGCTCGAAGTAGCGTTCAGAGTGCGACGTCGAACTCCCCAACCACCAAACCTTGGCGCCAAATCAGTTATCCTTCATCGTCTAGTCGCCGTCGCAGCACCCACCGTGTCCGCCGACAGCTACCCGTCTTAAACCTCCCAACTCCCAACTAACTACAGCTCTCGATCGGTCAGCAATTAGCCAGTTGCCAATGCCGTCTTCCGCAGCCACACGCCACAACCCATGGCCGAAGCCAAGCAGAAGAACCTCAAAGGTTCCACACCTTTCGTCTTCGACGCCACCAAGGCCAACAAAGCAAAAACCAAAGCCGCCGTTGACGCCAGCCATGTCACGACGCCGCCGGCCGAGCACGGCCACCGCGGCAGCCACCTGCTTCGTCGCGTGTGTTATGCCCTGGCCATCGTTGGCGGTCTGGCCGCGCTGGTGATGCTGGTCCTGTCGCTGACCGTGCTCAAGGTCCGTGACCCGACGCTGTCCATGGAGTCCGTGACCGTCAAGTGGTTCAACGTCCACTTCGACGCGAGCGCTTCCCGCCCCCTGCGGATCAACGTGACGCTGGCGGGCACCATCGTGATCGGGAACCCCAACTACGAGTCGATGCGGTTCGGCGCCAGCGCGACGGAGATCTTCGTCGACGGCGTGCCGGGGTGCGTCGGCGTCGGCCGCGCGCCGCCCGGGGAGGTGCCCGCGCGGGGCGCGACGCGGGTGAACGCCGACCTGGACGTGTTCGTCGACAGGGTTGGCCCCGCCGTCGTCGGCGAGGTGCTGTTCGGCAGCGGCGACGTGCGGCTCGCCAGCCACACGGCCGTCGACGGCAGGATCAGCGTGCTCGGCGGGCTGTACGGGCGCCGGACCGTGCGCGTGGCGATGCGGTGCCGCGTCGCGCTGCGCGTGTCGGCCGCCGTCGTCGTCGCCGGCCACCCGTCCTGCTTCGCCGACTTTGCGCGCTGACTGACTGACTGTGCCGTCTTGTGCGTGGCTGTGTGTTCTGTGGATGTGCCGGTATTGTTTTTGTTGCCCTTTCTTCTTTACCGGCGATGACCGGCGTAGTAGTTAAGCTGGCGGCTAAGATATAACCGCCGATAGCTCTCTCTCCCCCGCCCCCCCCCCCCCCCCCCCCCCCCCCCTGTAACAGAACTCCGGCAGTTTTTCTTGCTTCGTGTTGTGTACTTGTGTCATAACGGAACTTGACTTCGAGAGTCCTTGTGCATTCTAACTTGCTGGTGAGTTACATCAATGCAATCCTTCTTGTAAAAGTTGATGTGCAGATACGTCCGCTCAAAGTTCATTTTGCTCCACGGCATTCACTGCTGGTCTGCAACACTTCAAACCAGGGTCAGTTCGCCACGTTTTTGCTACAGCAGCACTGTAACGGTTTTGCCCTTTTCGTTTTCTTGCTTATACGTGACCCAGCACCAAACGGCCCAAGACAAGAGCCTCTAAATCAGCTCTCCGAGCCCCCATGTCTCCCCATGGTCCAGCCACGTCTTTCGGTCCGGCTCATCAGCAGACCCGGCCACCGTCTCCAAATGCAAGGAGGAGCTCCGCGTCTAAGCCAAACGGAGCAGAGCCCGACTTCTTTGTTTTGCATAGTCACCAAGATAATCCAGGCCTCTGCAACTGACAATGACCCATCTGAGTGTTTGAGGTTTTCTTGAAACTAAATGACCTATGATATGCTATCTTTTATTACTTGCGCTTTCTTTGTTCCACCGCAATATTCAATTCTTGAAATGCACTTATGGGGTTCATTAACCAAAAGTTCACTTCAACCATCTAAACTATGTATTGAACTACAAACTAACAATTTTTTTACTCGGGCAAAGTGGATATGGATGATATCATCCATTCTCCTATTATGTCATATTGGTGAAGCTGCATCTCACCAATCTTCAGGTGTAGAGCAACCTTAGTGCTCATTCTTAGAGTTTTATTAGTGCATAAGTAACTAACCTTTAGCATTTATTAGCATAATTAGCCAATATTTCAATGTCCTATCAATTGCTTTGATGACAGTAATCACTAATATGTCCATCGCTAAGCCCCTCACGCAAGAAAGAAAAAGGACGGCGGCTTAGTGACTTCCTCGCCGGAGGTAAATTGGCCGGCCCTCTCGTCTCCGGCGGCCTCGCTGTCCGCGGAGGAGGGAGGCCTAGAATCTAGGCGTTTGCTCTGTTCGGTTCTAGGTTTTAGATTGTTAGGTCTTTCCCGCGGTGGTCGCTATTGGCAGCGACCGCGGTGATTGTTAGGGTTAGGTTCCTCTAGTGGTTCGGTCGGAGAGGGAGACGGCATGGCGTCGCCAATTTCGTCGGCATGGAGCAAGGGAGGATGAGGTGTCTCAGCGGTGGTGGCGAGTCGAAGGCGCCATCATCGATGGAGAATAAGGTAGTTCAGCCCTTCCTTTGTCTTGTTATGATCCTTCACGGTCATGGTTGTGGGCTAGTGAGAGTTTGGTTTCCGGTGACATCCTTCCGGATGCTATTCGAATTTGTGTTTTCCCATGATGAATCTAGTGAAGGAGGCGACGACGGGGTCAGCAACGGGCTCGACGGCGACAAGTTCATCGTATTCACGTGTGGAAGGTCAGCAGTCTACCCCTCTTTTGCGAAAGGGTTGGGTTTTACTTTTCCCCGTCGGGGATGTGGATGACGATGGTGGATGGTGAGATGGTCGTATTCGTTCAGATCAGAGTTCTCGTTCGTGGCATATCCATCTGGGATGATGATCCTAGATGGTGGTATTTGCGGCTCTTTCAAAGTTTCTTGTGTCCCATCAATGGAGTTGGTGTTGTTTAGATTGCTTGTGTAATCAATGGATGTAATATGTAATCAATGGATGTAATATGTTTTAATCTAAATGAAATTCTTTTTTTTTTGCAGAAAAAATTGCTTTGATGACAGTTGGGGGATGGGGAGGGGGGGGGGGGGGGGGGGGGGGGGGCTTTAGTCTTAAGAAAGCACCAGCATTGGAAGCGGGGCCATCAACCTAAGATGGGTACTGTGATGTAGCATTGTGAGTTAGCTTATGAATATGTCCAGTAAATATGCTAAGTCAAATAGATAGAAAAAGAATTCAGAGACGTCTGTCTATACGTAAAGACGTTAGGCCTATATTTTTAAGCCTTTCCACTTATGAGAAAAGATTTTAGCTTAATTATTTACATATATGAAGACATGCCAAATTTCGTATCATCTAGTGGAAAGGCCTATAGGCTTCATCCTTTTGTGAAAACTTCGGGCATTGAGTGAACGCCCTTAAATCAAGAGAGGTCCTCCCCTGAAATAGTGCTAGTATTTTCAGATAGGATAGGAAGCCCAATGGACTATAGGCTAGCATTGTCGCGTTGTATTTCTGGTAAGAAAGGAAAACAACTAGTGACCCCATACAAGCGCGGGGGATTGTACAAAAAGGTCAAAAGCTCTCAAAAAGGATCAGACGAAATAAATCCACGGTCATATCGTGAATCGAGATGAATACATTGAACTCACATTGTGATCGAGATTAACATGTTAGTACTGCCTTGATCTGTCAGCTTCGACCATTATAAAATTAGGGCTCTGTTACCGTACCTTTTTCACCTCTCAAGAGGTAAAAGGTGAAAGTTCATCTGAGCCGTTGATTATAAACCAAAAAAAAAAAGTTAAAATTTAATTTAGAAAAAGAAATTGTTTGAGATCCGCTTCCTTCGCTCCCGATTCTTCGTGCCGCACCACGCCCACGGCCTCTGATTCTTCCGCTGGGTGTGCGTCATCCATTCCACCGTACGTCGCCACGACTATCTGCTCGGCCGTGCCGCGGTGTTGCGGTGTGCTTGTCGTGCCGCACGGCAAGGAGGATCGCCCCGTGTGGCTGCGTGAGCCGTGCCTGCCCTCATCCATGGAGTACAAATTCGTCACTTGATAGCTCACATCGGTACGCTTGTTCAATCTCATGTACGGTACACTTATGACGTTTCAACTTTCAATCTACTTCAATGCGTTAGCATGTTCAAACGTAACGATGTGCCACCATCATGTTTGTGCCTTTTATTAAGTCCAGATAACAAAATGACACGTTCCAACATGTATGTTAGCTTTTTACGTCGAAAAATGGCACATTGCCACGTTTCTGAGTGTGTGTGCGTGAGTATCATTGTAGCTCACGTATCTGAACGTTGTCTACGTGAAAAAAAGGTAAAAATGGAAACAACCATGAGGTCTCACGCATAATTCGTGTCACGTCCCAAAAAAATAAATAATCAATTGCATGTCTCTCAAAGTTTGGTACGCAAAAAAAAAAAAGGGAGGGTGCTTAATGCCATCACGGCTGAATTTGGTTCACGTGAAACCAAAAAAAAAGTCAGCTTCCACCAACTAACATTGAAACAGTATCCTAACAACCTTAAAAATATTTTTCCCGATAATTATGTTAATCTATTACCTCCTAAGAGGTAAAAGGTCTTCGATCTAGTTAAAATGGACGGTCCACATTTATTTCGAGGTACCGTAAAACTGGCCTAAAATTATCAAAGCACAAGCCTTCGGCCAGGATCAGCACGTGGACAACTTCATGAATTTTGTAGCAGACATCAAACAAGCGTATCCACAGGATGTCCAAATAATTGGGTGATATCCTAAATATGGGCAATTGCTCCAACATGATTCATGCACCACGCTACAACTGCCAAAAAATAAGGAATGATGATGGAGATTGTCCGAGAGTCAGCTGAGACTGAGAACTTTGTGGAACTGCAGCTGTGCAAGTCGAGCAGTTGACTCTGATGATCGCCGCCCTTGGACAAAGCGAGCACCACTGTTCACTGTAGCACACTCCCAAATGAAAAGACGATTGAGAGAGCATGCAATGCATGCTGCCTTTCTCCACGGATAAAGGATAGATTCATCAAAAAATAACAGTGCGCTTTGGAAAAGCAA
Source organism: Eragrostis curvula (assembly GCA_007726485.1). Classification (NCBI taxonomy): domain Eukaryota; kingdom Viridiplantae; phylum Streptophyta; class Magnoliopsida; order Poales; family Poaceae; genus Eragrostis; species Eragrostis curvula. The sequence continues at coordinate 37,712,471 of CM017445.1, read as the reverse complement.
AAGCGGAGAAAAATAGCATTTTTTTGTGTTCCATGGGAACTGAAAATGCCTCTCTTGCATGTGGAAGCTGTGGACAAGCGTCGTTGCTGACTTTGGAAGAAGTATCCAATGCATGTGCCATGGGGTTCATGTACTGGAACTCCGAGAGAGTTCACAACGATCTCTCGGCTGCCGAGAGATTAGATCCTCTAATCACCTCGTGCCCGACTGTGTCCCTAGCTGTGGGCGTGCATAGGATCTGAGACGTTCTCTCCATCGGTTTCTCATCTCACTGTTGTTCATGCACCTCTGGAGCCTAACAGAGCCCAAGGAAACTGCTCGTGGTTCTGCAAACAAGTTGCTACGTAATTATGCCTGCGGCAGCTACCGTGTCCTCCGGACGCTGTCAAGAATCGATTATGCAATTCAGTTCACCCAAGCTGTACTGAGAACTCACTCGACCCCTGGTTCACTCATGAGGCCATTTGGCTCGAGGTTCTCGGGGCAGTATAGAATGCTCAGAGTCACATTTTTCTCTGTTCGCTTGCAACAACAAAATTTCACATTGCAGGATCCAGTTTTCTGCAGTTAAATGCTACTTGGACCAAACCCTGTAACTGAAGTATTCTCTGCTTTTCAGAGGAGTTTGAGCAGGCTGCGAGGACCCCAATTCCACCATTGTTGATCATGATTGCGCTCGCGAGCTTCCGCAGAAGAATGCAGTTTTGTCATCGGTAAAAGGGAAGAACTGAAGCCTACTCCACTCCACTCCATTCCAGAAGGCATGCATGCAATGATCGTTCTACCCCAGCGTACCTGACTGACCATGACCAGAGACCACTACCACCAGCAGCCCACTCCATCCAGGGTCTCACAAAATCACTGCGCCGCAATCGCAATCAAACCTTAGTTAAACCACTTTGGGCAGTGTGAAAATATTGACAGTGCTGACGGCAAGACAGGGCACGCCAGCCACGTACGTACGCCTTTCGCTAGCTTTGCTTACGCAGTGTCTTTCCGGCAGAATTAGGCGGAGGTAAACAAAAGCATGCAGGGAGGGCAAAGCAAAGCGCGGCCGAACAAAGGTCAGAGTAAACAAAGGCCTCTTTCCCTGGCGTCGTCAAAGCTTTGGGCACTGCACGCAGCCTGCAAACAAAAGCGGCGAGAGGTAAACGAAAGGGACCCACGCGACAGCGAAAGGAAAGAGGCGGCGACGAAGGCGGAGGAAGTCACGGAGCAGTGACAAAAGCAAAGGCTGCCGCGGCTGCCGGCCTCCTCCTCCTCCTCTTTCCCTCTTCCTGCCTGAGAGAGAATGAGAGAGATAAACAAGGCAAAAGAAATGGCGCGACGATGTTCCCGATGCGCCCTGAGAATCACGCACAGATCTTTGTCTTCTCCTCGCCACCCGCATCGTACGTACGCGCGCCGTGCTTTTCCTCTCGCCGTCATCATGGCGCGACGCCATGAAGGGGCCCCGAGCTTTTCCTCGGCTTTTCCCCACTATCCATATGAGTTGTTGCCTCCCTCGTCAGCTTTGCCGAAAAGCCATGAAATGGACGAGATGAGATGACGAGCATTATTAACATGAACTGGTACTAGGAGTCTAGGAGTACCACTCTAGTGAAGTGCAGGATTAAGATCTGATGGTGTTCATTCAGATATCTTTTTTTGAAAGCCGTTCATTCACATTTCTGACTAAAGGGTGTTCGTTGCATAGGGTCTAAAATTTATAGGGAAGAATGTTGTTATTTAAAAGTATTAAATAAAGTTTAATTACAAAACTAACTGCAGAATCTCTGGTCTAATTCGCGAGACGAATCTAATGAGGGTAAGTAAGCTGCGATTAGACGATGGTTACTGTAGCATCATTGTAGCAAAACATAGATTAATTATGCTCGTTAGATTCGTCTCGTAAAGATATATCTACCTATAAAAAAGTTTTGTCATTAAACTTTATTTAGTACTTTTGAATAATAAGATTTTTTTTATGTTACATGTCTAAAATTTAAGAGGATGCAAGGAACGCACCCTAACTAGAATGAGAGTTCACACATTTCTGAACTGAAAGCCACCATCACATCACTAGTCAAAGCGCAAAGCTCGAAATGTACTCCTTAGTTACATGTCGTGTTACAAGTCACTTGTACAAACAAAACAAAACTAGGAAAGGATAGAAAAGAGCACACAAACTCACAAAAAGGAGACGGGGAAAAAACCGGCAAAAGACGCGGCTACAATCCACGCTTGTACTACATGGACATGGGGGGTAAAGAAAGCCTAAAAAGAGCTCTTTTCCCACGCTTCCAACAAAGGAAAACCTTAAGCTAAATCCACACACACACACACACCCATAAACAAACAGAGATGAAAGATGTCTCTATCTAGCATAGCCGCCGGCCGGCCGCCGCTCGTTGACAGACACTTTAGGTCTTTAGCGGTTTGCGATGTTCGTCGTCGCTGAATTTTGGCGAGCTTTGGCATGTTCAACCCCCATTTCCATGGGCAGGAAGTTTGTGACCGGAGGAGACGATGGAGGGAGACGAGAGCTTCTACCGGCTTGAAGCTAAGCAGCTTCACATTTTCCGGGATCACTCCGTGACCGTAATAGGGACGAGTCGATCTCCGACAGGGACGCTGCACAAACAGACGGGAATGGTTGGTGAGTCAGTGATTTAGAACGTGCTTAAGTAAACTGTAAAAGTGGTTCAAAACAGAGGAGCCGTCCGCACCTCGACGAAACGACTCCTTGCAGTGCGCGATGGCGCTGGCGATGCCGTCATGCTTCTCGACAAGCGAATCGTCGCGTCGGGACGCCGACACCGACGACGACGGCGCGAGCGACACGGCCGCAGAGGCCGACCGGCTCTTCCGCAGGCGCCGCAGCCCTCGCGCCTCGCCGGCGGCAGCGGTGGCGGAGGTGGCGCGGGGGCGCACGCTCCGGAGCCGCCTTGAGATCTTGGTCAGGTACCTCCTGATGACCTCTCCCGACGGCGCTCTCCTGGGTTCGGTGACCTCGTCGTCGTCGTCCGCCGGCGACTCCATGAACAGCCTCAGCGAGCGCGTGCTGCTGGCGAAGCTGGGTCGGCCGCCGTAGAACGCGGCCTTCTTGGCCCCGAAGCTCAGCGTCCGCAGGCTGCCGGCGCCGCTGCGCTTCTTCTGTTGGCCGCCGTACCGCGACGACGGGAGCAGCAGGCCGGCCTTGCTGCTGCTGGGTGGCTCGGACGCGCAGAATTGGAGCAGCTGCGGCGTCGGGTGGCCGCCGAAGAAGAGCGTCTCGTAGGAGGGCGAGGCGGAGCGGCTGCGGTGGAGGGAGATGATGAAGTCGAGGTCGGAGCAGGCGTCGTCGGACTCGTCGGAGCCCGAGGAGCTGGAGGAGGAGGCCCGGACGGAGGAGGAGAAGTCGAGGTCGAAGAACGGGCCCTCGTCCTCCTCCGGCTCGCTGTCCGGGACATCGGAATAATGCGCCGGGCGCGCCGCCGCGGCCGTGGTGATGGTTGACACGGCGCGGCGCGGGCGGCGCCGCGCCGCCAGGAGGCGGAGGACTTGCATGCTATGGCGCGGCGAGACAGGGGGAGTCAAGTGCGTGCGTGCCGTGACGGGGACGTTGGCGGTGTTGGGGCTGTGTGGGGTGGACGCAGCGGCTTTTAAACTGGTTCGAAAGAAGCGGCTGCGGGAGCGCGGAACGAGACGGCGAGTCACACGATCGAACAAAGGCGTCGTCTTTGTGGTGGGTGCGCGCCACGGCACGGGCTCGGCTCGGCGCGCGGAGATGCGATGCGATGCGATCGGTGGCGTCGCGCTCGGTGCGGTGTGGGAAGGAAGTGTTGGGCCGGCCGGGGCATTGGTGGTGGCGCGTTGCGTGGCGTGCGTGGCGCGGGCGGCGGAGCACGAGCGCGATGCGTGCGCAGTGCGCGGGAGCGCGACGTGTGCGGTGCGGAGCCGGCTCATCTATCGTGCCACGGGGGCTGGGTCTGGACAGTGACGCCCGTCCGATTTCGTGAAAGAAACCACTGCCGCTGTTTCACCTGAAACGTGTGGTATGCAGCTCTGGCGAGTGAAATTCCGTGTTCAGTGATTACTGCAGTCCATGTCCATGCATGCCGGGTTATTGCATAGCCCATCACGTGCCCAGGGGCCATGACCTGCAGCAATAAACAGAAGCTTCAAAAAAGACGGGGAAGACGAGCGCAAAAGGAGGCTCTCGTGGGCAGAGAAAGCGAGCAGCAAGCATGGGCGGCGGGCATGGCGCTCAGCCAGCTTTACCAACCCAACAAACAAACCCCTACCACACATCCCATCTCCCCGCCCCGTTTCGTTCCGTGCTCCACAGGACAGGGGAAGGGCAGCATTTCAGTGCTGTTAATCGAGTGAACTGAAGACTGAAGAATGGAATGGTGCGGTTCAGTGAAATGCAGCGAATGATACAGACGCAGAATTTTCTTGTTACAGAGCCTGCCTGGCTGCCTGCGTCGCACTTGATGGGTCCAACTCCACTTTTTACAGCTTTTCTTTTCCTGGTTATTACTGCTATTCTCGCGCGTTCCCCTCCATTCTGTTCCAGACTTACAGGCCCGGACCAGATTAGTTTGATTTTAATCTTACCACCTACAATTAGCACATTCTTCACTGACAGGGCGGAGGATCATACTGACACAATGGACATAACGGTGTAAACATCCACCTGTTTCCTTGGAAAATTTGCGCAAGAGTCCACTTGAAGATGCTGAAGAAAAGAAGGAAACACGCGCCTCCTGGGTCGTTGGTGAGTTTCAGAGACATGATCAGTTTGTCAGTACAAATATTTGACTGCCACTCACTTGATTCCGGCATACGATCAGTGCGGATGGTACAGATATTTGACTGCCTCGTTTTCATTTTCAATCGTGCATACTGTCTGTACCGAGAGTCACGGACACAGGTACCGGACCATGCAGGCAGGTAGTATCAATTTCGAGGATTTTTAAAGTACCACATACTAGCTAGTATTATTTAAGAATATTAAGTAGTATTATGATCTGACGGCTCACATCGATCGACTCTCACATACCAATACTAACTAGTATTAATGGCATAATAGTAATTATATTGCTATGTTGACGCTAAAATTGGAAAAAATGAGAGGCTGGTAATTATGATTTTATTACGAGGTTACAACATTAATCAGTTGTGTAACGTCTCATAAAATAATTAATCTGGTATTGAGGGCTCTAGGGTTCTTCGTTTGTAGTAGCTTTTTATTTGTCGAAGTCCTTGTGTGGTCGTATGAGTTAGGGTTCATCGTCTCTACGTCTGTCGCCGTCGCAGCAAATTGTGATCCGGTCGATTCCCACCCTGCCGCCTCGTTCGGTTCCAACGAGTGATGCAAGGCTGACCTCGTGTTCGTCCGCGCGCCGCCACCGTGCTGCTTCTCTGCGACATCACATCTCAATCCGTTACTTGGCTGGGAAGATCCTAACCGACGCGTTCTGCATCGCTGCCGAGGCTTCCGCTGCAGCCGCTGAGGCTTACAAAGGCGATGAGGCTTACAAAGGCGCTGAGGCTTACAAAGGCGATGAGATTGAGCACTGCCGAGGCTTCCGCTGCAGCTCCAGTGCTCAATCTCATCGCCTTTGAGGCTTACAAAGTGTTTTTGTTGATAAACTTGCATTTTGGTAGGAATGCATTGGTTGTTTGAGTCACGGCTTGGACTGTGCTGATCTCGTACTGGTGCCGTATGAGTTTACTGAAATCTAATCCCCTGCTTGGATGCTTTGGAATGAAATTAGAGTATAAGATCTAGTTGACTTATCAGTAATTTTCAGATGATATAATTACCCACAGAGGCTTAAACGTAAATTAATTAGAAAATATACAATTCCATAACTGCCCCTATAATACTAGCTAGTATTTTCTGTAAAATACTAGCTAGTACGGGGACCGTAAAAGTCTTCTCAATTTTCAGGTATGGATCTTTTCAGAGAAACAGTTAACAGTAAAGTGACAAACGAGGAGCAGTTGTGGCCGTTCTGCTCTCGGAGGGATTGTGGACTGTATGATACTGCTACTCGGAGTAGTCTTGAAAGAGATGTAAACAGCACGATCGCGAATCGTGTACGTTACACGGGTTGGAGACGGGTACGTTATTGTTCGTCTGCTGATTCAGGAACCAGTGATCATGATGGCAACCAAGCGGTCCAGTGGGCATCACTCGAGTTGGCTCAAGGTCTTGGGATAATGACCTCGGCGGCCCCAACTGCGAAATAGAGACAGCATCCCAAGCCACGGTACGACATTTTCGTCGATCGCCAACAACTGTATCCATCTGACCCCGCTACATAATTTAGAATCCAGCTGCTTTCATTTAAGCGCGGGGGCAAAGCTTTATCTATGAAAAAATAGCAGCCAGCTCGAATCTTTATAAGGCTCTCTCACCTAATCGCACGACATGCACAACGCTGGCGGTGCAAACTTAACTGAAAGATTTTGACTAACGGCTTGGCAAATCGAAGCCGGGAACTTGCTAATCATAGTGCTCATGGAAAGGGCCAGGACTTTGCTTGTCGATCTAAACTGCTGTCAGTGGAGTTAGGCAAGAAGGCAGCAAAGTTTGCGGAAACAACCAAAGGCTTGAGCTCTGTTCAAACAACGTTTCTGACCAGCGTCGGCGTCAAGCACTTTCGTGTTTACTAATGGACGGGTCGTCTCCGTGTCATGAAACGTGACCGGTGCCTGAAACGCCGGCGAGCTCTTTCCGCTCTCGATTTGGCCGCCTTAGAGCATCGTTAGTGTTGCGTCGAACCATATGTCCAGAGTTCGGCTCGATTTGGGACGGTTCGCTTCCTGCAATGTTAGTAGGGCCCTTGCATTCTCCTCAAAAAAAAAAAAAAAAAAAAGTAGGGCCCTTGCATGATAAAATATTATTTCTTCCTCTCAAAGTCCTTCTCCACATCTGGGCGCTCGCTACTAGTCTGGCGCTGCTTTTCAATTTTTTACTGCCCACGAGTCGAACCGAAAACAAGCGTCGAATGGAAGAAGATTCTTTCACGGTTCGGTTTCCACAGTGTACAAATCGAACTGTACTGTGCTCACGGTTCGGTTGAGAGCAACACTGCAGGTGCTCTTAGCTGATGAAGCTTCAGCAGTCTTGCTGATCTGCCTGCTAGTAGGGAGCCGATGGAACGACACGAAGCATAGGCAGCATGACAGCATCGTAGGTCGTAATGGCAAACAGCTTTCTTTTCGTGAGCCGTCTAATCGCGTCTCTTTCCTCCGATCATTGCGGCTTCCTTCGCCGCCTGCGCGCGTGCCATGTTTTGCTTCGGGAACGACGCGGCTACTGCCATAGGAACTTTTGGAAGCTTGACACGGACAAGCGAGTTCTGGACATCAGTTTGCCGAGCCGTTTGCTTTCTTGCGTAATTTTTACAAAATAGACCTTTTAGTTAAAGTTTTTTATTTTTGGACTCTTCGAAAAAACTTGTCCAAAAATATACCCTTGTTCTAGGCGCCGCATGGTTTGGCGACCAGGTCAAATAGGTGGGCGCCAAATCACACGGCGCCCACCTATTGTAGGTGGGCGCCAAATCATGCGGTGCCCACCCCTGGACACGGGACGAGGAAGGAGACTGAATTGACATGGTGAGCGCCAAAGTCATTGGCGACCAGGTCCCATAGGTGGGCGCCAATGATGCGGCGCTCAGCCGTGGAACCTAGTCACCAAATAACATGGCGTCCAGAAAAAGGTCCATTTTTGAACATGTTTTCTCTAGGGGTCCAAATATGATAAACTTCTCTAGGGGTCCAAATATGATAAACTTTAATCAAAAGGGCCATTTTATAAAAAATACACTTGCTTTCTTCGGTTGCGTTGGGCCTCAAGTGGCGAAAACTGCTCTTGTCGCTCTCCAAGGCTCGACTCGGCCCAAACTCTTTCACAAGCGATGGATGGGCCTTTTACTGGTGCTTGCATTGCAGCCCAACTGGATCCCACAATTTGGTTGCAGTCCTACGTCTATTTATACCACCCAACCCCGAACCCTAGAGCCATCTGCGCCGCCGCCGCCGCCGTTTGCTTCTTCTCGTTTCGCCTGATCTGTTGTTCTGCTCACAATCGCGTCTCATTTTTTTTCTGTGATTTTTCCTTCTTATTGGGGTGCAATGAAGAGTGTTTATACGCTTGATCGTCACCTGCAGTGGTGATATGATGTTTACCTTTACCTTTGGTTCGTATTCGCCGAGCATCCGATCTTCTTTCTCTTCCTTCAGATTTTCACCTGCTCCTACGTTAATTTGCTCTGTGAACGAGGGACCTGGGGATGCACTGCTTTCCTTTGTGCGGTACCATCCAGTTTTAGCTCTCGGACTCTATCTGCAATCGAGTTCCAAATTCTCGCCAGACTCCACACTCTGTTGCGAGAAAGGGATTCGTCTGCTACATTCCACATTAAAAACTGTAAGTAATCGATTTCGGCGAAGATCCCAGCAGAGAGGCGTGTTATCTCCAGCGTTGAGGCCTCCCTAACAACATAAATCTTCGCATATGAACGACAAGATCCGTGAATTCGTGGATGTGTGATTGGTTTTTGGTTCCATTACATCTGTTAACACGGCGACAAACTGAAAACCTCTGTTACGAGTGATTATTTCTTGCTGTACGAGTAAACGAGGGACCTATGGATGGACAGCTTTTATCCCGTGCTGTATCGTCCAAGTTTGCCTTCGAAGAGGAAATGCATATTGGTCTCAAAAATCTTGCAGAACTTTTGTGTTTGTGAGATGGTAGTACCATTTGCGACATCTTCTGAAGAAATGTGATAACAGGAATTATTTTCTTTTGATTTTTTCTTTCCTGATTTAGCCACGAAACAGTAGAAGCACATTTTGACTCAGTGATGGAGATAATGACTTTGAGGATGGAAGATGGATGTAACAGTAGCAGAATAACTATCAATTAAATATATGGATTAATAATCAGGCTTGTAGCCTGCTGCTGAAACACTGTAGCTGCTGCTGAAGAAATAACTGTGAACATTGTAGCTGCTGCCTGCTGCAAAACATCCAAACGATCAGGCTGAATACTTACTATGCTTGACTACATTAATTTGGAACCCAATTATGGATTAATAATACTCATTATGATTGACTACATTATGCTGTTCAACCCAATTTTACATACATACTAATGAACGAAGGAAATTGCAATTGGATCCACATCTACAAATGCATGTGAAAGAAATGATTTTACATCATGATGATCTGTCTTCTACTTAACTACTAACTCATGAAACCAGCAGACCCATGCACAACTAGTGCACTTAATTAAGAGATCCTTTGCTCTGTTTCCTTGAGGATCCTTTCGAATTCATGCGCGTTTTTACAAGAAGTATGTTAACTGCTGTTTTTTCCGGGAGCCCCCTTCACCGTAGAGGTCATTCCATTGCTTCAGCTCATTCATCACGGCACCCTCAGCCGCGAAGCTAGCTGCAACCTGCATCATGGGACAATGGTTCAGTGATAAGTTGGTTCAGTCTGTATATACCAAGCAAAATGCAAATCTGTGCGTCAGCGACTCACTTGATTCTTTGCCTGTCTCAAGTCTTCCATTGTCAATGGCCTAAGGTTGATTGTCACTTCCTTGGCACCTTCAGCCTTTGCCTCGGAGCTATCCGCCTTGCCTTCTGAATCCTTTTCTTTGTTTTCACAATTCTCCTTACTCTCTGGAGTTTCTGAATTTTCTCCAGTAGCTTCCTTCTCTTTTGCCTCTTTATTCCTTCTTTCCTGAGGCACCGAATCATGGGACAAATATTACATGAACAGCAGATGTGCATTTTTTATAATTGTCTATCATTAATATGTTGTTAAAGCATCATATTCAGCTAAACCAAAAGGAGTGCAAAGATAGATTCGTACCAGCTCCTTCTCTCGTTCTTTCTTCAGGAGCTCCCTGACAGGACGGTAAGCAGCCGTAACACAGAGATTCTGGTACATAAAGAGCGGAACTGATTTCAGTGATTAGATCAGGTAATAAGATTGAACACTTGGATTCCAAGCACAAATACTAACCTTAAGATCGCTGCCACTGTAACCTTCGGTCATGGTTGCAAGCTCCTTGAAATCAATATTTTCATCTACTTTCTCTTTTGACAACAACGTCCTCAAGATCAGCTCTCTGCTCTCTTGAGTTGGAAGCCCAACCATGATTCTGTTCAGCATAATAATACGGATCAAAACAATTAGAATCCTGTACCTAAGATCAGACTATGTGTCAACATAAATTCTGCCCCAAAGATGTCATCTTAACTAACCTGCGCTCAAACCTCCTGATGATAGCTTCATCAAGGTCAAACGGTCTATTTGTCGCAGCTAGAACAAGAATTCTTTCACCTGACTTTGATAAGAGGCCATCCCAGTGACTCATGAACTCATTCTTGATCTTCCGCATCGCCTCATGTTCTCCACACCGGGCGCGCTGCCCTAACATACTGTCTACCTCATCCACGAAAATAATTGTAGGAGCAACCTTTGCAGCCAAACTAAACAATGCCCGGACATTTTTCTCATCCTCACCAAACCATTTCGACGTGATGGTGGACATTGACACATTGATGAAACTGGCACCGGCGTCATTAGCTATAGCCTTAGCAAGCATTGTCTTCCCGGTTCCAGGTGGCCCAAATAGCAAAATTCCTCGGCACGGCTTGAGCAGTCCTCCTCCTTTGAAAAGATCAGGCCGTCGAAGAGGAAGCATAACCAGCTCCTGTAGAGACTCTTTGATATCATCCAAAGCTCCAATGTCATCAAATGTCACACCTATTTCACTAGCTGGTATGACCTCTGGTCTGATGCGCTTCTCAAACTCGTTGTCTGGAATTTCCTGCTCGGCAAGCAAAAGTTCAGTGTTTGCAATATTCTCAAAGTTGAACTATGATAGTTCGTTTTGCATAAAGTGAACTGTCAGACATATTGAGCTACTGGTGTTGTTGCAGAAATTTATCAAGCAAATGAATAGGATCTTACTGGTTTTGGTGGTGGCAATGGACCGTCGCCATCTTTTGCTGAAGCTGAGGTTGTTTCAGTTTTCTTGGATCCAGTCGGTCCTTTCACACCACCCTTTGCCACGGTAACATTGAAGTTAGCATCAGCAGTACATCAGCACACTATTTTTAAAGAGCTGCACATGACAGTTGCATACCTTTGATTCGTCATTTGCTTCCAATTTCAGAGTGTCTTTTCCACCATGGCCCCCTTGGAAAACATTTAATCCATGGGATAAACTGCAAAGTAATTTTTTGTTATGGCAATGAATAGAAAGGCTTATTATGGATTAACCATATAGAAATTCAGGACAATTGGTATTTGTTAATAAAACTCAGGGTCAATGATCGCACCTTTTAGAAGATAGAATGAGCTTCCCATTTTTGTATTCAGGATCCTTGGTGTGAATTAAGTGATAAGAGACTGCTGAGACAATGATCTCCTCTATGTAATTGCTGAGAACCATAGTATCTGCTTCGCAGATTGAGCTCAAATCATCACAGTCTAGGTCATTTGCTGACAGTACCTCTATGATGTGGTTCCTATTATCTCGAGTCTGGATGAACTTTGTGTCCTCTAAGATTTGGATTTTCCAGTAATCAAGATGGGTCTCCTCCTCAGGAGCTTTAATTTCAACATGATAAGGAAACAGGGTATAAATTTTATCATCTGCTTCCCCGTTATCACCATCAGAGTTGAGTAGCCGAGAGCCAAGTATCACAACTGGACCAGATAATTTGCTCAACATTTTCTGAAACATAGAGTAAGTCCTTTGCGATCTTCGAAGGAAATGATCGACATCCCTTATGTAAAGAATGATCGGATGGTTTTCAGAAATGGAAACTAGGACCTACAAAAGTGGTTGCTAGATAAGTACAATATACCTACAAGGAGTGGACCAAATTCAGTCAAGAAGTATATTCACCTTGTAGAGTGACTGTATCAGAACCTTCTCATCAAAGCACCAGCTAACTGTTCGCCTCACTGAAATTTGGATAAATGAAGTAAGAAACTTTTACGCCAGTTGATTCTCTAGTTCTACTCTAGCACACGTCTAGCATACATGAGTTCTTTATATAATACAAAAGCACAAAGAGTCCATTAATACGTCAGAACTAATATCGACACATGAACACAATTTTACCAGAAAATGCGGATGCTAGCTGCGCGTTCTGAAACTCTTGGAGACTAGTAAGTCTGATCTAGGAGCTGTCTACACTAAATTCTGCACATATGTGACATCAAAATGACTGAAAGATAACAAAAAAACAACAACTGAACAAAAAAAGTTAACCTGAATGTCCAGAGCATTGCGAGGCTAGATCACTCATGTCAGATGACACAGAAGAATTTTTCCGAAGTGAAGGCGTGCTGCTAGAACCATCAGAGCCTCTGAAGAAAAAAGGATGGATGAATAAACTGAAAACTGAATATTGTTTATCTCATTTCTGATAACCAGTACAATATTACCTTGCCCTTGCTTCTGCATTGCTTGTCTGCCGATGCAATGATTCTGCATAACACAACCATGTGGTGAAAATGAAATCAAATCCATGAGAGCTTGGGAAAAAAAAGTGAGAAGAATGCACATCACAGGAAGTTTTCATCTAGAGTCACATACTAGAGATACTCAAATTGCCCTTTCTAAAAGAAAACGAAACAACATAGAATCTAGCAGAGAATTATGCTGACCTCTTGGCTCATCCTTTTTAGGAAACGTCATAAAAGAACCAATGAGATCAGAAACCCTGCCAAATGTGGTCTCAGCTTTGGACTGATTCTGAACCTGCCGGAGCAAGTTAATCAACAAATTCATCAATATCGGTTGACCAAAGAACAACATATGTTATCAGTGTTGCTTGGTATATTATAACGAAGAAGCAGCAAGTGCTTTATGCGGAAAAATTGAATCGCAATGATCTTTGCACATTGAATTTTGTATAACACTGCAGGCGAGGACGATCAAACAGGAACCGATTTGTCAAAAGAAAAAAAAAAGGGAACATTTTTGCATTATTTGAAAAAAAAAAACCCTTGGCCACAGTAACTTACCACGGCTTTGCTGGTGCCCCCATACTTGCTTTGGATCTGCAGAATGATACAATAACAAAAGAGTTTAGAAAACAACACGCCAACAACAAAGTCAAAAAAATGCATGTACTGACCCGAAGCGAGAAGTCAGTGACGTCGAGGATCAACAGCCGCGCCTTGAAGTAGTGGGACAGAGCCCTCGCGAGGAACTGCTGGTAACGCTCTGCACAGGACAAGCAGTCAACAACACTGACAGTAGGACGCCACTAGCAAGTTGATCAACAAGAAAGGGATGTTTGCGGCGGGGAAGAACCTGTGGGGCCAGAGAGCAGTATGCTGCGGCTTGCGGCGGCGAGGTTCCTGATGTGCTTGGATAATTCGGCGCTCTTGAGGTGGACGAAAGCTGCGCTGATGAGCATCTCCTTCGTCTGCTCGCTGCGAAATGGACATTACCGATTCATCAGTGGCAATACATCATCATCAGTAAGGTCAGTTACATGGTAAGTTCGTAACTGAAGTGAGCAAAACGAGGAATATCACTACTGAATAAACAGAGTGCTTTGGAAGAAAAATACAGCAGAGAAAAATCCAAGTGGTAAGATTTGTGTGGATCAAGCAATCCCTTTTCCCTTTTCGAGAACACGCATCCTGATCATCATGCCGAAGTTGCCACAAAAGAGGGGGGAAAATGAATTGCAAAGTGTACGAATGATCTATTCTACCGAGCAGAGTAGTGATCGAAGTGCGAGACCATCGAATTCAGAGAGCTTCGAAAACCCAACCCAAATCGATCGCTCTCAAACTTTCCAAATCGGATCGCACCGCGTGAACGCACGAGTGACGACGCCGTGGAGCCAATCGGATCCTGCTCGAATCCCACCAACCAACCAAAGCTTTACCTGAGGTAGTAGTTGAACTCGTCGAAGTTGACATCGCTCTCGCTGCCGTCCACCACCAGCCGCCGCAGCTCGCCTCCAGCTCCGCGACGCCCACTCCTGGTCCACCTCCTCCGCCGTCTCCTTGCGCGGGCGCCGCCCACCTCGCCGACGCGAGCCCCAGCCCCACGCCGACGCCGACGCTCAGGGCCGAGACGAACAGGTTCCTCTGCTCCATGCTGGCCACGATCGCCGCGAGTCCGCCTCGCAAACCCCCCACGCGATCTCGAACTGGGAGGAGGAAGCAGGGAGTGAAGGGGATGGTGGTGGTGGAGTGTGCGAAATGCCAAGTGGGAGAAATGGGCAATGGCGGAAGGTGGGGGTGGGTTTATATAGGCGGAGGAGGCGGTGGCGGCCACGACGAACATGGGTTTCGGTCTCGTGGAAAGCAACTTTTTCAGGCTTGCTGAGTTGGTATTGTTTCAGTCCAACGGTGGATATTTGTTCAGTTCCAATTTTTTTTAAAAAAAATAACAAAAACAGGAGTGGTTTGTACTTCTTCATGCTTTAAAAAAAAGGTATTACAATGATCTACCTATTTTGCCAATATTGTTAGAAAACCTTTTATTATCATTTAGACTTCGAAGCTTTGTATTCATACAACAACCACTTTGAGCAGGGAAGTCATGTACTTTGGAGAGACACAATTTTAGGCGGTGTTTATATGTAACATGTGAGTCATCCTATTGGGGCATCTCTTGATTTTGTCTGCTCAGATTCGGCTCTGATAGTCTCCTAAAAATTTGCCACCCAATACTTCATATTGTGAGTTCCTCATAAAAATTTTCTGGATATTGAAAAGTTAAGCTTTTGGAGTCTTCCAATAGCTTTCTCCCTACACCCTGCCCCAATTTCTCATCTCCCCCACATATAACCGAGCGCGAGAGCGTGAGGAACGTGAACTGCGCTCGTCCACCACAGAGGTGCCATGAAGGATAAGAGAACCAGTGTGAGGAGCATGACGCCGGCCATGGATGGGGAGAGGGGTGGTGCTGACATCGTGGCAGAGCTTGGGGCGATGCGCGGAGCGTGAGGAACACAAGTAGCACGTCCATCCAACGAGCCTAAAATAAATGTTTGAGAGGCTATTGGAGATGCTCTAACAGTTTCAATGCATCTAGCGTAAATGTTGGCTCTAGCATGTTTGCTTGTCAGTATCCAGCTAATTGTTTGCATACTTTGTTTTAAAAAAAAATTGTTTGCATACTTGCTCGAGTGACATTTATATTTTGACATGTAATTGTTCTTGTATATCTTTCGCTCTATCAATAAATGGGTACAATCTCACGTAGATTCTTGAAAAAAGGAAAAGAGGTAATTGTTGTCATGTACTACCTGGCAACCATAATACAGTTCTACTTTATTTTTTCTTTTTTCTTCTTTTTGTGGGTAACACAGTTCTATTTGATATGTAGATTCGGAAAGAGTTCGTATTGGCATGCATTTTCCCTGCCTAGCTTTTCACACATTGGATGCATGTTTATATGCCACCTTTTCTTGTTGGTAGGTGGTGCATTCAGGCAACTGCATATATGCTGTATTTCAGAGTAAGTTTGTATGGTTTGTTTAGTTTCCGTGGGGTGCTCAGGCACGCTCTCTTTTTGTGAAAAGCTGTCCACGATAGCCGCCGCGGGTCTGGACTGGAGTGTGGTCGGCGTCGTGTTCGTGGGGCTGACGTGCCCGGCCAGGACTTTGCCGTGGATCCGACGCGGCAGCCGGTCCACCAAAGTCCACAGCTAATTTTGTACTCGCTCTCTGCTCGTCTTGCCGTCGCCAGACAAATCGCACTCCATCACTGCAACGAATTTTCGTTGATCGTGTTCTGCAAAGCTGGCCGCCACGAGGTTCCTGCATGTAACCATCGATCAGGAGGGCCCACTTGCTAGTAGCATTCTTTTCAAAGGGAAAAAGACAGGCAGTTCATTTGTAATTTTTTTTTCAGTCCGTACGAATCCGAAGCAACAAATATATTGTGTGCCTGGACCGAGTCTCGCCCAATGTGGCAACCTCATTGGTCACCATGTTAGGTCAAGAGCTTTATAAAATGGTGCCCTTGTCCCAAAGTGCTGCCAGCCATGTAGTAGGCAAGTCTCAAGTACAGATTGTAATATTCTCTGTTCTACAAAAGGGAGTACGTCCCTGATTCGTTTCCAACACATTTCATTATTGGCTCCCCCTTTTGTTCTTGTACCTATACGTAGCACATCATGGAACGACGCATCATGTGTGATTGGTACCTCAGCTAATTTATATTGTGCTGTGCCACATTTAGCAACGTACTCGCAACTCATTTTGCAAATGCATGACGCTCGCCAAACTGCCAAATGAGAAACATCTATTTGCAAATGGAGGGGGTATATGTATACTTTCTAGGAAAAGCAGTCGATGACTGCAACAAGAATTCCAGAAGGTAGCAGAACGATTCACACTGTTCCATGAAAAACTAAAGGACGGTGCGAAAAACCATTTGCACATGATATGATACTTAAGCAAAGTAATGGTCTATTCTCATCGGACACAAACAAAGCTGGTAAAAGTAGAGAACATGCGAAAGGGAAAAGGGGAACACACGTACAAAGGCTAAATTAAACACACGGTTGGAGCCAGCTCTCTCTACTGAAAAGGCTGGCTTAATGGAATTCTAAATGCTTGATCATGGTCAGATTTTAGCAATTGTGGGAATCTTTGGAAGCCACATCAAGCATTTCCTGTTGTAGCTTTTACTGTCCAAACATGCAAATGCATATATATCTCTTAATAAAATAAAAACCAATCCACAGAAGTGCTCCAACGTAAACTTAACTAAACAGGAGGTGCGGCTTTCTTTAAGAGAGAGAGAGAGAGAGAGAGAGAACAGGTTACCACTGAGGCACATGAGAGATTTTGCATCAGTTGGTTAAAAAGGTATGAGCACAGCAGAGAGTGAGTGGCTGATAGCTATAGTGCCTAATGCATATTTATTTGTTCTTTTACTAACCCGTCAAAGCTTGCAAAACTAAGAAATTATTATTTTTGCGGGTAAGATATTATTATTAACTAGCAAGGGACAATTACGATTGTTGAGTGCCCTCAAGAAAAAAAATGATTATTAGGGCGGCGACTATTGGTGCCTCCAACGTGGCAAACTTGTCATCTTCAAAACCTTTTTGACAAGTAAGCGACTCCCACTTGGAGTTGTGAAAGTAAAAAGGTGCATGCACCGCTGCTTATTACAGTACTAGTTCATGCGATGCAATATGTCCGCAACAAATATTTTGTAGGGTTGATTAGCAACCAAGTCACCTTAGTGTTGGATGCAAACTTTATTTTTGTGGCATGGCCCGTCTCCCTTTCTTTTTGATCACCGTTTTGTTTTCTACTCAAAACTTTTCCATGCGTTGCTTTCGATTGGCACCTTGAATTCTGCACAAATATTCTTTACTTGAAGCTTAGCTAGCGACTCACTTGGACTTTGTTGCTAGTGCATGCAAGCTAGCTCTTTGCCTCTTTGCTTGGGGGGAAAGGCTCTTACTTGTGCGCTCTGGCTACATGTGTAGTGATCGATCTGATCACTTTTATGGTTGGATGCAAGCAATGCAATGTGTATGCATGGATCATGCTGCTTATTAACTAGTCTTGCTAGTAGAACATATACAACGTTTGATTTTTAATTAATGTCATTAATTAGGACAATATTTATAGTTTATTTTGGGCTAAGAAATTTGTGTTAAAGGGATTAAATTTATATGCAATTTGTAGTCGAGTTAGACACCCCATGCCGCAGTTTACGTCTTATGTGAGGTAGATCAAGGTGGTAGTGGAACGATCGATCCGCAGCAAATTAATAAAATTCATCTCGTGCCGATCGAAACTGGAGGCTGGCCGATGTGATGGCACTGGATTCATGTGTTCGCCTTCGCCCTACAGGCACGCTTGCACGGCAGCTGACAAACAACTTTTTCAGATGGGCAGTCTGAATCTTCGTCCGTCAATTCTCTTCAACGTACGGCTGAGAATTCCGTAGCCTAACGTGTCGATGACCAGTTCGCGTGTACCGGCGTGCTGTTGGATGGCCATGCCGAGGCGGCATCTCCTGGACCCATCTATCAGTGCACCACTTCCCGTAAGTGAGGATAAGATCTTCTTGCGTGGCTGCTGGCCTGTGGCGTGCATGATCAGTGCATGTTGGGAATATTCTACTGTGTTGCCGCATCTGCATCTGCATCCGCATGCATGCTCCACCATGCTACTCGCAACAGCAGATCTGCAGAGAAAGATATTCTCTACCCTTCACCTAGTTATAGGCCAGTATATGATATCCATAACTGGCCTACGGCGTCGTTCTAAAATTAACAGGTACGATGAACTGCTGTACTAGTATAGTACTCCCTCCGTCCCTTTATATAAGGGATCGGAGGAGTTACCAAGAAAACTAGCAGAGGAACTAAAAGACCAAAATACCCTTAATAATTGCACATCTCTCCTCGCTCGCCATCGTTGCTCGATCGAGCCGCCCTTCTCCTCCCGCTCGCCGGCACTGGCGCACGACGGCGCTCCGCGCTCCCCTCCTCTTTCCCTACTCCTCGTACTCACGTATCATCCCCTCCGGCCATAGGCCCACGATAGCCCAGATCCGGTCGAGCTGGAGCTTGCCGTGGACGCCGACGGATCTAGGCTCCTCCATGGCCCCATCCTCCATCGCCCCTACCTGCCATCACTGCCCCTTGGCTCCTTCACAGCACCAATCTGCGGCAAGGGTAGGGGACGGCGAGCCATGGATGGCACGATCTGCCGGAGATTCGCTTGGGGATGGGAGAAAAAGGCGTGCTTGGCTGGCGATGTAGGCGGGGGTGGAAGTAAGCTTAGTATATCCACTAGAATCTCCAACAAGCTACTCGTACAACTCCCTCCGTTGGTGGACTAGTTAGGTTCTGAATCTTCTGTGCTTCCGTACGTTGATTCTCTACATTCTCTTAAAATTTTTGGAAAAAAGGAGCTCTAGCTATTATGTACGGTTATTTGGGAGCATGTAAGCTCTAATAACAACGACACATGTAGATGTGTTCTTTAAGTGTGGGTGTAGATTGTAGATAGCATGCCAATAGAGTACTGCTATATATTTGAACCTACTTGTACGACCACATCATACTATAAGAGATCCGATGACTTAAACCGTAACGAATAAATTTTCACAACTCATCCATCAGAGATGAATGCTATGAACAACAAGAATTAGGTCAGATGCAGCACGGGGCGATGGATCGATCAAAGGGTGGCAAAGTAAAGGAAATACTACTCGCTAGTGTTGACCTTTATAGTGTTGACCTTTCATGTGAACTACTAGCTAGCTGATAAGCTTTTCAACCATGTAGGAGTAAGAAAATAAAGGAGTGGTGGTAATGTAAAGGCAAGGAAATTGAAAGCCGGAAGTCTCCGTGCACTTAGCAACTAGATTAACACATTTGCACCACGGCCAACCGTTTGCACCATCCATGACGCTGTGTATAGTATAGGTAGTGGGTGTCCTATTTGGCCACAACGCATAAAGGCCCTTTCGCCACCCTGGACTAACTCCTACCTACAGGTGACTGAAGACTATGGAACAACACGGCACGCAGGGAATCCAGTTAGATCCAATTAAATATGACAGGGACCAGGATCTTGTGTCGTGTCAAAAGATACAAATATTTGTTTCTTTGGTGAGTTGATTATTGGTGATACTTCTCGATCACCATCACCTTCAATTCCCACCAGGCTACTGCTATATATTGTGATGATCATTGCTTGTGGTGTTAGGTCGCCTTTTGTCATGCAGATGTAGGGCTACTGGCAAGGTGATTTGTGCGCGCGTGTCGCCGTCTGTGGAAAAGCCATTTGTGTCCGGCCACTTCTCATTGGGGAACATGGCATCACAGTTTTGTTTAATGGAACAACGCATCACGCCCAATTATACTAGCCGAACGAGGGAATTAGGCCGACGAAGCGGCCGGCCAATCACCGGAGAGAGAGAGAGAGAGGTGGCTGTTTTTGTTTTATTAGCGTGTACTCCGTTCTGTGTTAAAAAACTTGTCGTTTAGGACATTGACACGGTCACCAAAACACAAATTTGACTAATACTTTTTGTTGTAAAATATTTATAAAATATAGCTAAAGTGTACTTTTATAAAATCATACTATTTCAATATGAATCTACTCATATCATTTTCACATTTCTAAACTTAATGCATAAAAAAATATTTGAAATCAAAGTTTAAAAAATTTGACTTAGGACAACCTCAAAACGACAAGTATCTGCAACTAATGTAACTATAGTATTCTTTCCTCTTTTGTGCAACTTAAGTAACTATGGTTATAGTATATACATGCGAGACAGGGATGCTAATATGGCTGCATGCATGCTTCATTGATTTTGTGCTTGTTACTATAGTATTCTTTCCTCTCTTTTTTTCTGAAAGAAATGGTGGCAGGCTGGACTGATCACTGCAAGTTGATGAGAGGGGCACATGGTTTCTGCTGGGAGATCACAGATCATCGATCTGAGTGATTGGCCAATGGGTACTTGAAGTTGAAGCCTGCCGCCGTGGCTCACATTCCATCCGTTACAAACAGTGCCCCGCTGATGCAACTTGCATATATATATTATCCGTGGCGAAAGACGAGCTACAAATTAAACTAGTTTTGCCTTGGCTGGGCCTGGCATCAAATAATGGATCAATCGGTCATCTTTTTTCTTTGTGGGGGTTAGATAGAATGATGTATGGAGTATGGACCATGGCCGTGGTTATTTGGGTGGTCCTCCCTAAACAAGACGTCCTAGGTTGGGCCATGCATCATGCGTTCATGCATGCGTAACCCCTAATAACGTGTTAATGAATAAGAGATCATACTATGTAATTAGCCTCTCGTGATTCCTCCAGTGCCGGCTGTCGGTGCAGGAAGCAGCAGCACGCGCGCATGTGCCCAATATATATATGCGAGAAAGAAGTGAAAAGCTTTCAGTTCAGCGCATTACATGCACGGCCCCGGAGGAGTCTTAAGATCTGGTCCTGTGGATGCATGTGATGGGGCCTGTTGATGACGGCCCCACGCACTTATATATACCTCTTCAATCATCGATCCGCCGGCCGGCGAGGTGAGGGCGAGACGCACACAGCACACTCCATGTCTCCATCTCCTCCGCGACTTCTCCTAAAAAGAAAGGAAAAGAAAAAAGAGAGAGATACGTTCATTTTTTTTTTTGGGAAGAAAAAGATGGGTTCATTACTTCATTTCTTTTGTCGAGGGCATTATGGGCCTGTTGAGAACACACAGGTTGCATTGTGAGGCTTAGTTGCTAGATACAGGCCCATAAAGAAAATCCCATTTTGAGCCACAAACGCTCCGGTAGTCCGTCCAGCCCAACACTTGGTCCGTAACAGCGCATTTCCACTATAAATTCTCGAATGATGATGAAGAATAAAATTTCACTCACTGAACAATTCATGTTGGTGCTGTGTATCCCCAATTGAAACTTGTGTTCGTTTTCTCACAAGTTAAATTTAAATATCAAATTTCGCTTGATGATAGTTCACACCACAACCTAAGTTAAAAAGATTATAACATATTGTTTTGTGATCATTTTCAATAGTGTTCGACGTTATATTAACAGTACACATAAAAACAATCTAAAAATATCTATAACTATTTTAACATGGGGTGCAGAATTTGAGCTTTAAATTCAACCTGTATGTGCGGAGAATAATGATAAACTTAAATATGAGGCACACTGCTGCGGCTTCAAACATCTTCATGATAGTTCACTCACACCACAACCTAAGTTAAAAAGAATATAACATATTGTGTTGAGATTATTTTCAATAGTATTCAATATCATCTTAACTATACATACATAAAAATAATCTTTAAAATATCTATAATTATTTAATATGCGGTGCAAAATTTTAGCTTTAAATTCATGTGTGGGAATAATGATAAACTTTAATATAAAGTACACCTTTTTTTGCGAAAATAATATGAGGTACACTGCTGCGACTTCAAACATCTACACGAGTAAATCATGTCCAAATTGTATTCAGAACGTTAAACAGATAAAGCGAATTGTTCAGGCATTCGAGAGAAAGTATACCAAACTTTTTCCAATAAAAGTTCATCACCGTACAGGCGCGGCGTTGCCGCTGGACGGGGCTTGTGTGAATACCAGAGGCCTCAAGTCTTGAATTTGCTCCTCCACCGCACGCGCGAACGTACGTACGTACCGGCGCAGATATCCCGCGATCCCATTGGCCCGGGCGCATATCTTCGTACGTGCACCACCGTATGCGCGGCCTGGCCCTGGTGCACGGATCCACTGACCGACCGCACAAGCAGGTACCATGCGTTTTCCCTGTTTTTGACAACGTCCAACGGTCCAAATGCTTCTTTTTTTCGCCGCGGGAAATTAATCAACAACGTCCTTTGTTCAAAAGACGATCGACCACGGCATAAGGGGCGGGGCCCGGCGGGTCATGGTTACTGTACGAGTAAGTATGACGACGACGAGAAAATGCATTCAGACGGCGAAAGTTGGCAAGCATGCATGGTGGTGTAGCAGGGGACGGATTGATTCCAGTACTTCGAGTTGATTCTATCGGCGTGCGATAGCTAGACATACAGATGCGGGAAATGTGCGGTATCTACAGATCTAGCATCATCAATTAAGCCAGGCAACGAGCGGTCAAGTCGCGCGTCACGGGGATGCAGCCACTGCACTCGTTTGGTCGGCACTGTTTTGTGTCGAGCGTTTTGTGGACGATCACAGGTACTACTAATACAGGAATGAGGACGCCCAAGACTTACACGCACATGGAGCACGGTGTCAAATTGGGTTGGATCGTGCCAGACCTCTGTAGGGTACTATACCTCTTTTCATCTTTTGTTACATTCACTGTTTATTGCTAGATTCTATTGCACGCGCGCGCGCGTTGGAATATCTTGCATACCAAAGGAACGCCCTTTTTCTAAAAATAAACACTAGGGACGGGAGTAAAAGAAATCAAACGCGAACAATTTTTTCACGGCAAAAGTCTCGCGGTATCAGCATATTGTCAGGCCACTTGTGACGCAAATTCCATTTCAACACCAAATATTGGCGCGGCCGGGTCACGGCCGGCTACCCGTACGACGACGACGAGCAAATGCATGGTCGAAATCTGGAGGGTCCCGATCGATCTCTCGGCGAAAGTTTGGCAAGCCGTGCATGCTGGGAGTAATCCTTCCAGGCTTCCACGACTGTGAGAGGAGAGCGGTTGCGATAGCCGCCGCAGATGCGGGAATGGTCAAAGTCGCGCACGCGCAGCAACACCCCCGTACTGCACCTGTTGGTCGCCCGGCCTGTCTTTCCTCTCCACCGTTTTGTGCATGTACGGGCAGCTACAAGTGGGCATACCATGCAAGACTGGAAGCCGCCCGCTCCATGGCAAAGAGGCACCCAAGATTTGCCGTCCCTCCCTCCCCGACAGCGGTAGGTCCTATATATCGGGTATGGGACTACCTGTTTGGTTTGATTGTTTTTGTCACAGTTTTGCATACTAAACGATAGGGGGTAGAAGAAATCAAATGTCAAGATTTTTTTTCACTGCCAAAGTCTTGCAATAGCAGCATATGGTCAGCCCACTTGTGGTGGAACTGAACCACGAGGTGACCACCACATTTGAAACTTCTATTCCCGTACTACTATTTCACTAGCGCCACAATTTTGATTAATTTTGACTGCCAAGCCTCGCAATATCGGTGCAAAAATTTCTGCACCGTCGGAAGATAGTATGTGTGGCTGTCGCCATCGCGCATGCTGGCTTTAGCACCTTCGTTCATATGTAGAACACATGCCGTACATATTCAAACTCAAGGCGTCAGAGAAGGACGAAGGCGCGAGGAAGCGAGGAACAGAAAAGGAGAAAGAATGTTCGGCGGGAAAAAAGAAGAGAAAAGGAATGTGAGACAACGGTCTACTTTATTCATTTCCCAGTGGCTTTCCGATTTTTCTTTTGCCATGATCTAATCATGAAAAGCGACCCGGAAAGTTGAAAGTACTTTACTTTGAGTTTAATTTTTGAGGAGTTTTACGGTGCCCTATACTAGTGATATAATACCATTAGTATTTCTAAAGGGCAACACTGTCATTTTACAAGGATTATCTCACCGTCACTTCATTCGCGTTGACCTCGACGAGAAGTTTTACGTCGCACTTTTTTAAACGAATCATAAAGCAGCCCACTAATTAAATGATTTTTCTATTTTCTTTAATCCTAATAGGCTTGGCCCAGCCCTAATTGGTTCAGTCAGCACTCATTCTCCTCACTATCACGACGCCGCCGGCATTCCCAATTAATTAATCTTGTTCGCTGATGCAACGCTTGATGCGTGTAGTAATCAAGGTAACATGAGTCGGCTCCCATCCTGATAGCGACGGGAAGGATCGACGAGCGCGCATGGCGACGCAAATAGTGCGCATGGTGGCTACGCGATTAGCGCGCATAGCGGCAGGGATCATCAACATCTCGGCAGCGTTCCTTTTTCTTCCTTTCTCGAGCGACGATGATGTCCCGCGAAGATTCGATCCAATCTTCACGGGTGGATTAGATCGGGGCTGAACGACAGGGCCGGGCTAGGCTAGGGATTAAAGGAACCCCAAAAAAAAATTAGCATGCTGCTTTGAGATGTGTGCTAATTTCTTTCCTAAAATACCCTGGCATTATAGATACTACTTAAAAATACTAGAGGTATTCGAGGTGGGAGAGGAAACAATCTGAACCGTTGAATCATAAATATCACTAGATACTAGTGGTATTTATCACTAGTATTGGACACCGTAAAACTTCTCTAATTTTTTTAGTTTTGTCATATATTGAGTGTTTAACGTCACATCGCGGCACAGTCAGATCTCCTATAGCCTCCAGGCTCCCGGAGTCCCGGTGCTCTAGTTTGGATGCTGAACTCAAAGAAGACATGACATGCAGCACTGTCGATCATAGATATGGACTTACAAAACTAATAAATTAATAACAAATCAAAGATAAGAATTGTGCGGACATGCATGAAGTGTTATGCACTTAGCTCGTAGCCTAACGATCGAGCAGCATGCTGGAGTACCAAACCCTCTCACATGCAACTGCATTGTGTCCCAATAGGATCCGCGTCAGGTACAGTGAACAACCACGTTGCGTCGACACCATCCATACATGCACGGCATGAGGATGGAAAGTTCGTAATAACCAGCCTTTTTTTAACGTTGCTTAGTAGATAAGGACTCGTCGATGTCAATTAATCAATCAGCTTGCTAGATGCTTGATCATATTACTTAAAATTATTATTTGCATACTGTGTGATCATATATGTGTACCTTTTTCTTCTTAGCGTTATGAACTAGTTATTACCGGCAGGCTGCAGTCAGTATATATGTGCAGAACTGAAAATAGGCATATATTTCCTTAAAAGAATGGGTTACCTTGACCCCAAGTTTACGTTCGTCTGCAATAGAACGCAACTTCTACCTGTGGTCCGCGCCCGTACATTCACTAGCTAGCTTATTGACTGATGACTCGCTTGCACTCTTTTGAAAAGGGAAACTGCATGCATGCACGCATGCATTGATTCTCTCATTTCTCAAGCTAGATACAAACCAAAAGGAAGCTGCTCGCCAGGACCAGTAGTACGCAACGACCACGACCTAACAATACTCCGTATGTTCATGGAGTCCGAGCTCGAGTCAGTCATGGAACAGCACTACGCTATCATGGATTGGGCTTTATGTGTGTTTCCACATATCTCCAACGTGCACCACTAGTTTAGACAGTCTAGACGGTGATGACTGATGACTGACTGGCCGGCACATTCGACCACTCGTGCATGGTCGCCATATGGAATCAAAGTTTGGACCATGGATGCGTCTCCCGGCAAAAATGAATGGCATGTCCGTCTTTGTTCAAACCCCGATCGATGGACCTCAAGATCCAGGTTCATAAGAGTTTGGCTCGGCAGTAGAAAAAACTGCATTCGTCAGTTTTTGTCTCTTGCTGTGAACTTTGTAATTTTTTATGTGAAAATCGCTGAATCATAATTTTTTTTTACAAGTAATTAAGAGTTGACTAATGCTCGCTAGATTGGGTGGCCACCGGCCCATATTGCGTCCATGTACGGACGTGCCTGTACCGAACCTGTACTTGCAACATGCAGGTGCATGCCCGCAGCTACCGTACCAGTTGACGATCATCTATGGATCCGAGCCACTTCTTTATTTATTTTCTAAAAAATAAACTAGATATTCACTGCTGTTCTGAAGTGGCGACGGCACATGAACACCCACGTCAGCCTGTGACCTAAAATACTCCACTGTGATCTACCTCTACCGGCAAGAAGATCTGCAATACAACGACGTGCTACTGCTTCACCAAGTACACGTCAACGTGACTCGCTACAGTAAGCATCTTTTGCTGCATTGATCATAGGCAGCACATGATATTGTTAATTCTTCGAGGATCTTGTTCTTTAAAAAAATCTTAATCAATCTAGCAGCTAAATGAATTCCAGCTAGCATAACCGATACCATGTTGCTGACTCATCTTTTAGCTTATATTTTCCGGCTGCATAAACACTCTACTTCTTGTTGCGTGCAAACACTCTTCTAGCAGCCAAATCGTGCTTGCATTTCTCTTGTTGAGGTTGCTTTCAGAAACTAGAAGGAATACTCACTTTCACACTGGTTGAACCGGAGCGCCAATATCCATGGAACCGGCGGCGGCGGCCGGCGCCGTCCGCCGTCAGCCTACTTAACTAGTACGGCGAAGCTTGGGATGTAGTAGCGGCCAATGCACGTAAAACTTTGCTCAACAATTCTCGATCAACGTCGACTTGCATCTTACACGCCTGCTTCCATTGATGCGCATGACATATTAATTGACACCTGCATGCATGTCAGAGCGTTGATTTTCGATTGAGTTCCTGAGTTTTTCTCTTGTAAAGTACTCAGACGGCAAGCTCCATTTTGTTCGATCCCTTGTCATTTTGTTCGATCAATATCTATCGAAATCTCGATTATGTCACACGGACAAGGTCACGAGATGGAGTGACAGCAATGCTTCGCTACTCCGGTGGAGCAGTGTACTGGATGAGTTTGTTGTGTTGGGCACGCACATTTCGTGTAGTTTAGCTGTACGTTCTCTTGTCATTTTGTTTGAGCTGTATGTATCGAACAATGCCATGACAAAAATTAATCTCCTGCGGAGTATATTTTAACCATGATTAAGTGTATCACACGACAACATTCATTGCACCTACAAAGTCAATCGCTTACCATCCTTATAGTTGGCTACAGCTGGTGCCGGTATTAAACCCTGTTTTCGTGTGATTATCTAGAACGATCTTTTCAGAACTCTAGTGCGGAGGTGATCAGCGCCAAGATCGGTCTGTTGCTTTCGTGTTCTTCAACAAACAATTTGAGTTACGTACTAGTGACTGTTTCTACGTACCAATGCCAGGATGCACCGTGGATAAATATATTTCTACTAGCAGGGAGGAATTGGAATTATGCTTGGGATCTTCATTCGTGGTGCAGGTGTTCAGGAGTACATGTAAGGCTTGACTTTGGAGGATCCGGATAAGAACACCAAGTATACCTGGTTCAACTACTACGTATTGTGGATAAATGATCGATGGATTAAGCCGCCTCAACAAAGATCATCCCGATCATGTAGAAATGTCGCCTGAAACAACTTAAAAATTAAGATGATACATATGAATGTTAATGTTTTCCTAGGTTAATCGTAGCCCTAGAACAGTCTCTGCATATACTCCTGTGGATGGAAGCAGTACTAGTCAGCATGCACGAGCGGTGGCCGAGGCAACGGGGGAACAGAAACATGGAAAAGAAACAAGCACGTGGTAACGATTAATGAGGTCGCTAAGCTTCCTCCATTCGACCAGCTCGTCAATGGCGGAAAAGCTAGCAGCTGGACCCAGCGATCTCGATCTTCCAGCTCGAGAACAGAGGCTGCTCTCAACTTTTTGACTTCACCCTTGTTCTCTGCTCCGTGTTTCTTTTCAGGGCGCGTTCGCCGTTTTAGAGGCTAAAATTTAGAAGAGTCTAAACAAAAAGAATTTTATCTTAAATAAACTTTAATTACAAAACTAACTGCAGAACCTCCCTCTAAATCGCGAGACGAATTTAACGAGGGTGGTTAAGCCGTGATTAGACGATATTTACTGTAGCATTACTGTAGCAAAATATAGATTAATTAGGCTCATTAGATTCATCTCGTAAAGATATATCCATCTGTAAAAAGGTTTTATCATTAAACTTTATTTAATACTCCTAAATAATAAGATTCTCTTTAGAGCTAAACTTTAGAGGCTCTAAATTGAAGAGCCGAAGGCGTCATTTCGTCTAGTATTCGTCTCCCGTCTTCCAAGACTGGCATCACAGCCTCTCGGGTTCTTTTCAATTTTTTTTTTTAATAATCTAAGCCTTCTCTCCTAAGAAAATCACCTACCATTATATATTCGATGCAACGCCTACCTGGCGTCTATATTAAACCTCCATGGCGCAGCTCAAGCTACTTGTGCCAAGTTGGCTAGTTTTGTTTGGAGAGCAGTAGGCTTTTGCTATGTGTAGCTTGCTTCACCAATAGCAGTGTGGTCCATCTCCCACATCTCGTCTTGCTGAGTCCGATCACTATCAGAGTTCAGTACACTCCGGATCCAGCGCCGTCAAGCAGATTACTGAAAGGAAGGTGCGTATACATTTGTGTTATTAGCTTAAGCAAGGGATCGAGTAGTCTTTGTGTTGCTTCGTCCACTATAACGCCTTCCGCTAATGACGGCGAAGGGTTTCTTTAGTCTTCGGAAACCAGGACACCAACGCTTTCCTAAGTTGATTTTCTTACAGGGGGCTATGGGTTGTTTTTCAAAGCAGAACATCAGTACGTTCTTTGCTTTCGTAATGTTGTCTTGCTCATGACAGGAATTTTACAATAGAAAAAACTGCTCATCATTACTTTTGATGATTTGATTTTGTAGTAATATGGGGTAACTGTCACGGTACGGTCGGGTTGCCTACGTACTTAGGTTTACCTTACTTAGCTCGCGAAGGCGCTAATTAATCTGGTGATGCATCAAAGTAGACGAATAAGCGGCTGCTAGCTATCTAGATTTTGACTGGATAGCTCTGCTGGAGTATGTTGTATGTACAAGAACTTTCTTTTTTTTTTGAAGCAAGTACAAGAACTTTTTTACTATTGGGACTTGGGATACGGCCAGCTGGCATTATTTAAGATTAAGCACTCTCTCACCTCAAAACAAGTAGATTGCGATTGTAGTTGTTTAATTAGCTCTACAACTACCAGGACATCTGTTATTCCAGCCATATTTAGGTTGACCCATATCAGCTCGGTTGAAAACATGATAGAAAGTCCAATTTGCACGAAGTTCTGATCTGTACTTAGATTATGTTTTAAATAACCATGGAATAACGAAAATGTAAAAAGACAAAAGCAGGATACAGGTCCATGCAAAATTTGACTTCGTCTCCATCAGGTGTGGTACTATAAGTCTACTACTAGCAATAAATCACAAGCTAATATGAAATGACACTAGTGTTGAAAAAGGGTAAGGTAGCACAGTAGAAGTGTATTGTTCAAGATTACAAGTAATCTGTTTCTACACGAGTCCGAGCAACGACCCCGGCGCCGACTGGCCAGATACGACCCGCTCGCGGCGTTCGTCATCGGCGGACGATACCCACGGCTGGGTCAGCACAGTTACATCCTCTTCTCTGCAGAACTGAAGCATCACGGCGCAGGTCAAAATTGACCCCTGCCTGTACTTTCCGTTGGACCCTTCCCAGAATCCTAGACCAAGTAATGTCGCAGCTCGCAACGCCGCATCAGTCCCTTTCTGAGCGAGCAAGGCAGCGGCATCCATGATGCCACACAGTCGTCGACACCTGAATGCTCGCCGCAAGTTAAACATGCCGCTGGCGTGGATGTTCGTATACCAGCAACAGCATATGGCGGACTAATTCCACGCAAGCATCTTTCATCGGCAACGTATTGACAGAGCACGCGCGAGAACATGGGGAAAATCGAAGGGATTTTTTCACCTAACGTCTCTCGATTTTGAAACACTCTCAGCCTGCCCTCAGGAAAAAGGAAAAGAAAAGAAAAGAAAGAACACTCTCAAAAGAGAAGAGAATTTAACGAACGCGTTTGTTAAATTACAGTCCAGAAATAAAATATAAAGATCTTTTTCTTTGTCGCTAAAATAATATTTTTGGGGGGTTTTGAGCTACGTGCCCCGAAGTTTCCGGATGTGTCCACGTGCTTGCTTCGACGTCCGCGTCACTGACCGCCGGCGCCGCACACTGCTCCACTTGCACGCAGCTACAGTTGCAAGCATCTTCCTTCTCCCTCCTCGATTATCCCTTCCCATTCCCTCTGCCCTGTAGTCTGTATCTCTATATATATACAAAGACGGAGCCCGGGATGATCTGCACACCACCATTGACAGACACCACACTACTGTTTGATGCACGCAGGTACGTAAGCGTCTTCGAAAACTGCCATGCCGACCAGCGACAGCATCCAGATGGCAGCAGGACTCGATCAGCCGCTTCGCGTTCGGGTGCCGTCGCCGCGTGCTCTGCAAGCCGACGGCGCTGCCACCACGGAGGTGCCGTACTCCGTCTCGTTCAGCGTGCCGGCGTCGCCTTCGGGGCTGCACTTCGCGCAGCTGGGCGCGTCCGCGTCCATCCGCAGCGACGGCGGCGGCACCGTCGTGCGCACCGTGTCGCCGTCGACGACGACGGCCGAGGTGAAGCTCGACGTGAACTGTGGGACCGAGCCGCTGCCGCAGCTGGTGAATCAGGCGCGGTACCACTCGCAGCCGACGCTGACGATCCGGAGCGAGGAGCCGCCGCAGTTGCAGCGGCAGCGCACGGCGGTGTCGCGCAGCGACAGCACGCGCGACCGCCGCTTCGACCACTTCAAGACCTTCTCCGGCCGCCTGGAGCGCCAGCTCTCCAACCTCCGCGGCGTGGCGCCGGTGGAGGCCGCGCCCGAGGTCGAGGACTCCAAGATCACCGAGGCGGAGAGCGGCGAGGAGGACGAGGACGACTCCTCCTCGTCGGAGGCGGAGGAGGTGCCCACCGCCGACCGCTACTTCGCCGCCCTGGAGGGCCCGGAGCTCGACACACTTCGATCAACCGAGATTCCCGTGCTCCCCAAGGACGAGACGTGGCCGTTCCTGCTGCGCTTCCCGATCAGCGCGTTCGGGATGGTGCTCGGCGTGAGCAGCCAAGCCATGATGTGGAAGACGCTAGCATCCGAACCCGCCACGGCGTTCCTCCACGTCAGCCCGTCCGTGAACCACGTCCTCTGGTGGGTCTCCGTCGCGCTCATGGCGTTCATCTCCGCCATCTACCTCCTCAAGGTCGTCTTCTACTTCGAGGCGGTCCGCCGCGAGTTCCACCACCCGGTCCGCGTCAACTTCTTCTTCGCGCCCTGGATCGCCTGCCTCTTCCTCGTGAAAGGCCTGCCCCGTCCGGTCACGACGCTCCACCACGGCGTCTGGTACCTCCTCATGGCGCCCATCTTCTGCCTCGACCTCAAGCTCTACGGCCAGTGGATGTCCGGCGGCGAGCGCCGCCTCTCCAAGGTGGCCAACCCGTCCAACCACCTCGCCGTCGTCGGCAACTTCGTCGGCGCGCTGCTCGGCGCAAGGATGGGCCTCCACGAGGCGCCCGTCTTCTTCTTCGCCGTCGGCCTGGCCCACTACCTCGTCCTCTTCGTCACGCTCTACCAGCGCCTGCCCACCAACGTGCAGCTCCCCAAGGACCTGCACCCGGTCTTCTTCCTCTTCGTCGCCGCGCCCAGCGTCGCGTCCATGGCGTGGGCGAGGCTCTGCGGCGAGTTCAACACCGGCGCGCGGGTCGCGTACTTCGTCTCGCTCTTCCTCTACATGTCGCTGGTGGTGCGCATCAACTTCTTCAGGGGCGTCAGGTTCTCGCTGGCGTGGTGGGCCTACACGTTCCCGATGACCAGCGCCGCCATCGCCACCGACGCTGTACGCGTCCGAGGTCACCACCGTGCTCACGCGCGCGCTGGCCGTCGGGCTCGCCGGGATCGCCTCCGTCACCGTCTCCGGCGTGCTGGTCACCACCGTGTACCACGCCTTCGTGCGAAAGGACCTGTTCCCCAACGACGTGTCCATCGCCATCACGCAGCGGCCCAAGCCGAAAGTTCAGCAAGATCCTCGCGCAGCTCCGGTCGTCCGGCACCGACGTCAAGGAGCTCGTCTTCGCCGTCTCCAGGCACGGCAGCGGCGGCTCCGACACCAACAGCGCCGCCAGCGAGTCCCCGTCCCCGATGGCGCCGCGCGGCCGCCGCAGAGCAGAGCCATGACCGAATTGACGGCTCTGCCTTCCGATGCACGTGTACAGGCTTCAGAGTTGCTTAATTTTTGGGGTTTTCAGGAAAAGTTGCTTGATTTTTTATGGGTGCAGATTTCCTGCACTTAATTACGTATTCTCACTAGCTTATTGGCAGCGGTAGATTTGTATCCTTTGAGCGATTCGCGATGAAAAAGGATGATCGCGGGAGTAAGGACTAGCTAGCTCAGCTGAGTTTGTAAGCCTGTTCGTTTCGCTGCAGCTGCGGCTGCGGCTGCGGAAAAATAACTGTGAACACTGTAGCTGCTGCTGAAAACACTGTAGATGCTGCTGAAAAAATAACTATGAACACTGTAGCAGCTGCTGCAAAGCAGCGAGACGAACAGGCTTACAGTTCATGATCCAATGCCCTCCACGAGGGTCTTAATTTTGGACTCTTCTATATCTGTTCTGTCAGTTCCTCACAGCCACAGTCCAACTGCCTTTTGCTTTCCTCTTTTCAAATGACTCCAGCGTGTTCCTTGCTTCCTTTTCCGCTTAATAAACATCAGTATTTTCAAGCAAATTTTCCTTCCTCAAAGTCTGAAACTAGCATACATGCTTTTCTGTTCAGACTGTTCATCTGATATCACTGTAGCCAATAGGCTTGAATCCACCCGTGCTCCACCAGCCTTGCCGCTGCCCGAGCAGGCCGCCGGCCAAAGCCATGCGGCTGCGAGGAAGGCGGCGGCAGGGCCTTCTCCCGCTGCGGCGCCGAACCTCCCCGCCCCGGATCTGTCCGCCACCGCCCGTCCGCCGCGAGAATCGGCATTCCGCGGCCAGATCGACGCCCTCCACGGCCGGATCCAGCGCCTGCAGGTCAGATCGAGCCCCTCCCAAGCCGTATTCGTCGTCGAGCTCACTCATGGCGTCCTGCTCGTGCTGTTCCCTCGCCGTCGCCCCCAAGTGCGTACGGGTGACGGTGGCGGTGCTTGGCCATGGTGGTCAGGCCCACCGCTTCCACCCGGGTGCGGCCGCGGTGCGGGTGCGCGGCCATGGTGGCCGGGCGTCCCGCCGTGCTGCCCGGGACGGCGAAGCCTGCCGGCAACGGCATGTCGGCACCGGGAGTCACAACGGCGACATCACGCGACCATGGGTGAGGACAGCTAGGGGTGGAAAGTGGATGCGGATAATCCGTATTATTCGATATCCGTATCCGATAAAATGCAAATGTGGTACGAAATTTGCCATTCGATTAATATTTTTACACTATTCGAATTTGTATTCAAATTCGATTAGAAAATATGGATGTGGATATGGTTTGAGGTTTTGACATCAAATATTCGACATATCCGTATTTGTATTCGTATCCGCTACTATATCATAAATATACCAAGATATTATATCAAAAATATTATAAAATTGATTCAATTTTGATATGAACTAGTGTAGACCCATGTGAACTAGTAGTAGTTGTCTTAACAACATAGAAAGTTAGATGTATCCGTATCCGTCCGAATTATAGTGACATTCGCTTTTGTATTCGCATTCGTTTAATATTCAATCTTTATTCGTATTCGAAAACATTCGCATTCGTATCCATATTCGTTTACAAATATGGATATGGATGTGGGAAAGGTAATATCCGATTCGTATTCGATCCGTTTCCACCCCTAAGGACAGCAGTGGAGCAGGTCGTCTGCTTCCGAGTACAGGGTTGGCGCACTGGGTGGCTGGGCCTGCAGCTAGCGGCGGCGACGCATGTCGTCGACCAGGGGCTGGGACTCAGCCGTCCGCCGTGCCTTGCCATTCTTGCCCGGCAGTTTGGCCTGCAGCTGGCGGTGCGGCGCTCGTCGTCGACCAGGGGCTGGGGCTGGTTGTTGCTGCTGCCTCTACCACATGCGCTCGGAGTCGGCGACGAACGGTGCTGCTACCGGACGTCGTCCTCGGTTGTCTACGCGACAGTGCGGCTTATGCGCTCGGGGCCAGAACTGCCGTTGTGCCTTGCTGCTCGTGCGAGCTGCTAAGAGCTCGTGCGGTAGGGTGCAATGGCTTTAGCCCGGTCAAGTGCAGCAGTGTCCATGCGGTGGCCATGATGTTGTGGGTTCGTCTTGCTTGTAAGGTAATGCGCCATGGATCAAGACTCATGTGCAGCGAAGGCTTTGGTTTTGGTGGAGGATTATGGCAAAAGCCTTGACGACGGCGCCTGTGGGTGTCGTTTTCTCCTTGGAGGCGTTCTGATGTGCCTCCCCGTACTTCTGTCATGGATTTGCCGGGTGAAAACTCAGCCCAGTTCATGGGCCGGCGATGACGGCGCTGTGGTGTCGTGTCTTTGCTGAAGGCATCATCGTGGAAAATCCTCGTTGTGTCGTGATCCATGGTTGGGCCTCTTTCTGCCCTTTTGCTAGGGTGTAGTGTTGTTTTGTGGTTACGCCACAAATTATCTTTGTGCTAGGGTTTAGTGTTTTCTCTTATTCGTGGTTATGCCACAATCTCGCCCTTTATGCTTGGGCTTGTTGGTTGAGGCCTAGTTTAGCTAGGTAGTTATCACGGTTTTTGCCTGGTTTTCCCAAATTAACCGAGCGTTGTAGGGTTTTTGCCTCGTTTCCCTAAAAAAAGAGGCCGTTGATCTGTGGTCTGTCACACTTTGAATACAATTCAGGTGGGGAGGCTCCCCCCCCCCCCCCCCCCCCCGGCGACATTAAAAAAAAAGGCTTGAATCCCATTTTTTTATACGATGTTTAGGACAAATCATTTTTCTTAAGCAAAGCTGGGTGTTCCCCTTTGCTAGTTTTTTTTTTGGTGGAATCAATCCTAAAATACAATTGGTTGACCTTGACCCTGTACACGTAAAGTTTGATAACTTGAGTGAACGCCAAGTAAATCATGCATTGCATGTTGATATTAGCGGCATGTTTAACCAATCGGTATACAACAAAATAGTTAAGATCCTACTGTCAGGGACCAGGTTTGGCTTCAAAACTGCCACAATGTTTTTTCTTTGTTTCAAATCAACAGCAGCAATGTCACAGCTAGCTCTTCAATTCCCGGTTTTTTTTTTTTTTTTTTTTGAGATGATCCAATTCCCGTTCTCTTGCTTCTTGAACAAGGACTGTTGGGCCGCCAGCAGCCGTTTCAGCCAGGTGCTGGCGCGGAAATTAGGCCTTACCGCGAGTGACCAGTCCAAAAAAAAAAGAGAACGGCCAAAAACTAGCGGCCTGCGCGGGAGCCGATGAGTAGCCTTGTTTGGTTCTGTTGGCTGGGCTTACTCCACATGTGCTTAAGCTGATTTGTCGTTGTTTTTTTTCTTAAAGACCATCGTTGCCTACTGGGCTTGCAAAAGGCCATGCTGCAGAGGAGCGGTCCATCAGCATTATTCGGACATAAGCGCCGTAAAAATCATGGGAAGGGAGTGGAGGAAGATGCCAAATATCAGATCACTCCGAACGGATGAATGAATCATCGAACCAACTGACATCGAAATGATGAATGCCTGCCGATGTGAAGCGCCTGAATGCCTGATGAAACCGACCAGCATTCATGGATAGCACCTACCGCTCGTTCCTTGCACAGCTCAGACCTCTTTACTCATCCTCGCTTTCCCGGTCAGGACTAGGGGGACGACGACCACCGCAGAGGAAATGTTGCCGTACGTGGCGCGGGCTCACTCGCAATAACTGAATTGAAAACCACAGGAACTAGTATCTCTTCTCGGCATGACGATCCAACTACGACTGCCTTTCTGTACCATTTTTACAGCACTTCATGTTACTCGGGTTATTACCAAGAAGTTGATTTTAACTTTACCTGGGACAAAAGATTCAGCAAGAGCATACACCGCCGTAATACAGGAGAGTGGTCCGTCGGAGACAAGGGAAGCAACCAAACCAGCGAAGCAGAGGTGTGATGAGTGACCAATGATTCCTTCGCCAAATCGCAGAATCCATCGGCTAAAAACCAAACCCAACCGCAAGATGGATTAACCGGCGGCGGCCCCTGTCCGTCGCCATCAACCAACGCACCGCTGCATCTTTCCTCCAATCCTCCTCCCCGCCCCCCGAGGACCACCGCCAGCCAACACGCGCGCTAGAAATCTCTCTAGAATATAGCAGCAGCAGCAGACTCCAGTACTAGGTCGTTGGGTTGGCAAGGCGTCGCTTGCTCTCCACTCCAGTCTCCAGCACCAGCACTGGAGGCGGCCTTGGCTTGGCTTGGTTGCCCCCCCCCCCCCCCCGTGCTGTGTTCCCCGTCGTCACCCGCCGCTTGCCGGAGCCAAGGAAGCGGAGGAATGCAGCCGCTGCGACACGGCCCGGCGGGGGGCTGGGCCGGGGTCGCCGGAGCGGGCCCCACCACCGTCGACGAGGCCTCCATGGAGCGCAGCAAGAGCTTCATCAATGCCCTGCAGGTGTGGTGCATCTCCCTGCTTCCTGCATTCCCCACTTCCAGCCCAGATCCCCCCCACCTCACAACACACAGTCAAAGGGATGATTTTTAGTCGTCTTCCGTGGCTGTTTCTTTAATTTCTTCCGTCAATCCGGCGGTTCTTGGGGCCCGGATTTTTATTTCTGGGTTCTTGGTGGCGGTGGTGATGTGTGCTGCAGGAGCTCAAGAACCTGCGGCCGCAGCTCTACTCCGCCTCCGAGTACTGCGAGAAGTCCTACCTCCACAGCGAACAGAAACAGATGTGAGTAGCATCCTACTACTCTGGGCATCTTATTCCTCGTACAATTGCATCTTGCTTGCATGCTACCTGGCTGTCCCTTGTCATTTGGCATAGGGACTGAATTGAATTGAAGCATTCGGTGCAGCATTGTACTACCAGTGGCCACTACATAGGGTAGATGGATAGGTATAGGAGGGCTAAACCAGAGACTTGATGTGGATATGTGGCTACAAAACAAATTCCACTGCGTACAGAAGTATATATCTGGACTCTTGGTATTATCTGGACTCTTGGAATTTTCTGACAAGAGTACTTGCCATTGGTTGCCTCGGAATTTCATGGTTGCAGGTTGTAGCATTTTGTCCTCATTGCAATTCCAGTAAAAGGGACCCCTTCCTATTCGAAAGTGCAGAAAAAATTTCAGAGACAGTACAGAATATGATGGAGAGTGCCTGAACTGGAATGTGCAGCGCACCTTTATTCATTACACACACAACTGAACTAGTTAATATTTGGATGGAAAGTGCACTGAACTGGAAAATGTGGTGTTTAAAAAAACAGTGTATTCTGATTTATGACACATCATACTTTCAGTCAGGGTGCTCATTGGTATTTTAGAAACTGAACTTGTTAACTGGCGTCAGGGTGCTGGACAACTTGAAAGATTATGCTCTTCGAGCCGTTGTCAATGCCGTCGATCACCTTGGTACTGTCGCCTATAAATTAACCGACCTGTTCGAGCAGCAAGCTTCTGAGGTTTCAAGCCTCGAGATGAAAGTTGTACGCCTGAACCAGGTACTGCTACCTATCTAAATGCGTTACATGTAGTTTGCATGCTGATGATACCCATGGGAGGTAATATACTTACCTATCATCGAATCTGTAGCAAGTCTTCACATGCCAAGTTTACACGGACAAAGAAGGCCTCAGACAGCAGCAAATGACGGGAACAGGCATAAAACACCACAAGCATTACATTCTGCCATGTAAGTGGATGTAAAACTAGGAACTTAAGCACTGTGTGGAAATTACTAAAGAAATGTGTTGAATTTTAACATCACATGTTTCCTTGCCAATGTAGCTACTGGTCACAAACGAAACCAGGCTGTTGCACATCAGCAAACAGACTCTGATCAGGAATTGAAACCTAGACCTTATCCCTCAGGTGGGACTTCTCTTTGCTCATGTTCTAGATTCAACGCAAGCTACTTACCTTACATTCTAGATAAAACCTTACCTTACTAAAAAAAATGATAGTCTTCATTTCCTTGGTGCAGCAAAGACCCTTTCCTGGCATCTGGCATCAGAGAATAGCACTACAGCAAACAGAGCAGATAAACCTACATTTGTGTAAGACTTCTTTGAGTTTTGTTCAGCTTTATATAAATTTTTCTTGTCCGTTTGTTAATGCAGTAGGGTTTATGTACTTTTGATCTAACTTGCTGTTATCTGCTTTTGTACAGCCTCGGGGACACAGTATCGTCTAAACTTCCATCAGGTGGTTTAAACCTTCTCGATAAACATACTGCCATTCAGTTTTGTAGTAGGCATGGAAGAATATGAATGCAATTTGACAGTTCACGCACACTTATTTGTTAACTCTAAAGTAGTTTTCTGATTAGTTTATATACAAAACTGAAGTTTCCGTCTGAATTTCTGATGTTTCAGGCAAGGAGCGGTCTGCTTCTCCTATGCGCAGGCCTCTGCAGTTGAATCGGAGCACCAGTTCTGATGCTACACAAAAGACTGGCCCTAAGGTAAATCATACTATTATATAGGCCTAATGTGGATTCATGAAATCATGCGTGCATAACCCTCATAGCCTTCTGATGCTACACAAAAGGCTCCGCACTGCAGATCTATGTTTCTTTATGTCACAACAGATATTTGACAGACCATGTCGTTATTTTCAGAACCAATTTGGTGCTAAGGATCTGACAACATTTCATTCTTTCGACAACCCTAAAGGACGTGCCATCCAAAAGGCTCCTGTTGGCACTAAAAGCATGCTAGCTGCTCTCTTTATCAAGCACAAATCAGCAAAGATGAAAAAGATTGCAGTTCGTTGACTGGTTCATAATTGCTTGGCATGATGTCATTGTATATTTCACGTGGAATCTTAATCTTGTAAATCTCACCTGTCAAGTTTGTGTTCAGTATGCTGGTGGTTAGTGCTGAATATCAATCGCTGCTTACATTTCAGAATTAGTATTATGTTATCGTGCTGATGACCAGAATGTAATGATTTCATCAGCACACCTAGTTCCCCAAGCTTGCCATGTAATTCTGCTTGCCAGAAGCTTCGGTTTTTAGCTTTCAAATAAAAGGGAAAGTTAATTGTTTATCTCAATCAACACCTGGTACATTGCTCTGGTTTCTCTGGAAGTACTGTTACTACTGGCTCCTACAAATACTTCTTACTTGCGTCTACAAAAAAATTTAAGATAGCATGCTAGTTCCTGTGATGTATGTTTCTCTTTAATCGACTGATGAAGGCATGAAAGGTCCTCAAACGGTCAAACCTGCTTAGTTCTGCAGATACAAAGAATGCTTATGTGCAGATGAGAAGCAGTCAAACAGAAAGATATCTGCTCCTTATTTTCAGCTTTGCACATGTTGAACTGTTAAAGCAACGAGGTAACCAAATATATGATGCAAGGATGGTGTAATTAACCGAACATAGTCCAGTTAGTTTGTCTACAGTATGCTTTTATTTAACGTAAAATATACAACATGTTTGCAATGCACGTCACTACCACAACTTTACACTAGACAACAATAGGCACACCGGGTGACACACCATATGCAAATATAATCTTGCCTGATATGATCATTTGAATCTGTGAACATTTACAAACACTGTTCTTACATAAATGATCAAGAGGCAGAAAATAAAGCACCGGAGGGCACGCCTCATTACTATTGCCTGATATGGCCATTTGAAGCTGTTTTACAACCC
This sequence comes from Eragrostis curvula, assembly GCA_007726485.1. NCBI lineage: Eukaryota > Viridiplantae > Streptophyta > Magnoliopsida > Poales > Poaceae > Eragrostis > Eragrostis curvula. The sequence goes on along the minus strand of CM017445.1, from coordinate 37,672,518 downwards.
ATTTCTTACATTAATGATCCATAAGCAGGCAACAAACGTGACCAGCAAGAACCATCCATCACAAAGCACAGTAGTCATTCATGATTAGTAACTCGACCAGATCATAAGGTCTTTATGCCGATGCTTGACTGGATACCACATCCGAGTGCAAATTGCTCTCCTCATCAGGTACAGAGACCATGGAAAATTTTCTTAAAAGCCAATATCCACATTAAATGTAGGAGAGGCTTAAAACATCCGCCTCCGATTTGGAGCAATCTCAGGGCTATTATTTTTCATCATGGCAACAAACTCCTCGTAGTTGATTCTCCCATCCTAAGCAGACAAGAGCACATGTAGCACTTAGCAAGCGAGCTAGTCAGTATTCGTGTGAGTCTAACTTGTGAACAGCAGGATTTGTTCACCCTCGACTTAAGGTTCAAAATATTAAGTGAATTCATGACTCATGCTAACCGAAGCTTACAAGAAAATGTTTAATAATTTCTTGATTACTTGCAGAAAAAAAAAGTTAAACCTAACATAGAACTCTAGGTTCCTAGGTGCTTATCATTAGCTTAAATATTTTTAACAAGTAGAAAATACTACAGTTAGTTAATAACCTCAATCGAGAAAATACATTAAAAATTTAGCGTCTTTCACATATAAAATCTCGTCAAGGTTCGAGTCTCAAAAATCATCCTGTTGGTCCTATTTGCAGACTTATATTTTATTTAACCTGTTAAAAACAGTGATAACACTTCATACGATCGAAGATGAAACAACTGGGGTTATATGGGCATTGCGTGGAATTACTCACATGGTCTGTGTCCACTTCAGCAATAATTTCTTTTATCGTTGCCTCATCACCCATATCATACTTCTTCAAAGCTTCTTCCAACTCGTCAACTGTTATGTACCTGAAAAGGAATGTGCAAGCCACTAGCTAGTTACCATGTAAAAAAGGTCATACTAGGTAAATTAGAAACAAAAAGCAAAGTTAGAAGTAACTTACCCGCTATGGTCCTTATCAAAATACTCGAATGCTTTATAGATGTGATCCTCCTTCTCTAGTCTATTCATGTGCATTGTTGCTGTTATGAATTCGACATAATCAATAGTACCATTTCCATCAACGTCAGCCTGTTCAGGGATCAAGATAATGAGCTTGCTTCCTCAAAAAAGGATAATGAGCTTGGAGCTAGTGGGAAGCACCGGATCTACCAGACTATTTCTACTAGAAATGTGAAATTTCAACTTCATGAGAGTTGTTGTACTGCCTAAAATATCAACTACTGACATTATTGCAGAACAGAGAAAATATTGCTATTATCCATGTTAGATTCAAGAGATGGTGGCTGTATTAAAGTAGCTGTATTGAAGCATGAGAAAGATGTAACAAAAAGTGTGAAACATAAAGGTTATAATAGTATGGACTTACCGCCTCCATCAACTGTCTTAACTCCGATTCAGTAATTTTGGTACCAAGCTTTGGCAAGCCAGTTCTTAGTTCTTCTAGAGTTATTGTCCCACTGCTGTCAGTATCCAGGGATTTGAACATTTCTTTTAATCCCACGATCTCTTCCTCTGACAAGTTCTCTGCAACAACCTGATCTCAACAAAGCAACGCAAGATGTATCATAAACTGTGGATTGTAATACATTGGCAAGAGAGAAGAAATGATCATGAATTCGAACATTTGATTACCTTCAAAGCAACCTTCTTCAGCTTGTTCATTGCCCTGAATTGCTTCATTCTGCCGATTACTGTAATATCAAGCGGTTTGTCCGGTGCCTCTCCATCCTCTCGAATCCAAGGATGCCCTGAATGCTTAATATATCAGATTGAAACGGTATATGATGACACCAATATGTAGAACCAAGAAATGGATGGGATGGACGACTTTTGAGGATAGAGACTACATACTCAAAATTTCAGCAGCAGTAAGCCGCTCCTTTGGGTCTTGCCGAAGCATTTTCTTGACCAAATCTTTTGCGCTATTTGATATTGAAGGCCAGGGTTCTGATGAGAAATCAATATGGCCTCGCAAAACAGCATCAAAGATACCATCCTCGTTCTCTGGTAAAATTAACCGGGGGAGAAATGTTAGGATACCGGTATAAGAAATCTGAAGGGTTGATTCTTTTTTAATACACAGAGAAAAAGCAGCGAAATGTACCAGCCCAAAATGGAGGAACTCCCGATAGAAGAATGTAAAGGATAACTCCGGCGCTCCATATGTCGGCCTCAGCTCCGTAACGGCGTTTCAGCACCTCCGGGGCCACGTAATACGCACTCCCAACAAGATCCCTGAACTGCTCACCTGCATTGTCAGTATCGCCCATTTTCAGTTCCTTCCAGTTAGCACATTATGGTCTTTCGAAAAAAAGTTAGCACACTACGACAGTTGAGCTGCATCACTAAAGATCAAGCATCAGTGATCCTGAGATCCTCTACTCTCAAATCAGTTGGAAATCGAATCCTGCTGTCATGCTGTGCAACGACAACAAAGAAGCGTGCCTGACTGACATTTGAGGCATTCTAAAATTAGACAAGGTTTCTTCCCCAATCCTCTGTTTCAGTGGACATGATGTCTGAATACCCACATCGCCATCAACCGAATCAAATTGGGTGCTGTGAGGTGAGTCTGATGACCACACCAGATTACTGAAGTGAACACCGGGTGGCCAAACAAACAAATTCAGCTCATGAATCGCTAGTAGTACCTGGCTTGAAGAAGACGGAGAGTCCAAAGTCGGTCGCTTTGAGCGGCGAGTCCTCCGCCTTGCTGAGGAAGAGAAAGTTCTCCGGCTTGAGGTCCCGGTGCATGACCCCCATGGAGTGGCAGCTATGCACGACGGACACGATCTCCCTGCACAGCGCGGCGGCGGCGCGCTCGGAGTAGTGTCCCCTGGCAATGATGCGGTCGAAGAGCTCCCCGCCCTCGCACAGCTCCATGACGAGGTTGACCGAGTGGCGGTCCTCGTACGCGCCGCGCAGCTCGACGATGTTGCGGTGGCCCGTGAGGTGGTGCATGATGTGCACCTCGCGGCGCACGTCGTCGGCGTCGTCGGCGCGCGCCAGCTTCCGCGCCGCGATGGACTTGCAGGCGTAGCGCCGGCCCGTGGGCTTGTGGGTGGCCAGGTAGGTGACGCCGAACTGGCCCCGCCCCAGCTCGCGCCCGAAGGTGTAGGACGCCCGGACGTCCTCCATCGGGCGGCCCAGCACGCGGCCCACCCCCGCCGCCGCCGCAGCCGCCGGAGCGCCCGAGCAGTCCGGATGGTGGTGCGGCGGGAGAGGCTGCTGCTGCTTCGGCGGCGTGGGCCTCTTTTGCTTGGGTGCCGCCGGGCGGGTTAGGCTGCTGCTGCTTGTTGGACTGCGAGGTGTCCGGCGATTGGTGGCGGTGGCGGGAGGCGCGGCCGCCCATGATCGATCTTGCCGGTGCAGTGCCTGATCAGTAGTGCAGAGGCGGAGGCGAGATCAGTAGTGTTTCGGGAGTGGAGTGAAAGGGGAGCTTGCGCTAGTAGCACCGAAGGATGGCATGATTTTGCTTGTGGGGTTGCTTCGCCTGGTCTCTTGGTCTGGTTTGCGCGTGGAGGAGGTGGAGGGGAGTGGACGGGGAAGGAAGGAAGGAAGGAAACCGCGCGGGCCGCGTCAGGCAGCCAAGGTCCCGGTCGTGGGTGTGGACGGGACGCGGACGGCGCGGGTGATCGATCCAGTGGGGTTTGGATAGCGAAACGAGGTTGACCAGTGGAGTCGCTTTTCGACGGCAGTTGCGTACGCGGGTTCTGGGCGTTGACGCCTCCTCCTCTCTCCTTCCTGTCCTGGGGTGCCAGTCACTGCACGCCGCTTACCTTCTTGCTCGAACCTTCCTCTTACTCGCTGCTCCTTCCGTGCTGGCCGGTGGCCGCCATCAACGAACGAACGAACGGACTCTTTTCCTTGTTCCGTCCGGCCGCGCCGCGCCGATCCAACCTATTCTCTCCTCATCGTTTTGAGCTGGCACCGTGACGATGACACACTCCCCAGTTACGGCAAAATTCAGGTACCAGGGACCACGCCGCGTATCTGTGTTTGCACTTAACCGTCTCCACCAATTCTCTGTTCTCTCTCACCGATGGCAACCGGCAACCACCTGTCTGACCATGCTCAACTGGCAGTAACTCCTCCCGTCCGATGATACTGATGGATCCGTCGTACTACTACTCCTTGTTTCCCAATCTGAATCGACAGCGGCGTTGAACTCTCAGCGAGACAGCAACGCGTGTCATCATCTTCCTCCCATCTTGCGCAGGTGGACGGGATGCCCGTGAGGTCTTTTGCAAGTTGCAACGGTGACTGGCCCCGAGGAGCTGAGCACGCACGCACGCACGCACCGACGAGAGGAGAGGCCAAGGGGCCAAGGGCGTGTGTGGATCTGATGCTTCTGCCACGCCACCGTGACCAACATGGAGGAGTTCCTCACCAGCCACTACACACGCACAAAAGATGGGTTCGCCCATTTGGCCCTCATGTGCACTGCACTGACCGGAGCGATTTCTTAGGCTACGTGCGTACGGCAGAGGGCCGTTTTCGCAGCTTGCTGATCTCTGCGATTTGTCTCTTCTTCTTCTTCTTCTTCGTAAAGCATCGGCCGTGTTCAGTGGTTCCACCCAGATTACTGTGATGATCTTTCCTTTTTCAAGAAAGATTATAGAGCCCAAACTGACGTCACATGACTTGTCATATACGAAAGGTTGTTATGCTACCTGAGACCTGTCTTCATTCGAGAAAAAAAAAAAAAACCTGAGACCTGTCTTCCATATGAACATACAGTGCCCCCACAAAAAATAATTATCATTGCTCGTGACTTTGAAATCAAACTGATAGACCATTAGTAATCTAAGCCTCATAAATCCAAACTGCAGAGTTCACAACTGCAGGTACACAAAGATCGCTGGCAGTGACCATTTTTTTCTACTTGAGAAGCCAAACTTGTAAAATTCTATGACAGAAAAATCACTTACACAAAGAAAAGAAAAGTCCTTCTGATAGCAGTCTTGGGAAATACAGAATGCTGACATGGAAAATTTACGACTACACAAAGCCATCACAGCAGTACTAATTACAAGTCGGCTACCCTTTATTTATGGTACATGGGACTGGCGTTCATGCAAAATTCAAGCATCGCGACATCAATTATGGTGAATGCGAGGCAACATTATTACTTCACCTCGCCACCAAATGGAACACATCAAAGAGACCTGCAGTATAGTGATCCTCTGAAAATTGCCTCCCCTCCTCAGTCCCTCACATCCAAGCTCGCAGGGCAGAAGATGAGGCGCCGTTCTCAGTAACATGAGCTCCAGCGGAGAGTAAAGCTAAGAGCCCACGGCCATGGACCCTGCCCTCCGGAAACGGAGTTGTGCTAGTGTGCACCGGATGAACAGAATTGTTCAGGTCTGGGTCGCTCCATCCCGGGAACCCTTCATCTTCACTATTCGACATGTCCACATCTCCCTTCGTTGCAGCGACTTTCATCTCCTCAGGTCTGGCATCAGTTAACTGTTTGATGGCAGGACCCAACGAGCCACCACCATGGACACAATGGTCCTCAATTAAAGCACTGTGAGCTGCACAAAGACCAATCTTGCTGCGAGCAAACTTGTCACATGGCGGCCCACCAGCACCAAAGCCTGAGCCCTCCTGTCCCCATGAGCAGCGTTTGCCTCCTCCATGTGCCTTGCAAAAATCAGTACTCCCCTGCGCACTCTTCGCACAACCCTCAAACTTGCATCTCTTGCCACCACCATGGCGTACACAGTACTCCGTCCTCCCTCTAGCACTCTTGGTACAGCCTGAAACAGAGCACCTCTTCCCCCCACCATGAGCAACACAATACTGAGTCCCACCATGGACACTCTTTGGGCATACACCACCACCCTGATAGGAACAGCGCTTTCCTCCACCGTGTCCCTTGCAGAAAGAAGTGCTACCTTCAGCTCCTTTGGTACAACCCAAGAATGTGCAGCGCTTCCCTCCGCCGTGTGCCTTGCAGAACTTTGTGCTTCCCTGGGCGCCCTTTGTACAATCTGGAAACTGACAACGCCTTCCGCCACCATGCGAGATGCAAAGGCCAGAATATCCTTCTGCGCTTCTTTTGCAGTTCTCCATCTGGCACCTCTTGCCGCCTCCATGCTTGATGCACAAGCCGGACTTTCCACGTGCAGCACGCGAACAGCCTTCCTGACTACAGCGGCGGCCACCACCATGAGCTATGCAATGGTCGGTGCGCCCTTCAGCACTCTTTGTACAACCAAGAAATTGGCACCTCCTACCTCCGCCGTGCGCTTTGCAATAGATGGTCTTTCCCTCAGCTCCCTTCTGACAACCAGGTTTCTGGCATCGCCTACCACCACCATGGGATATACAGTATCCAGAGGCTCCTCTTGCTCCTTTTTCACATCCTGAGAACTGGCAGGATTTAGTATTAGTGTTGCGTTTATGGGGGTTAGCTACCCCGGAAGTACAGGCAGCTGGGCTTTTCACACTCGCCGTCACAGCCGATGAGACATCTGGAGAAGGGTCATCAGCTTTTTGGGGAGTCATTGGCAAAGAAAAGCTGTAGGTTGCTTCAGAAGCACACGATGATGAATCCACAGAATGCCCAAACAACCAATTAGAGGGCTCTGATCTTTTTCCTGAAACATCTGTCTTCAAATTAGGCACCGCTGTCTCTAAGGCATCATGAACATTTAATGATGCTGTACTTGCATAGGTCACAGCTGATTCAGGCACACCAGTGGATAAACTCAAGTGAAGATCCAATTTTGATGTGCTTGCTGAAGGCACATGCCCAAAACCAGCAGATTTCTTGTGCTGATGCGCCATATCATGACCAAGGCAAAGATCAAAATTCAGGCCAAGATCCATTGATGACTCTTCATCAGTCTCTTTTACTGAAGATGGAGACATTATACAAGCTGTGGGTGAACTAGCTTTGCTATTGTCAGAGGAACTTGTTGAACGGCCAAGACCAAGGGTGAGCAGTGGATTTTCAGGGCCTTCAACTCCAGCCATATCAACCCACTTCCTTTTCAGTGCTCTTGAATTGGTGCTAGCAAAACTGGAATACACAATAGTGCCAGTATCTTTGTATCCGATTGCTTGCTGAACAGTGTTCCAGTGACAAAGATTGCTCAGGGGGTTAACATTACCACCAGATCCAGGGTTCTGAGAGGCCCTGTCCATTCCAATCAAGAAACATCTAGTAGTATCAACTGTCAACCGAAAATGAAATGAAAAGAACCTGCTGCCTGACTTCCGGAAATCAAAACTCTATTGTCATCTACTAGGTTAGAAGTATCAGCAGAAACTTTTGCAACCTCCACTAACAAATCCAGCTATATCATCACGATCCATTTCTCGCCACTTTCAAGTATGAAAGGAGAATTATGATGTTGTGGGCCGAGCTTCAGTTTCTATTAGGACCAACAGACCTGCTGATTAGAACGAACAACAGTATGTTAGAATGAGAATACAAAAACTAGAAACAGATGTGATACCAGTGCCATATAAATCATATGCCAGTGAAAAAACAGTTAACTATAATAAATAGACAGGTTTCATGTTTCAGGTAAGAGTTTCAAATTTTACATGACCTCTGTAATTGATACTCAAATAACATTTCAATTAGGTACAGGAAATTTCAAAACATTGCTTCTTGTGGGTTTCAGCATTAGCCTACCACAACTTGCTTGCTTGGGACTAAAAGGCTTTGTTGTTGTTTGTTGTTGCTTCATGCCTAATCATCATTTTATTAAAGCGAGGTGGCTGATATCACACAAGTACAGACAGTTAACTCTAAATCTTTCTACCCCATTCTACTACGAGAGATTTGTTATTTTGACCACGAGTTCGCAAGGCTTCGCTCAAATGACCACGAGTTGGTGGGTTTCTTTAAAATGACCGTGAGTTCATTGCTTCTCTTCTAAAATGACCATATGTGTTCTTTTAGACGAAATTACCCCCGCCTTTCTCCTTCCTCGCGCACGAGACACCTCGCTCTTCCTCTCCCCGCTCGGGGCCGCGCGCCTCGCGCCGTTGACCTCCTCCGCATGCCGTTGCCTCCACGCGCCGCGCCCACCAGCCCTCCGCACACCGCGAAGCCACAGGCCGCGCCCGCCCGTCGCTACGCGCGCCGCGACGCCGAGGTCAAACGCACTCGCGCCGCTCCCGCTATCCCCTACATCGCCGCTGGCGACTGTCGCGTGCTCAGCTCCTCGCTCGTGCACCGCTCTCCACGCCCTGCTCTCCGCACGGCGCCGCCTTCCTGCGCGTCCACCTGCCACCGCGTGTGCGAGGCACGCTGGCTGGTCCTGTGGGCCACCCGCCAGCAGAAGGTGCGTGGCAGGTTGAGCTCCACCAGCACGAGCAGGTCGACAGTCGAGCTCTACTCGCATTCTAGTTAATCCCCTTGCAAGATGCGGTCAACCCAATTGGAGGATGCAGCTCGAATCAACCTCATGGGCTTAAATCGGGCTCGAATCAACCTCATGGAGCAGATTGTCCTTGCCACCGTCGCCGAGGACCGCGCGTCCGTAGATGCAGCAAGGTCGCCCGTCCTTGGAGCTTGCCGTTGCTGCTACTTCTTCTCGAATGCACACCAAGCAGCAGCACAACAAACTTGGCCTTTAATGGTGATGCTGGGAAGCTGTAGCAAGTTCATGGCTGGGGCCTTCCGTGCAAGCGTCGGGGAGAAGGCTAAGGGGAGGTTTGTGCTGTGCGAGAGGAAGAAGGAGGAGGCAAGGGCAACTTTGTCTAAGAAAAAAGCATATGGTCATTTTAGAGGACAGGCAACAAACTCATGGTCATTTTAGAGAAACCCACTAACTCGCGGTCATTTGGGCGAAGCCACACGAACTCGCGGTTAAAATAACAAATCTCTCTACTACTACTGTTACTTGAAAAGAAAAAGATAACAAAGGTGATTAACAGGCATACTAAGATTATAATGGGTAAAACTAATGAACAGCAAGGACCATACGAAATAAGAGACATGATGCAGTAGATGGACAACTACAGTCTAATGCATGTAGCAGACACTTTGCAGATCGCACTACACAACTTGCACTGCCGATGTTTTACATAGCCACTTTCTCATCAGCCATTTGCAGACAATTTCATTGGTGCCGTACAACTAAATAGGCGCTTTGACTAGGCAAGGACATCTTTTCCCCTGTGGGTCAATTTGTTCGCTCATCTGTCCGCTAATTTTTGTTAATTAAAGGAAGATACCAACGCTGTACTACAAGTGAAATTTAAGGGAACATTTCCTAAGGGGGACGACTATGATGAAAGAAAAAAGATGCACGAAAGCCATTTCTACTCAAACTCTGTTTCCAAATTAAAATAATCATCACGGACCGAGGACGAATGAGAACAAAAAAAGTAAGTTCACAAATTGAATTTCCATACGAACGGCATGGCACCAAATACAAAACAATCAAGACCATCGCGCGAACGGAGAACAAACCGGGTACAGATCCGTCCGCAATCAACACACCATTAAACAAACCGAGCACCAGCTATTGAACCTCCCGCAAAAAGGTTTAGATCTTAAATCCAAAACTAGGCCACAAAACAAACGCGAAACGAAACAACAGACGACCAGGTCTGAGATCTCCTCTCTTCCGTCCGTCGACTCCGCGCCGAATCGAACGAAACGGAGAGAGAAGGGCTACCACGCATGACACACAGCCACAGAACAGAGACGGGAACCAGGAGCGAGGCCGGCGCTCACCTGAGATGGCGTGGCGGAAGAAGAGGCGGAACCCGAAGCCGTGCCCAGCCCACGTGGTGGCGCGCGGGAGAGAGGGAGAGACGGGGCGAGCAGCCGACGGGAGGAAGGGGATGCAGTGGCGTTTGTTGGGCCGCGGCTCGGTTTGGTGTGATATGATGATGAGCAGACAAAAAAAAATGCCGAGGACGCGACGAGAGGGCCGCGCGTAAAATAAAGCCAGGCAGAGACGTGCGGTGGCGCCGCGGCCGCGGGAAAAATGGCTGCGGCCACCCCGCCCCTGCCGCGCCGCGGAGAAACGACCATGCGTTTGTTTTCGTACTGCCCCCGGTCCCAGCTACCCTGGTCCTGGCTCTTGGACATTGGCCCTGTTCGTTTCTTTTAGCGCTAAATTTTAGAGGTCTCTAAATAAAGAGAATCTAGTACTAAATAAAGTCTAATGATAAAACCTTTTTACAGATGGGTACATCTTTACGAGACGAATCTAACGAGCCTAAGTAAGCTATGTTTTGCTACAGTCATGCTACAGTAATGCTACAGTAACCATCGTCTAACCACGGCTTGCTTACCTTATTAGATTCGTCTCGCGAATTAGACCAGGGGTTCTGCAGTTAGTTTTGTAATTAAACTTTATTTAATACTCTTAAATGATAAGATTCTTTTCTTTAGACCCCTCTAAATTTTAGACTCCCATGAAACGAACACACCCATTGTTGACTTTCATAGTATTTTTTGTTGTACTATTTGTTTTTCTGCAACAAAATTAGAAAGCAATTTTTAGAATTAACTCAGTAAATATGTTTAAGTTGTAGATAAACAAGATGCATTTCTCTTTTTATTTTAATTTTTAATACGATGTATTAAAAAATGACGAGATAACGATGTTTGATTGAAACGCATACATGGACTCTTGGTGTGATTGCGGTAAATCTACAATAATTTGACTATATGAGAAGAATTCATGATGACATTAGCAAAGCATGAATCGCGTATCTCTAAAATTATATATAATACAGAGCTAGATAATTAGTGTTTGAGTCTCCCACTCTGCATGGACTCTTAGAGTATTTATTTTTCTGCGGCCCCTATGGTTCAAGGGCCTAAAAAGGGAAAATTGTTAGTCGGGTGTGAATAGGTGTAACCGCCATGGATTTCTCCATATTTTCGATTGTGGTTTAGGGGTTTGGAGTTTGGAGGTTTCTAGATTGGGGGCATAAAAATATTCAAAGGAAGCAGCCAAACCAGTGATGGTGAGGCAGTGTGACGAGACGCTGTTAGGGATGTCGAAACCGCAGGTGGACGGATGGGGTTGGCGACGGGAGAGAGCGACGGTCGACGAGTTAGAGCGGCGACACCTGTAGTGGCAAACCTAGCGGCCGAAAGCCACCGAGGACATGGGTAGGAGGGCGGGAGGGGGAGCGTGATGGCAATAACACTTTTATGAGAGAGAGAGAGAGAGAGAGAGAGAGAGAGAGAGAGAGAGAGAGAGAGAGAGAAAATGAAGATAATAGTAACTCTGTGTGCGCGACGATCCCCTCGTCCTGATCCCGTCATGTGCCTGTTCAAGGATCAAATCTTTTGCACTACACGGCAAAAACAATTTGACTGGTTGATCCTAAGATCAACATAAGTAGCAATGATACACAAAAGCGATTAAATGAAGATTTGCTGGATCAACCTGACATTAATAGACCTTTCTTAAAATACTCCCTCCATTTGAACTAACAAATGTCATATAATAAAAATAGGGCGCTTGCCCCCACCCCCTCCCCCCTACTCCTCCTGCAGTGAATCATTTTGCCATAAGATAATATTAAGGTAAATTACCAACTAATGTTTAATATTTTTTTATTAATTTTGAACTTTAGTTGCAAGATCCGTTATCTTATATATTTATAAGAGTTAATTTCATAACCCAACTAGTTGATCTCTTGTTGCAAGGAACCACAATTTTTAAAACTAGTTTCAAAATCACAACTTTTAGTTTTGGTTTCACATGTCAGTCATATAAATACTGCATATTGCTAACATAGGATGACAAATGGGCCTCATATTAAAACTTGTGGTTTTGTTCAACAAGTGGTATAATACTTATGGTTCTGTAAAACTGATTCAATAGTTCTGACTCCTTACAATAAGAGACTAAATAGTTGTGTTTTGTGAAATTAACTTTATTTATAATGATAGATTGTATGAAAGTGTTTTACATATTTTGGGTATGCATGCAAGCGTTTGAGTCGTCATTGAAATCGTAAAAAGAAAAGAGACGAGGTGCTATTGTTTTAAGTTTTTACTGGGGTACGGAGAGTGAGGTGCGCGAAGCCACACATGCCCTACCATTGAGAGGTGGAGGCGGCGCAACGTTTGCGCCTTTGGGAGGATCGGTGAGTGACCAACATAGAGACCCGCGCGCCGACTGGGCCCCACGGCTCAGGCCGTTACTGTTGCGCGGGGCCCGCACGCCGTGGCACGTCGCCGCGCATGCTCGCCACCCCACGACGGCGGCAGCGGTTCGCCACCGTCCGTGGTGCGCGCGCACGTGGGACCCGCCGCCTCGATTCCGTTCCGTTCTGCACACTGACCATGAGCTGTCTGAGAGGCGGCTGCTCTGTGACCTGGGCAAGGAAAGGCGTCTTCTGCCTCATCTGAAAAGGCACCACTTTTAGTAATTTCTTTAATCTTTTTGTTAACAACTGAGTACGTGGGCACAAAAACAGACTTTTCTTTCCCAAATGAGATGTTCCTCTTAAATAATTTAGAAACGTCCGACCAAACTAAACTTCAGTTTCACGATGCTTTGTAATATCTTTTTTCACGAGTAGAAATAAAGAACATTTAGATGCCGTTTGTCTCAGTTTGACCATAGCAATGGCCCGGCTTAACGAGTTCTCCATGGCCGCCCTTTTTCTCCCTGCTCCTGACCGAACAAATTCTGCTGATGGATGGTTGGATGAGGCCAACGAGTTCTCCATAGCCTTCCCTTTTGGCCTGCTTTCCCAGCATGACTCTCAGTCGTGAGATAAGAAGGAGCAAAGCTCGCGGCAATCGGCAATGGAGAATCTATCCATCCATGCAATAATGCTAGGCTAATGCTATGACCTGTCTCTTACGGGAGCACTCCATCTCAGCACCTTCCTACTCAGTAGGCGCCAAGCTAAGCATTTGCATTTGCCTCCTCTTTCTTTCTCCGGCATCAGTGCTCAAGTGGGTGTGCCTGAATATTTGCCTTGTCCATCCACTGCAAAAGGTGCAGTGCTAATTTTAGCAGTCCCTTTTGCACATGCATGCAAGCAAGAGCTGGACTGGTTGACAAGTCAGACTGTATTCACCTGATCTGGAACAGCAGGTATTTGTGCACCGAAAGCAATCCCAACATTTACCCACAACTACTGCGATCTCTTTCCTGCTTTGTGATAGCACATCAACGTCCAGATCAGAGCAGCCATTTTGGTACCATACGAAGTATAGAATCTGAAGGAGCCGAGAGGGATATCCTTTCCTGATGCCTCCTTCATTCTCTCCCTGTTGTTTTCAGCAGTACTGCCTCAGACCACTCTTTCTCACTCTTTCACGGGCATGATAAACTTTTGCTGTTTCCCCACTGTACCACTACTGTTGAAAGGTTGAGCTGTTTGTTGCCGGTTCAAAACAAGTGCCACACTATTATGAGAGTGCAATGATCCTGGACAGGTCGACGGTAAATTGCTCCTAAAGTCTACCTTATCATGAACAGACGCATTTCATAACTTATAGTGTTAGTGTTAAGCCTAAAGCCCGTGGTGTCCACAATGGGCGAAACGTGCTGTCTTGTGTGTCCATCGTCGCTAATGTTGCTGTCACGTTAGTTGATGCCCAGGAATCTTTCCTGGTAGACGGCGGCGCCTTTTCTCGTCGGTATGATGATGCTTTCTTTGCTTTTCCTGCTGATCTGCCATGCCACTTGTCGTCTGCTCTTCGCTTTGCAATGACACGTCAATCCTCATGCTGGATGAGATAACATGCGTGTTCGGCGTTTTAGATTCTAAAATTTAGAGGGGTTTAAACAAAAAGAATCTTGTCTTAAATAAAGTTTAATTACAAAACTAACTGCAGAACCCCCCCTCTAAATCGCGAGACGAATTTAACGAGGGTAGTTAAGCCGTGATTAGACGATATTTACTGTAGCATCACTGTAGCAAAAACATAGATTAATTAGGCTCATTAGATTCGTCTCGTAAAGATGTACCCATCTGTAAAAAGGTTTTGTCATTAAACTTTATTTAATACTCCTAAATAATAAGATTCTCTTTAGAGCTAAATTTTAGAAAGGTCTAAACAGGTGCAGCGAACACACCCTAAATATCATACTCCCTACTAACTAGCTAGAACGGTGTAATTGCTGGGGAAAATGGTTAATGATGATGCTAGCAGATTGAACTTCGACACATCATTCAGAGGCAACGTACGAATGGCCCGAGCAAAATTTTAGAGGCCTCTAAATAAAGAGAACTTAGTACTAAATAAAGTTTAATGACAAAAATTTTTTACAGATGGGTACATTTTTACGAGACGAATCTAATGAGCCTAATTAATCTATGTTTTGCTACAGTCATGCTACAGTAATGCTACAGTAACCATCATCTAATCATGGCGTAATTACCCTCATTAGATTCGTCTCGCGAATTAGACCAGGGTTCTGTAGTTAGTTTTATAATTAAACTTTATTTAATATAGCTTATCTTGAGTTTAGACCCCTCTAAAATTTAGACCTCTATGCGCCGAACACCCACGAAACAATGACATCGAGCATGCTGGGAGCAAAAGAAGGTGGCAAATCTGGTCATAAACGGCCAGCTGCCTGGTTTGCAGTGAGTGACCTTGCCTATTCATATGCTACCCAATGTAGCATGGGAAAAGCAGCACTTCACCAACACGTACTGTACAATTATATGGATGTGACCGCCATGGATGACCTCATGGCTGACCTAAGCTTCCTCGACGTTACTGTACCAGGCACCGACCGGTCACATCCATCTCGCAACAGCGTATTTTACGCGTCTTCTAATGAAAATCCTAAGATAATCCACTCTGTTTATATGGAAAACGACAGTGTTTGACGAGTCTAATCGCCGCGATTATCGCCTTCGCGACAAGAAGGTAGCATGATGCCAAAGGGCTCAAGATCTTATTTCCCGTGTCCATCAAAGGTGAACCAGGGTTGGTGTGGTGGGTTGAGCACTGGGCGTCACTGTCATGGCGATCTTCTTTCTTCTCCCGGGATAGAAAGCTAAAAAGGGCGATATCTCGAGCACTGAGTCATTGTGTGTGTGTATGACTGTGTGGCCTCCTTTCCTTTTTCTGATATGATGCATGCATTGCAATGGCCATTTGCTTCATCATTGAGCCACCCAGCTAGTCTGTCGTTTTGGAACAAGGGGTCAGATTCTGTGCAGGAATTAGTTGTTCTGCATAGATTAGGGCAACTGTTGAAGAAACAACCTGTGATCATAAACTCGTACTCTGATCATTTGCTTTGAGAATGGACTCTTTCTCATTGTAATGTCATGAATTTTTTTGATCTTACATGCAGTCCGCATACATGTTTAAGATGTTCAACATGCCAGCAAGACTTTTCATAGCTTTATTTTCAAGTTAGAGGGAAAAGGCAACAGAAGCATGCCTTCAACTTTCTCGCCGAAGTTGACATTATAATTTTAAAACGGAAAAGATCATAGTACAGAGAATTCGAGTGCTAATTGAGGTGTGACTATTGGCATGAAGTAGCAGAAGCAGAGGACGGACTGAACTTTGCCATCGATCTGGTTGGTTGGTATATATCCCGGTCAAACAAATACCAACCATATGGCAAAGTAGTTTATACGAGACGTACGGATAGTATATGCTGGACTTGGTTACGGGTCACAGAAAGCGCCAATTCGATCAGTACACAGCTGTCAAAGGAGTGAGCAGGCCAGGTAGTCATATTCCATCTTGCTGTTTGCGTTTCTACCTCAAGTGTGGTTTAGTCATATTCCATCTTGCTGTTTGCGTTTCTACCTCAAGTGTGGTTCGGTTGCTCAACGTGCCCGCTTGGCCTGTGAATGCCTGCCTACTCTAGCTAAACTAGTAGCCATATTCCAGTTTTCGTGTTGCGATGTGATCAGAAACGAGAATCTGAAACAGCATAAAGTGGCAAGGTGATAATCAGTCTGTCAGTGTTCTACAGGTGATTAAAAAAAATGAAGAGCAAGAACTGAAAAAATATCTGATGGGCTCCAGGATGTGTATACTTATGCTCCGTGGCGGCTGCACTCAGGGAACGTACGCCATGAATGAGATCTCGATCTGGCCGGCTCCTCTGCTTCTGCTGGCTTTCGGACGCATACAGGATGGGGGCGGCATAGCTAGGATTCTTCTCGCAATCGCCGGAGGCCGAGCTGGAGAGATTCACGTCAACTAACGCGCGCCGGGTCGCGCCACCGTCGACGGTGCTCTTCGCCGGCCAAGCGAAGCGAGCCATCCTCTGCTGCTTCCGCCTCCGCAGATCAAATCACCGCGCCACGCCCTGCAGCGTCTAAGGACGCCGACGACGCGTCTATCCTGGGCGGCACGTGTCCGATCGGACGGTAGTCAGGTACCCAGGGGGTGGTCGCTATTTGAAACAACGATCACTCCCGGGTTTCGCAACCCACGCCTCGCCGCTCCGCTCTGCAGCTTGTCGGAGCGCCGCCGCACGCAGGATATCCCCTAGTCCCTATCAGTACTACCAGCATATTCCTTTGGCTTAGAACGTACATTCATCTCCTGTTCTTCCGATCCTTGATCGTGTCTCGCCGCACAGGATTCTTCTCGCAATCGCGGGAGGCCGACCTGGAGAGATTCACGTCAATTAATGCGCGCCGGTCGCGCCGCCGTGGATGGTACTCTTCGCCGGCCAAGCGTGCCATACTCTGCTGCTTCCGATCAACAGGCCACGCCCCGCAGCGTCTGAGGACGACGGCGACGCGTCTAACCTGGGCCGAACATGTTCGATCGGACGGTAGTCAGGTGCCCAGGGGGCTGTCGCTATTTCGAATAACGACCGGGCGGTTGCTATTCGAAATAACGACCACCCCTGGGTTCGCAACCGCCTTGCCGCTCCCTGCTGCAGCTCGTCGGAGCGCCGCCGCCCGCCCGCCTCGAAGGATTCCTTTTGACTCACAATTCTTCCGAGTCTCGCCGCGCCCACCAGCGGTTCGCGGTGCTCCCTCGACGTCCCCGGCGCGGCGGCGCCACCGCCACGGCGTCCACAGCGCTACGACTCCGCGTGGCTTCCGACCTTTGAGGGCCTTCACCATGAGTTACGGAATGAGCTGGGACACCGTTCGTTCATCTTCTTCCTTCACGTGCTCCAACGGCACCACGCGCGCCTGGACAGAGACAGACAGCCGGCGCCGGCGTCCTCGCCGCTGGGCCGGAACGCGGCCGTTCCGCGGGAATGAAGAGGTCGCCGTGAGCCCGTCTCTGGCATATGACTCTTGACTTGCCTCCTTTTATGGTATGTTTTTTTTCCCCTGATATGATGCGTGCATTGCAAATGGCCATTTGCTTCATCACGGAGCCAATGTCAGCCTTGTAGGAAGAAGGGGTCAGATGCTGCACGGGACTAAATTGCTCTGCACGAATGCGTCAGAAACCCGTGGAGGAGAGGAATAAGGCCCCCTTTGGAATGCGGAATTTTTTCCTATTGCTGTGTTTTTCCTGTGAACAGTCAACTGATTCCTGTGAAATTCCTGTACAATTTATGTGAAAATCCTGCGTTCCAAAAGGGGCCTAAACTGAGATCATAATGTCATTTTTTGATCATATTTGTTAGGGTGCACTCTGTCATTGAAGTGTTACGTTTGCTGCTAACTTTTTGCAAAGGAGTAGCTTATATCCAGACTGCACGCATGTTCAGATAGATGTTCCACATGGCCGCAAGACTTTGCACCTCGTAACATGACTAATCAAACACGACCCTTCCTGATAATTATCACGGCTTTCTTACAGGGTTTAGAGAGAAGGAAAAGGCAAGAGACTCGTGCCTTTAACTTCCTTGCTGAAGTTGACACTAGACTTTAGTAAAACTGACAAGCTCATGAGTTTCAGAAAACTAGCAAGAAGCAGAGGACGAACTGAACTTCTCCACTGATCTTGTTGGTACTCTGGTCTGGTCAAACAAAGACACCATATGGCAAAGTGCTATGTAAAGATATTTTACAGAACAATCGTGGTTATGGACCACAGAATGCGCCAAATCAAAGACAAAGTAGTCAAAAGAGTGAGCAGGCCACGCAGTCATATTCCATCGTTGTTTGCTTTCTGCATCTCTAAATGTGGTTGCTCAGTGGGGATTGTGAATGTGAAGTGAATGGCTGACTACTCTGGCTACGGAAAATGAGAATCACAAACAGCATAAAGGGGCATGGCAATTGCAACAGTCAGTCAAGGTCCTATAGCTGTTTAAACAATAACATGAAGAAATAAGAAACCGAAATGAGAGTACAATAACGAAACGATTCATGTTTAAATTTCTTGCACGGAGATATATACCCTCTGAACTGGAGAGTTTTTTTTTAAGGAAGTGTGTAGTGTCTTGTGTCTGCACTGCTCTGTTCATAATATTCAACCCAGGAATCTTCGTCATCGTAATTGGCTGTTTTTCCCTTCGGGCCTTTTGAATCATATTGGGCCTGATTTCTGTTTGCACTTGGCCTTTTGGTTCTGTGGCTAACCCACACGGCAACAACGAAGGCTGAACTGAACATTACGTCTTCCATCGGCGGCAGCACTCTCACTGGACACCATGGATAGGTCAAATTCGGACGCACACAGGAAAGCGGCAAATGTGCCCTAGGGACCACGCCGGTTATCTGGACGCCTGTCATCTTTTCAAGATTCAAAGACAGCGTGTAAAGGAGCCACGTATTTATCGTGTACTTCATTTTTGATAAATTGTTTTGACGTGATTTTTTCTAGACTCTAAGTTACAGCTGGTGCAGTGATTTTGCAGGAGATGAAAAAAATATAATAATATTCGGAATGACTGTACACACGACCCTGCCGACCGACTGCAGTGTACGACCAGACGGCGTGGACATGCTGCATGCTGCGATTTGCTAAACCATGATGTCATGATGATGTGTTGGCCGTTAACTGCATGCGGTGATTCCAGTCACACACGGCGGTCGTATCATGCGATCGTGTGTATAGCACTACTCAATAATATTTTAGGACTCGTATGCAGGAGAGAGAAGGGGCATTAACTCTTGTTACTGTTCATAATCCATGTCAGACCACTCAAAGATTTGTCTCAGCAAATATGTCTAATGGAACAAATGTTGGTACAGCTCGCTCAAAGATTTCTTCTGTATCATCATACGTCTGATGGAACCAGTACTAAAGTACGTATTATTTAAGTTGTGTAGAAATTGTAAGAAAAAATAAACCAGTACATACATATGTACTCCATGTTACATTTCTTAATGTAGCAAATAGGTGTCTAAATTCTCATGTATAATTACGCGTGATAATTGTATTTTTATTACAATTAATATTTAGCTTAGTGCATCACAGGTGCTGGCTTGTGCTGGGCTGCTGGCTGCATTTGCAATGATTTTGTTTGTAGACGTGAACATGCGCCGCGCGCGTGTGTAATTGAATTTAGCAACGCGTCAACAACAAAATAAAAGTTCATGCTTGCTAAGCCAAAAATATGAATAATGCACACCATATATCTATCATAGCATAATACAACTAGAAAAGTAACTAGAAAAATATGACTTGAAAATAATTGATATCACAACAACATGTAAAAAACTAAGTGGAACAAAACGTGATATAGAGTGCAAAAAATGGAGAAATTAACACCGTAGTAGTGGGGAGAGGATCAAACATGAATAATTGCACTGATTTTACATTGCTTCTTGAGTTTTATATTAAAATTGATAGTCCCATTCAATGTGCATCTGTATTTTTTGCATAATTTTTCTTATAAAATTTTGTGTGCATTCTACTCTGAAGTAACTTTACTACATTTCGGGTCTTAAATATTGAGAGAGTCCTATTTAATATGCATCTGTTCATTTCATTCAAGTTTTTTTTAATATATAAATAAATATATCATGATGAAATTATGTTTAATGATGAAACAAATTATAAGAATAAATATGTTACCTTTTATTTTTACCTCAACCCATCTCTATACCAACTCTCCTATCAACCTCAAAATTTGTTATCCTCAAAACACTCTACATTTAAGGACAAATCCAAACCTCTAAAACGTCTTACATAAAGAGAGGTAGTATTTACACCATAAATGTGAATAAAAGGAATGATTAAACACGATGTCTAAGTGTCAAACTACAACTATTTGAAAAGAAGGAAGTACTAGTAATAGATATAAGCGTAGGTCACAAAAGTCTATATCCACTTTTGACCATGCGATATATTTTAAAATTTTAAAATCACATAGTTATTGTAGTTTGATTACATGCGTTACGTGCACAACTAGTAGTGTGAAGCATCAAGTGATTCCCAGATACTCCGGTAAAAAAAAAAAAAATCCGTCCACTGTTTGCACCTGTACTGCCTATGAGCAATTAATCCTACAGGTACCATACATCTTTTTGCACAGATCAGACCCTGTGGGGGCGGGCCCGTATAGCCAAAAGGTTGCTCTTGTATTTCGATTTTCCAGTACACCATATGCTAGTAAAAATCATTTTCTCAACTTAAACCGGCCCACATCTCGAGAAATCTAGGCGCACGCGCAACCATCGGATACGAGGCGCTATGGCCGCTAGGGGCCATTTTAACTTTCTGCGCACACAGCGCAGGTCTTCTTCTCCCTCCCTCCTCCCACAGCTCATGGGTGTTGCGGCTTGTCTTTTAGGTGCAGTTCGAGCTAAGCACGTCCACCTCACAGCTCTTTGGACTCGCTCTCCTATTTCATGGGCAGCAGCTTTTGGGATTGGGTTGGGATATGGGGAGACGAGAGGATTTGAGGTCAACGGTGCTTCGAGGGTATGGATCCGACGCAATTTCAGGTTGAGGACGTGGTGATGGATTGGGGACGCGGGCAGGTGGGCTTTGGCGGCGGTGGCTGGCGGAACAACGTTGCTGGTTCAAGTTGTGTCCTGAGTGGAGACCGGAGAATGTTGCTAGGCAAGGGAGATGGAGAAATTTTGCAAGGGAGAAAATATTGACCAGGAAACTCTAGGGAAACTCTCCTAAGAAAGTATCAATCCCTACCAGGCAAAATATTTTCTTAGGAAAAAATAAAATGGTAGGGGAACCGAGGAGTTCCAGTAGGGGCACCTTCATCCTGAGTTGCGGCTGATGAAGCATTCACCCATCGCACTACGCGGCCAGTGTGCTCCAGTTTATTTTCACGTCTGCTTCCTCGGCAATGAACATTAGGTCCAGTGACATGCTTCAAAGAATGTTGTGCCGTGCAGCGGGCAACAATAACATTAGGTTCCAATGACATGCACTGCCAGGAGTAGAGCCTCGGCGTGTTTAGGCCGTTGCGGTGACACCTTAAGAACACGTTGGTTAGACATAGACTCAATTCGCTGCTGCATCTGTACGCTATGGTGGTTTTGGTCGTGGGGTGTCTTTGTTGGCTCGCCGTGCTGATGCTTATCTCTAGTCTTTGCGATCCAGAATGATACCCGCGAACAGCATAGTTTTATTCCGTTCCAAGCTTAACAAAATTGCCGTCAACAGATTTAACAACAAAACTGTTCAATAATTTTTGGGGAAGCAAAGACAAATGGTGCTCTCGCCTCTCGTACGTCTGGAGCAATGTCACCCAGAGCAACATCTGGAGCAACGCAGCGGTGTCACCCAGAGCAACATCTGGAGCAACGCAGCGGAGGAACCCGTACGTGTCCATTCTTAGCCAACTACTGTGTCCTCTCCTTTTCCAAGGACAAATGCCGAGACCGTGGGAGGCCAGGAGAGGATGACGACGACGAGCATGCATTGAGGAGGATCACCGACCGCCCTGACTGCATGGAGCAGCTGCGTCAGGTGGGCGAGGCCCTGGGCGGCATCAACGCGCTGATGGCATTCGCCGACGACCTCCGCATGATCAACCCGCGGCAGTGCCGCCTCCTCGCCGACGCGTGCGCGCTCGCCTTCGCCGCGGTGGCCGCCGAGGCGCGCGCCGCCCACCTCTTCCGCCTCGACTACGATCGCGGCCAACACGCCAAGTGGTGGAAGCCCCTGGAGCCGCCGCTCCGCGAGCTCCACCGCGCCGTCCGCGACGCCGAGGGCTACGTCCGCGGCTGCCTGCTGCTGCCGCTCGACGGCGGCGGCGGCGCGAGCTGGTGGGCGCGCGCAGCCGCCGCCACGCACGGCGCCGACTGCGTCGAGCACCACCTGCACGCGCTGCTCTGGTGCGTCGCCGTAGCGATCGAGGCCGTCGAGGAGGCGGCGGCGACGGCGGGGTCGGACGACGAGGCAGCCGCGCGGCGGCGGGTGCTGCTCGCCAAGGACTTCGACCAGGACATGCTGGATCCCGCGATGTTCGCGCAGAGGCTCGGCGCGCGGTACCTCGCCGCTCGCGAGCTCGCCGCCCGGATGGACATGGCGTGGAAGGAGGACCGGTGGCTCCTCGCGCAGCACCTCGAGTCACGCAAAACTCCCACCTCGCCGACGGAGCTGGCGCCGCCGTTGACGCGGCACGAGCACCGCCTCGCCGACGTGCTAACCTCCCCGCGGGGAAAAGTGCACCCGGCGTCCGTGCTCTACCAGGGCGACTTCCAGATCCGCCGGCGCCTCGCGCTCTCGGGAAGCCACCAGCTCAAGGAGGCGCAGTGGCTGGGCGACGCCTTCGCGGTGAAGCACTTCGTCGGCGTGGACGCCGCCGCCGCCGCCGACGACGCGGTGGGCGCCGAGGTGGCGGCGCTGACCTCGGTGGCGCACCCAAACGTGGCGCACTGCCGGTACGTCTTCCACGACGAGGAGCGGCGGGAGCTGTTCCTCGTCATGGACCAGCTCATGACCAAGGACCTCGGCGGCTACGTCAAGGAGGTCACCAGCGCCAAGCGACGCACGCCGTCGTTTCCCGCTCGCCGTCGCCGTCGACGTCATGCTGCAGGTGGCGCGCGGCATGGAGTACCTCCACTCCAAAAAACTCTACCACGGCGACCTCAACCCGGCCAACGTGCTCGTCAAGACGCGCCACGCCGACACCAACCTGCTCGTCAAGGTCGCTGGGTTCGGCCAGTCCGGCGGCGTGAGCGCGGCCAGGAGCCCCAGGCCCAGCCCGAGGGCATCGTCGGCGGCAAATGCCGCTGCTAATTCTAACGCGAACGCCAACGTGGTGAACCCGTGCATCTGGTACGCGCCGGAGGTGCTGGAGCAGGACGGGGTACGGGCAGACACCGGCGGCCTGCAAGTGCACCGAGAAGGCCGACGTGTACAGCTTCGCCATGATCTGCTTCGAGCTCCTCACCGGGAAGATCCCGTTCGAGGACAACCATCTGCAGGGCGAGCACATGAGCAAGAACATCCGCGCGGGGGAGCGGCCGCTGTTCCCGTTCAGTTCGCCCAAGTACCTCGTCTCCCTCACCAAGCGCTGCTGGCACGCCGACCCGGCGCAGCGGCCGGCGTTCGCGTCCATCTGCCGCGTCCTCCGCTACGTCAAGCGGTACCTGGTCCTGAACCCTCCTCTTCCGCAAGACCAGGACGCGCCGGCGGCGGCGCCGACTGCGCCGCCGTTCGACTACCTCGACATCGAGGCCAACCTGCTGAGGCGGTTCCCGGCGTGGCAGGGCACCGCGGCGGCGCCGCGCGTCGCCGACGTGCCGTTCCAGATGTTCGCGTACAGGGTCATGGAGAAGGAGAAGACGAGGGCGATGCTGCAGGTCAACAGGGACAAGGCGTCCGACTCCAGCAGCGACGGCAACTCGCTGTGCGGAGACGACGGCAGTAGCTTCAGCGCCATGCTGCCGGACCACGACTCGCTGTCCGTGTCAAGCCGCACCACGACGTGGTCGCTGCCGGAACGGATCAGCAGCAGCAGCAGCAGGAAGGCGTCGCCGAGGAAGATGGATGGCAAGGTCACCTCCAGGCTAGCAGGCAAGCATTCCTTCTCTATCCATAATTCAACATTCCTCCCTCACTATATATGCTCATAGTTGAGCTGATCATGCAATGAGAGAATGACCTCCGCTGCAGGGCCGCCGCAAAAGTCCAAGTCGATGGGCGTGGTCAGGCCGCCGCAGATCGCCGCCAGGCGGACCCCGAGGATAAAGTCCGACGGCCAACTGAATTCTCCAATTCCACCATCGCGGCGTCGCAATTCCGGCGGCGGGGGGCATCTTTCAGACTCTGAACTAGCGTAGGACCGAGAATGCAACAGGCCTGTTTTTCGACACACTTTTTTTTTTTGTCAAATAGACCAGTGCCGTTCTTCTAATGTAACGATTAATTTACAGATGCCAGAAGATGTTTGAGAAACAGTTGACAGAACGAGCGAAATATGTAAGCGTTTCATCTATCATGTAAAAAAAAGGGCAGGCTATTCTTCTACAACAGTCTACATTGACCGACCAGCAGCTGGAAAAATACTGCATTTGAATCAACATATCGGTTAAAATCACAATTCATCAGCAACCTCTTAAATGGCAAGTGAGTCGAAGAAAATCATTAGAATCTCACTATTAGCAGCACACAATACCGCTTAAGTTCAATCTCGATACATCAACATCGAATAGACTTTATGAGTTAGCCAAATGCTTATAGCTTTACAGCCAACTTATTATTCTCCATCATCCAGGAACAATTCAGGACCTTGCCAGCAGAGGATATATCAACATGGGCTGAGAGGGCCTTATGCTGAATGGAGCAGAGCCGCAGTCATATCCATCTACTAGCCCTGCCTACAAAAACAGAACTCAACACCTACAAAAATAGAAGTTGATAACGGCCAGCACTATCTCCATTTCTTCAGTCTGATATCCTCATCTCTACTCCTAGCACATCCTTCACAACCTCGTAAGTCACAAATGCAATGGCAATCGAGGGCACCACCTGAACATAACCAACAAAATTTAGAAACAACTTCCTCAACATAGTTCAGACAACGCACAGCAAATCTCAAAACTCATAGAAATTTGATGCTTTCATTAGTCAGGATTACCTTCACTGAATTCGGCACGAGACCCTTGTACAGAGCACCAAACCCTTCGTAACGAACAGTTTTCCTGAATGCATCAATCATACCATTGTACTGGAGTGCCTCTTTGCTTTGTCCAGTAACAATAGAATCTGCATGGTTCCAACCAACCATCTGCATCCTTCTCCTGATGACATCAAGAGGGTATGCAACAGTCTGGCCAATAGTTCCAGCCACAGCTCCACATCCAAGCCTTGTAACAACATGCAGCTCGTTGTCCTTTGCAAGTCCAAATGGATTCGTCTGGAGTAGCCAATCCTTGAGAGACTCATACACAGCAAAGTTGAGGCCAACATATGGCACCTGCATAATATAACAAAGCATATAATGGTAAATACTCATCACCAAGGTCTAAGGCACAATATTATAACAAATCTAATAACTACAAGGAACATACAACTCCAATTACAGATGGAAGCCACCCTCTGTACAGTGCACGGAAGCCTTCTTCACGGTAGACTGTACCCAGTGCATGAAACATACCACGGTACTGGTAGGGAGACTTGTCTGTCTGCAGATGTGATTTTACAGTAAAGAAAATATCAAATGAAATGCAATACAAGTTTGTAGCAGCTTAAAGATACAAAAAAGGTTCACAATGGGGCTTGGATGGGGAAAAACAACAACACAGTACCTGAACTGTAATCCTACCCCTAACCATATCCATCGGGTAAGTAGCAGACATGGCTATGATACCAGCACAGGCTCCAGCCCCAAGGCGTAAAAGTGGAGTAAGCTGAGCATCCTCTGCAACACAGAAGAGTTGAATTCAGAAATGCAATTTGCAAATGATGAAATCATGGCGAATGATAGTAATTGGCTTCAGCAGAAACTTTTGAACAGTGTTTAATACCCAAATGCCAGTACATGGAAGAAAGCATTTTGCATATGAACCAACTATGGTTCTGGTATTGTGAAGTGAGCGAACTAGCGATAGAAAAAGGCATGGTGATGAGTGCTAACACCGAGAAACACTGAACAGGTGCCGTTAGTGTTCTACTTGTTGTCCACTATCTATATGCAATACTGGGAAAAAAAAGTTAGATTCTCTGATTTTAGTAAGAGTGAAACAACTTCAGGTAAAATCTGGCGAGGAAACAAGTTAGCAATGAATAGAAGAACGGCAGATGAAAGATACGGAGAACGCCACAAGTTAATAAATGGACCTTTGCGCATGCGCAAAAGACAACACAATATAACAAGCAGCCATTGGACACAAAAGGCAGAGGTATGCACAAGAATAGGAGTGCACAAAGGAAACTAATTTAATAGAGGAAGGCATGCCTTGTCCAGTCTGTTGGCGATAAAGCCATAAAATTCCCCTGTAAGAAAAATAAAAAGAAAAGTAACATGTTAATATTGTTTTGCTTGACTTAAAAACATGTGAGCAGTTGAGTGAAAAAGGAATGCTTCTAATGAATCTCAGGACAAAACAGCCTGATCATGAAGTAGCGAACAGGTCCGCAAACTAGCAATACAAGGTAGGTGACAGCATAACAGGAAAAGTCAAGTCAAGAGTAATAGCGAACAAGAACATACTTTGATGCCTGCTCGTAGCTGAAAAACTTCACAGCAGAATTGGGAACGATCCTTGCACAATTGGTGCCATTGCCCTTGAAAAGACCACGGAGACCCTCGGTTCGCCATATATACTGTAGACCTTGAACTGTACCATTGTACTTGATGCTGTGAGGATTTTGAACCTGCATAACCGACACAAGTTAACTAGCTCAGTGAAAGGTCAAATTCTTGTCATGTTGGCACACCCATCATATCTGTACAAAGTGCATCAGCACACTGGCCATTTATTGACAACTAAACCATGGTAGATCAACAAATACAATTTATTTAACATTATCTCAATGATTAACTACTCGATACTGACAACAAGAGCGGTCTATGTACACCAAAATGATATCATCTAATGAAAGCTACAGTAATAACGGCATGTTTGTAAAGAATTTGTACAAAACAGGTTGGTGGTATAAATGTGGCACAGTAAAAACGAATTTACAAAAATCAAATAACCCTTTTATTCAATATCACGACACTACAAATTTTGTAACAGGTCACTAGATAACAGAAAATAAAAGGTCAACAGAAACTCACCTGAAGCAAGATTTTCAATCGCTCAAGTGGAGCAACAGCAGTGCGAGACCTGTGTAATACATAAAGATAAACTGATTCAGAACAATAAATAGATAAGTAATGGCTCAGGCGATGTTTTTCATCGATATATCCTCCTTAAGATCTTCCTAATTTTCATGTGTGTTTCAAGTATATCTTGTTTGAAAATGACCTGAACCTTTAAATTAGCTAAATCATTATTATACTTCGACTTCAGCTGACTACAATAATATTTTCTAGCAACCTGCCCATCCTTAACAAAGGAAGACAAGATCAAGTCGCCATAGTCTTCTACCAACCAATTATATCACACATAAAGCACATAAAGTAAACCATGGTGGCCTGGTAGGCATTTAGTGGTTCAGATTTTAGAAGATGACAGACAACATAAGAAAAACGTCAAAAGCTTAAGATTGTTGAGCGCACTGAAATAAGATTACCACATGGAAAATCATTGGATACCGACATTAACCGGTAAAACGTGGTGCATCATTCCTTTTGAGGTGGATTTGTCGGCTACCGACCATGCCAAACAGACACATTAATGTGTCGGGAACACGTGTTAAATTCTTTCGTCATAGAAACGAATCTATTTCCAAATAGACTAACCCTGCATGCAGGACAATTTGACAACAATAACTGAAAGGAAGCAATTGTGTTAAGTGTAAGCTCCGGGTTTTCGCTTGAGCCAATAGTAGCTTGTTCACAGTTACGCATCAAGCAGACTCTCTCATGAATTTAAACCTGTTCCAGTGTAATCTATTCTGAACAATTAATAACGGATCGCCAAATAATCAACAGTTCATGGTAGGATTAGATTCAATCTGAAAACCCAGTCCACACCGTTCCACGACACATGGTGGAAATGTGTTTTCTCAGCGAATCAAACCAGGTGACGAGTCAACAAAACGGGATCTGAGTGGCTCGGGCGTAGGGTTTAAGCCCCTCTCGAATCCACCACAGATCACACGCGCCCCCACGAAACGATCGCGCCGCCTACTGGAGCCGCGCCAATCAGGCACGCGTCACAGAGCCTACCAGCACGGAAACCCTGAATTCCCTAAACCTCGAGGAGTACCATGACAACACGGATCAATCTAACAGCAAAACCTAGTGGAACTGTATGCAGTCTGGCAGGCAATCAATGATTTACTGACCACGACATATGAGAATGAAACTGAAATCCAGAACGACTTCGAGAAACGGGACGAGTAAGAGGATCAGAGAAGGGACTGGGACTCACACTCCACCGGCGACGCCCCCAGCGACGAGCGACTTGCAGATGGTGAGGACCTGGTGGCCGGGTCCCTTGACATCCTCGCGCGCGCGCTTCGCCTCCTCCGCCAGGTTGACGATGGTGGTGACGGCTGTGTCGCTCCTGCTCTTGCCCACCACGTCCTCCGACGCCATCTCTCTCCCCCCGCCGCGCGCGCCGCTGGACCCCTCACCCGCCGGATCGCCGACGCGGAGGAGGAGGAGGAGTGGGAGGCGGCGGCCGCCGAGACGGGCTCGGCTCGGGTTGGGGTTTTGGCGGCGGCGGCGGCGGCCTTGGGGAGATGGGGGCGTGCGTGAGCGTGCGGGGAGGAGGGGCAGATGCGCGCAGGGGAGGAGGTGGCTATTAACTTGTTTCGGCGTTTGGTGGCAGACGCGATTAGCCCTCCCGCTTTAGATAGGTGCACGCCTCTGAATGATACACTCCGACACATGCGAGTGGGCCATCAAAGCACTGCTGGTGAAGTGGGGCCGGCGCTGCAGGTGGTGGGTGAGGCTGCAACGAGTGCGTGGAGCATTTCAGCGCTTGTAATTTGCGGACGGTGAGATCTCGCCGTCCGTGCTCATCCCCCGGCGGGATCAACATCGTGATGGTCGACGTGGACCCACGCGTCAGTGGAATTGCTGAGCAGTGCATTAGCGAGGCTGGAGCTTAACGGAAACCTAGATCCGACGGGACGGCGTGCTCCCGGCCTGCTGGGCTCGATCTAATCGACGGCGGACCGGGCCTCCCGGCCCTCTTCATTTTGGTCCCACCAGTCTAAAAGAAAGCATATGTTAACTGTTTCTCAAAAAGCAAGCATGTGAAAAATATATTTTAGTCCAGGAATGGAAATGTGATTGTAGATCTTTCTTCACGGTGGAGCGATCCAGATGTAGCATGGGTAAAAGTAAGCATGTGTTTGTATGCTCGTGACCTCCATACGGAAAAAAGGAGCATTGTTTTTTTTGTAAATAACGACATTACATTTTTTTTTTCGGTGAACATTACATATCTGTGCTTACAAGTTGTTGTGTGCACTTCGCTTTTTTGTTTCGGTGTTATAATAGGGGACATTGCTTGATTCGTAAGGCTCGGGGAGTTTGGTATGGTACCGAAATGACCGTATGATTTTTTGTTCGTAGAGGAAAAATTGACTATACATTTTTTACGAGGTAAAAAGATGACAATATGATGGCCAAATGTTTGGTGGTCACAATACGTCAATACCTCACGTCGCGGACGAACAGGCATTTCTGTGGCGCTAGATCACGCAGTACTAGTCAAGCCGTCCAAGCATCTGAACCAAACTCGCCCGTCCATCATTCAATGTGTGTGTTGTTGCTGCAAATGCTTGGTCCTGTCTCCAACTTATTCGTAATTAATCTCCTTTTTTCTTGAAGGAACTGTCTGTACTTACGCTCCCGAAAAAGAAACTTCTTTGGGATTTTGATTGGAGAGAGATATGGACTAATATTTGGCCCTTCCTGTCCGTTTGGGCCAACAAGAAACGCTGGACCACCGAGGCGCATCCTGGATCACAAAAAATGGGGGCTCGCTCGCCGGCGAGCCGCGCGACAATAATTTCACCGTCGCCGTCGGGGCTGCAACTCGTGTGGACAGGAAGCGCGCATCTCGAGTCGTCGGCGTCGTGGGCTTGTGGCGTGGCGGCCGGACGGCTCGGAGGCCGTCGCTTTCCGCCCGTCGTCTCTCCAGAAGCCACAAAAGGCCAGCGGCAGCTGGCACGGGGCCGGCCGTGGGTTTGGGCTGCTGTTGCTGCAGATAAGAAGGAGATGCCAGTACGGACCTACGGTTGACGCTGATGGGCCACATGATAGTAACTTTCCACTAGCAACTTGCACGTTCGGCAGAAATGGGCTGAACAGAAGCCCAATAGATGTGTTTCTCGGCTTCGTTTGGGCCCTTGTACACGGCAACCGATAAAGAGCAAAGGAAAACCTCAAGCACCCAGGGCCCAAGCCAAATACCGCTGCTGCCGCCCTGATTGTGCATGCTTTGCCGGTCTCGAATAAGCTCTCTGCATTTAATTTGGAATCGCTGCTCCTGCGATTCGCTATGGGGAAAAAGAGCTGAAATGTATGAGACGACGAACATGGAAGAAGAAACCAGCAACAGTGGGCACCAAACCATGGAACAAACCGAGCCTGCGTGCGCCGTTTCCCCTGCTTTCCCCAAACAATCGCAGATTTGTCAGCGCTCGCTTCAGCCAGAGCTACCACATGCATGCACCGCGTACAGTGTCACCAGGAACCGATCGACCGGCTACTCCCATTTCTGCATGCTTCCAATGCCTTGTCACAGTCTCAACGTCCCTGGTGTCGCACACAGCACACTTCCTTCTTTCGTTCGTCCCTAAGTTTAGTCTTGTCGCCGATGGTCCAAATATGGTCATCATGGCTTCATGTCTGTTTGGGCTAGGTTCAGTGGAAGCTAACACATGCATCATCGATGTCAAGAGCGTGACAGCGCCAGAGACATGGACACAACATGACACACTATATACCGCTCCTAATTTTGTTCCTAGTTAGCTTGTATTTTTCTTTCATGGGAGTTAAAAAATGACCAAGGGCAGCAAGTTCATTTCATCAGCGATTCAAAGTAGTGGCATCACTTAACTCGAGTGTCAACGGCTGGTACCGTGTTCCTTGTACCACAGCTAGAGACTATCCTCCCTTTGCTGCTGCATATATCGTAGCTCCAACGGAACCGACCAATTTACAGCTGACACCTCGTTCGGGTGGTACGTCAGTTACATCTATTTTTCGTACCATCGGTATCCAAAAACGTTAATTAGGACGGGAATCCTTTTCTGGTCCATGCATACCAATATCAACATGTGATTCGTCTGAGGACCAATCTCCGGCCTACATATGTTTAATTGTCGCTGTTGATGGCCAACAAACACGCCTGTTTAATACAAGCGATGTGTTTGGTCGGCTGTGTGTCAATGCCCGCTTTGCCCTCGTCAGGAGACTCTGGACTATAGCTACCTACATATACATATTTCTGCAGACCAAATATTCTTTCGAAAGGCATTTCCATGTCTCGGCTCATTTTTGTTAGAAGTGCTACCAATTAAAAAGGATTGCAAAATCAAGCAAGGTGCAATGTACACGTGCTCTTGTTTTATGATGAATCCAGTTGCCATTTGAAATCTTCCGCGGAATTTCACATGACAGCCTTAAGAACTTTGATATGTCACATTGTTGCTCGTCAAGTTTCAAGTTTGTTTGCAAAAATGACATCTATTTGGTACTTGCAATCAATGATAATCTTACAATTCAATGGTATGCGTGTAGATGCCGCAAATTAACCCAAAGCCACCGGACATGCGGCAAATTAACCCAAAGCCACCGGACCCCCCGGGCACTCCAGATGGATCAAAACTGATCCGTTTCCAGATCTGACGATCATTCTAACATG
This sequence comes from Eragrostis curvula, assembly GCA_007726485.1. Taxonomy (NCBI): domain Eukaryota; kingdom Viridiplantae; phylum Streptophyta; class Magnoliopsida; order Poales; family Poaceae; genus Eragrostis; species Eragrostis curvula. Next base: position 37,640,751 of record CM017445.1, on the reverse strand, counting down.
TCGTTACGGATTGAATGGGTATAGCCCGTAGGACTAGTACCACACTAGTACCACGAGTAGTGTGCAGTACTCTAGCAGTACTGCCGTGTCAGTGTGAGCAGTGTGCGCAGCACTGGTTTGGTCGGTGGGCGCTGAGTTACACGCAGGACAGGAGCATGCAAATTGCACCGCAAGTGGCTCCATGCAAGTCTGCATCCAGCAATCGGTGGTTCCTCCCCCAATTATTTGGAAATCAATGGCTCTGGTTGGGCTTTCCCTGCTCTCCTTTACTACTCGATCGGCAATCCAATTCCAACTCTCAAGTTTCTGCAGCTTCGGGACCGCCTAGATAAGCATCATCCCAACAAATCTGAGACTTGGACCCCTTTTCTTTGTGAGTTGGACATGACGGTTTAACATTTGCGGTGCGAACCACTAATTTTTCTGATCCGACCTTTTCATGACGCATCTGCTGGTAAAAATCCACTTCCTGCTATTACTGTTGCTGCCCATATGACATAACACGCAACAAAATCTTTTAAGAGCTTACTTAAAGTTCCTGTTTCATTGTCACTTTCTGTAAAGAGATGGGAGTTAGTTGAAATAGGCCTAGTCGTGCGCTGTATAATATCCTACCGTCGGTTGTTTGTTCTGTTTTTATTCGCCCGTGTGAACCTCTAGCTTTTGCATGGGAATGTATGTTCTTGTCTATACGTGCTGCAGTCCTTAATTCTTGAAACGAGAAGGATCATCTTGTAAGGCATGTAGTTCATCACATATTCAAGCCGTTATTACAACCTTTCAAGGTAGCAATGATGGCTGACGACCGACCCTGAAGTGTCACATCAGTTTCCTTTTCCTGAGCAAGGTTAGGTTGTCCCCTTACAAATGCAGACTTGGGATGTTCTTGACCCCTGGCTTAGCTTGCTTGATTGGGTCTTGTAGGCCACAACTACTGTTCGAACAAATCATGTTTCCTTTGAACAAACCTCTCCATATGCATGCCAAAGGTATCAAATCTTGCGGCGGTCAACTATCTTTCTTCCCTCTCTTAACACATGAGTAGGTAGAATATATATATCTAACTCCACATCATGTTACACGCCTGGCTTTTCTTTTTCACTCCTGCGTCATGCATTATGACATTACCATACTATTAGGGTTGTTGCAAAATGCTGGTTTAGAGAGAAACTAGTGGAGAGGTTGGCTGAAATCGATAGATAACCGGATGAATTCAAAGGCAGGCACCGTTGGTCCTGGATAAACCACAAAAGACAAAAGATACTCCTTGAATGGATCTAGTATCAATAAAGTATTCACATTAAAATCCAAAGATTATGTTTAATAAACAAGAACCCTTGTGGTTGTTAGTGAACATGGCAAGCTCATGTTCCCTTTGTACAGTCAGATTTGACAAATGACAAGCATGCATGGAAATACATGGAAAAGATCAGGATGCAGCAGAATAATGGGTGAGATCAAGGATCAGACAAGTAGATGATGCCGATGTTTTGTCAGCCAACAGTTGTCTTACGTGCTGCAAGGGTTCCAAACCGAAAGCTGAATCCTCAAATGTCGCAAAAGATGCATTGATCTTCTCGGTTCCAATTCTTAGCTGTTTTCCTCAAGTAAATAAAAGGAAAACTCCTCTATAAGTACTACAGTTAACACCCCTGTTTGAACATTTTTTGCTGGGGTTTCGTGAATGCTAATTAGGCCAGTCTCAATAGGCCTTTCATCAACATTAAATAAGGTGCTACATCAACAAAATAGATGACATGGCACATCACTTAAGATGAAAGAGGAGAAGTTCCTTTCATTCTAATGAAAGGAAGTTGGCACGGTTTCATATATATGAAAGCTTATTGAAAGACCCATTGAGAGCAAAAACTTTCATCCTAACATGTTTTGACCAATCTCAATGTAAGAATTTAATATTATACTTTGCTTATGAAACCGTGAGATGAAATTGTGCATTGAGAGAGACCATTTCATTTATCATGTGAAAACTCTAAATCTGATGTGGCACCTTTGAAAAGTGTGAAATGAAAGTATCCACTGAGACTGGCCTTAGTTTAAACACGCCCACCTAGCCTGTTTGTCTTTGGAGCATGCATGTGATTCATGCATGCAGCTAGTTAGCTTAAGTACAATATGTATAACATATAGTCATATTGCTAGAATCATTGGTTGTTATAATTGATCAAACCCGAATTGTTTATTTTTCTACTAATTAATTGCAAGAGCATATCGAATAGCTGTTTTTTTCCGTACAACTCGATCTCATTGTCGGTTTCGCATAATGTGTTTGTCTCATCTGTTAGACACCGTACAGTGGCCTTGATAGCAACGCATATCATCTGCTCCCTTCATTCCTTTTTCTATGGTGCAAATGCAAATCAAGCTTTACTTCTTTACTAGCTTAATAATTTGTGAATTATAGAACCTGAATTTACTACTATTGGATTGGTGTTTGAACGTACTTTCATATGATGTGATTTTTATTATAAAAAAACCTTCACTCGTGTGAGATTATAGTAATGAGAACAACGATTAGAGAGTCTTATGATGTAAAAGGCTCGAAACTCGTCCCATTATATTTAAAAAAATTGAGCAAATGTTAAATATGAATACTCAACACAATCCATTCTTGGAGACCACAACAGGTCAAGTCGCAACTTACATTATGAAATGGAAATGAGAAAGTACACAAACTATCAACTAATCTATTGGCACTTTATTTATGAGATATATAAACCCCCAATAATGAAAGAACGGCTTTCTTTTGTTGACCGGACTTTGACTTTGTTGCTTTGCTGGATTATCAGTCGCTGGTTCGCTGCTTGCCATACGAAAAGTACAAGGGCCTGTTTGAATAATTGACCGCTAAGATGCGTTATCATGATGCATTATCTGAAGGCACCAAAAGATGACATAAGGAGTAGCCCATTGAATACTACACGGATTTGCGCCACGCATTTCTCATGTACGCGTGCGATGATTAGAACACATGAAATGGACGCATATGGTTAGTTAACTTGATACATTTTTCTGTGCGTGCTTGCTTACGTAGGCTCTGCATGACTTTATCGAGCCTTGCTAATTTAAATTAGTGGAGGCGTTGAGCGGGACAACCGTTGATGGTGCAGCGCCGCAAGCAACTACATTTGAAGAAAGGAAAGGAAATGGTAACCGTGTGGAGCCATTGGCACGCAGAGCGTGCACACGTGCACGAATCGTGACCCGTTAAAATTAAACATAATTGGCTGTGCACGTCAGCCATGCTGGACCAAGAGAAGAGAGCATCTTTGCACCACCATTTTGGGGCATGCACGGTGACAGTGCGAAGGCGATGGTGGTGGGTGTGGCTCTGGCTCAACCAAACCTGAAATCTCTAGCACACGAGGTTTTTATTTCTATTTCCAGATTGCCCGGTGCGCATTCCTAGTTAAGTTGGGAAGGGATAAGTCTCCAACACTTTTGAGCTTTCCGGCTGCAAAGATGAGACAAATACTTAGCGCTACAAAAAGGTGAGCACAAGCATTGCGACAAGGACGTTGTATACGACATGGGTTAAGCGAAAATTCTACTACTACTATGTTTGCCTCCCTCCTACACAATGACAGCGACCGTGGCGTGCACCTGATCGATCAGCTTTTGTAGCCGTGGTCCACTGCCGGGGCTGATCATGTGGCGTGATTCGGACTCGCACCAATCCAAAGCCCCCTGCGTGCACATTTCATCGCGCGGTCCAGTTGCGGCCGCGAGTGCTTCCTCCTCTAATGGAGGAATCAAAGCTAAGCCCACGCATGTCTCTCTCCCTCTCTCGACGTTTCACTCACTTTTGTAATAGTGCACGGCCATTAACAACGGCCTCCATCATCGACAGGCTGACGGCCACTGATGGTGACAAGATTACTGCACATGGCCCGAAAAAAAAAATCAAATTATACGACAGAGCTGTGGTCGTACGTTTTTTTTTTCTTTTTGCACAGTTATTGTTTTCCGACCGGAGAACTACCTGTAATAAATTGAAGAGTAATTTGGTACCAAGCACGCATTTGTGAAATCATCCCACGCCGGAACCCGTGCAAATGGCATTGCCACGTGAACCCACACAAGTGGTTCTTGATGTGCACTATTGTACAATCACAAAAAAAAGAAAGATGTGCACTATTGTACTCTATCTCTACTGTTGTGCAGATGGGCCCGTGTCGTCGTCCGACAGCGATGGCCTCGGCGACTGACGGCGGCACGTACCAAGCCCGTCTTTTGTAGCGTACGTTCAGGAGGGGTGTATGACTCTTTCCGCTGTACGTGCCGACACACGCGTCACCAGCTCCATCGTCAATACCAAAGACAATCTCTTCTCATTTCTATTTCCGGACGGGACAGAGAATCTCTTCTACAACTCAAAGTGAAGCATCTACACGTAGCTAATAACCTTCGACCCTGCTAATGTAGGTGGTTTCTTGCCATGGATAGATCCAGTTGGAGTCCCACTATATGAATTGTAGAAAAGATATTGTCTTTGTCCACTATTTAAGCTTGGTGCCAACGATTCATATTTGCGCGAGTCTGAACTCTGAAGTGGACACCACGCATATGTTCTTACCTACCGTTTATGACACACCAGCAATATTTGTTTGGTTGAGTGTATACACATTTTTCTTTTTGCTAGAATGAAACAAAGTCTCTGTATTTATAGTGATGAGATGTTGAGTGGCACGTTATATCTTCTCACTGCACGCGCTCAAACTAATATGAGAAAGTAACATTGGGTAAGTATCGCCACTTGAGGCGGTTCGGCGGACATAACAAAGAGCCGAAAGGGCAAGTTGTAAAACGAAAACTTGAATATCAAGAGGGCCGAAAGGGCAAGAAGTGTATAGGGGTTTGTGAAAGAGCATAATCAAGCAGTTCCATATTTATAGAGATCAAATGTGAGAGGTTTGTTATCTTTCTCACCACACGTCACTGCTGCAAGTTGTAAAACTAAAATGAGAAAGTAACATGGGGTAAGTATTGCTACTTGCGATGGTTTGGTATACCAAATGATCAGGTAAGAATAAACAATGGAGTCGAGTTCGGTTTGTGAAAAGAAAAGTCGCACATCATGAGCCTAGAAGAGCAAAAGATGCTCTGAGTTCACGCACACACCATTACGCAATCCTTCTATGGCCTTATCGTGCGTCTCTCGCTGGAAGATAATACACTAGAAATGCCGAACTATCCATGCAGACACATGGACGGTTGCAAGCAAGTAAACCTAAAATTAGAACAAGAAGTGCTATTGATGGGTCCACAAGGAGTGCTAGGTGTGTTGTAGTGTAGCCCCTCTATTTTACGAAATATATAGTAGGCCGATCTATACTACTCTTCAACATTTTTTAGCCTAACCGTACCTTCAATTTAATTTGATCAGTTCTCAAATTAAATCAGACTAGCAGGTAGCTTCCGCTTTACGAAATTTGTGGTTCCGCCCGAAGTAGCACAATCTTGAGGTTATTATTAGGTGTAGAATGAAGGGAAGATCGTGGTAAAAAAAATGAGGTTGATGATATTTTCCATTAAGGGTGACAAAAATGAAAAATAATAATATACATGGATAAATGGCTTAAACAACTAAATTTCATACAATATGTTGATGTTATCATTTAGAGGCAACATTAGCTCATGCAGACACGTTGCGGTTATTGTATCTCAACGAGGCATACACGCACGCACGCAAAAGATCATTAGATCACCTAAAAATAGCAAATAGTTTGGTGGAACACATCATGCATATACACGGTGATATCATATAGATAGTTTTTTTTAAAGAAAATTAAATCATTTTTTTTCTAAAACAAGGAAACAAATGAGGCAACGTTAGCTCGTTCATGCAAGAATGGCAGAGTCATTATTTTACTACATACATATTTCCAAAGAAAAATCACTACAAATATATTGAAATTATTTCATAATGGTTCCTGAAAAGAAAAGAACAAAGCATTTAACATCAGATCTTATAGATATCTTTTGTGTACGAGAATTCCCAAACATACATGCTATTTACAGAAGAAAAAAACTAATGTAGTGTTCTATCATCCTATTTTATTTCGAATTGATATTCATATTTTTTTTTCAAAAAGAATAAAATAAAGGTCATTAAACCATGCAGATATGTCATAGTCATCATGCATATCTTAACAGTTGTTGGGGATATGCTAAGATCACCTAATGTTTGCTTCAAAAGGAGAAAAAACATCCAACATGTAGATTTCAAGATATCATCGTCATTGTATCAACAAATGAGGCAATATTAGCTCGTGCATGCAAGCATGGCAGAGTCATTATTTTACTACATATGTATTTCCAAAGAAAAATCACTACAAATATATTGAAATTATCTCATAATGGTTTCTGAAGAGAAAAGAACAAAGCATTTAACATCAGAACTTATAGATATCTTCGCGTATGAGAATTTCCAAATACGCATGCTATTTACACACAAAAAAATAATGTAGTAGCATCCATGTAGATATGTTCTATCATCCTATTTTAATTTATTTTGAATGGATATTCATATTTTTTTTCCAAAAAGAATAAAACAAAGGTCATTAAATTAAACCATGCAGATATGTCATTGTCATCATGCATATCTTAACAATGGTTGGGGATGCAATATTAGCTCGTGCATGCAAGCATGGTAGAGTCATTATTTTAATACATACGTATTTCCAAAGAAAAATTCTACAAATATATTGAAATAATCTCATAATGGTTTCTGAAGAGAAAAGAACAAAGCATTTAACATCAGAATTTATAGATATCTTCGCGTACGAGAATTTTCAAATACACATGCTATTTATAGACAAAAAAAACTTATGTAGTAGCATCCATGTAGATATGTTCTATCATCCTATTTTATTTCGAATAAAATAAAGGTCATTAAACCATGCAGATATGTCATAGTCATCATGCATATCTTAACAATTGTTGGGGATATGCTACGATCACCTAGTGTTTGATTCAAAAGGAGAAAAAAAAAATCCAACAATAGTTCATGCAGATTTCAAGATATCATCGTCATTGTATTCTCTTACACCTATCTGTATCGTACACAATGAATACATATATATGCTCAGAGCCAAATGCAAGAGATATGGCAGCACGAATTTTAAATATGTTTTTTAAAAGGGATATAGGTATAAACAACATGGCTTGCTTTGGGCTGCGCAATCCCTTCTCCATTTCAGCCTATAAAAGGGTAGGGAGATGGGAGGGTTCTCTCCATCCCAGTTCTCAAAACACCACATACACCTTTCGTACTCTTAAGTGCATTACTTCGTTATCGAGCCTTCTACTCCTGCATCCTTGTTGCAAACAAATTGATGGCGCTACTCCTTTCCTTCACTCGTGATGGTGGTATGTGACGTTATTCGTGTTTTCTCTTGTAAGGATTATGTTTTGGTGTTTGCATGGAGATAAGAGGGAACGATCATCCATGCCCTCTTTGGCAAGTACCTTTAATAGAGTTGTAGGACAACATGCTTTCTAAAACTAGGAATTTTGTTTAGTAAAACGGCACTTGCTCAAAGAGCATACTATAAGTACCTTTGATTTGTTTATGAGTAGAACTGACAGTGTGGTGGCTATTTTATGAGCAATCGTTGTCTTGAGATCGAGACAATATCAAATGTCTTTTAGCTCATCTGGGATGGGGTTTGCAGCTTATATATAGTAAAATATCCTTTTGGCTGCTTTTACAGATTAGGACACTGTTTAAGAGTACCTTTTATTTTCGAAAATTCTCTGTAAGATTTGACAGCCCCCGTGAGAAAGGAAAGTGTAGGCGCAATATGTCCGACGTGAGCGCAAGCCAGTGTGCATGAGCCTGCAAGGAGTGTTCATTTCGTTTAGGACTAAAGTTTAGTCTAAAGTTCTTGCTATTTAAAGGTATTAAATAAAATATAATTACAAAACTTTTTGCAGAAATTTAGATTACTTTGCGAGACGAATCTAATAAGGATAATTAAACTGTGATTAGACAATAGTTACTGTAGCATCGTTATAGCAAAACATAATTTAATTAGGCTCGTTAGATTCGTCTTGTAAATTAGCATCTATCTGAAAAAAAATTTATAATTAGATTTTATTTAATACCTTTAAATAACAAAATTCTTTAAACTAAATTTTAAGACTAAAGGAAACGAACAGGCCGTAAACATGCTGTGCGCAAGGCTTGGCCATGACCTATGCATCGACGGATGTGCCTGTCGGGCCCACCAGTCGGTCGGCCAGATAAGACAAGGAGGAACAAGGGCATCGGCGAGAGCAACGGCGACGATGCGGATGAAGACGCGGAGCAGGGCGGGCAACGAGGCAGCAGTTTAACGGGTTTGGACGGACGCGTAACCGGGTCAATCCCCCGCCTCCCACTTCCTGCTGCATCTTTGCACCTGCAACCCTCACAACTTTCGAAATCATCATCGTCCCCGCCCCCGCCCCCGACATCGCCTGTTCGTCCTCGTTATAATCCTTCGTCCTCCGCTTTCTCCCTCGTGCTGCCTTCTCCTCAATAATCCCATGAACCATAGCAAGCTCCCGACCTTCCTGTCCACCGCCGTTCCATTCTCCTCCGGCCTTCTCGCCCGGACAACCTCTCCGGCGGCCGGTTCCTCGCACTGACACCATCCTCCCGGCTCCGGCAACCGCCACGCAAGGCCTAACCGCCTCGCCGAGCGCGGCTCCGCTCTGCTGGTGCTGGGAGTGCAGATCCACCTGGTCTCGGATTAATTGATTTCTCCTCTTCTCGGTAAGGATCCCTCGGCCTGGTCGCCTCCAAAGTAGTTGTTTATTTGTTTGTTCCATTCCAAGAGTTCGTTTTCGTTCCGCTCTTTCTGCCTTTCATGGCGGCGAAATTCAAATCTTTCTTTCCGGTACCAGCGCTCCAATTTGTTTGTTAAGTAGTGGAGCACTGACACCTGTTGATTTGTCAATAAAATCGCTTGGCTTTATAGTTTAACTTCCAAGATGCTCTGCCGCTTGGTTTCCGATTCCTTCGCCGGTAAAATCCTCCAGGAATCTCTGGTCAGCGAGCTATTAAAAGGGCTCTCTGTTTACTGTCGCAGGTTGACTCGCTCTAATGATTCTCCCATGGCTCGCAAAGAAGATTTGCCAGGATAATTCAGCGCATATATTCGTGGCCTCTTTCGCTTGATTCTCTGTTGACAGCCAACAAACAATTTCGTGTGCAGTATGCAGAGCAGCTTGCCCACGGATTCAGCTCGCTGAAATGTTTGCACAGTTAGCTTTGTGGATTTGCTTCCTTTTTTAGCTCGTACTATGTCGAGGGAGCCGTGCGGGCAATTACTCCCCTCCTCCTTCCATATGGTGGTGGATTCCTGTTTGGTGCGCCCTGGAAGAAGGCTCTCCCCTGCCTTTGCCTTTCTGGGCATTTCTTCCCCACCCACAACAGCTTGTTTTCTGTGGTGTCGAGGTCTTAGGGGGCCTACTACTTAAATAATTCAGGAAATCAATCTGCCATTTATTTTTTTCATCCGTATGATTGCCCCAATATTTCACAAAAGAAACATATCTATACGACTGCTATGCAGAGTCCTTTCATAAAGCGGTCAGTGGTAGGTTGTGTTGCTAGCCTGGGCACCGAATGGGTTGTTGGTTAAGATACCTGAGGGGATTTACTGTTGCGTTGAGCAGTATAAGCTTCCAAAAAGCCGCTTATCATGTGCCTTTGTTGTTATTTTTTATGTCTGATTCTTTAATATACTGCTTCAAACTGGCATCAGGAATCCCCGTAGCAAGACTACCAGTTTTCCTGGCAGCATGTATCTAGCTTTTAGAGGTTTGTCTCATGTTCCGATTCCTGTGTTAGTTGAATCTCTATCTAATAAAATAATTTAGTAGTAATGCAGTACTTTCTTGGGATTCTGACGGTTTGAATTAGTAAACGTTGTGTCGGAAAGTAAAGGCTAAGCTAACTAACATTTTTCTGTCAATGTTTCTTACAGGTGGTCTGTAAAGTCGCCTTGTTAGTAGTCATGGTCATTAGCTTTAGTAGGTGTACAGTATACAAAACTTTTGTTTTTTTACTTTCTCTCCCTTTGCCTCCGGGCTTGCAGTGCTATGCGGTTATTTGGACAACTTAATTGAGTTCTGCATTACTCACTCATTTCTTAGCATTATAGTGACTCTCCTACTGCACTGTAGGTTCTTGGTTTCACCTAAGTTTGCGATTACAAATCGCAGAAACTTTTTCTATGCATTCTTTGTTCTTAACTTACTAGTATTTGATTTGAAATTGCAACAGAGCAATGCCTTCAGTTCACCGAATTTTCGGTTGCTTGCTTTAAAGTTATTTACTGTCATTCCTCTTACAAACCAGGTGATAGCGCCAAGATTCTGCCTGTACAAATGCCGATCTGTAGCTGTGAAGAAACAATCAATGAGTTTGAGTCGTTAACACGAGATGCTGGACGTGTGCAGCGGGATACACTGAAAAAGATCCTTGAGTTGAATGCTGGTGCTGAATATCTGAAGCACTTTGGCCTTGGAGGCAGGACTGATGTAGAGAGCTACAAATCCTGCATCCCTTTGTGCGTGCACAGTGATCTTGAGCCATATATTCAAAGGATCGTTGATGGTGATCGCTCCCCAGTGCTCACCGGGAAGCCCATCACCTCCCTTTCCCTCAGGTAGTCATTACTTGAACATCAGTTCCTTTTTCTGTGTGTGTCTGTTGGTCTTTAAAGGTAGATGTATGTAACCTGGTTTTATCTGTCTTTGTATCCAGTTCTGGTACAACACAGGGAAAGCCCAAGTTCTTGCCATTTAACGATGAATTGCTTGAGACCACACTTCAAACATTCCGGACTTCTTACGCATTTAGAAACCGGTAAGGAGTGCTATGATATGTTATAATTATTCACGTGATACTGCTACTGAATGCCTAATATTTTAATTGAACAAACGGAACAAAGATTAATCTTTTTGTACGATTCTCTGATTTCTAAATGATGACATTTAATTTAATTTTTGGTTTTGTTTGTGGATCTCTTCAAAGTCCTACAAGTCTAAGACAGTATTTTTTCTTTGGGCAGTGAATATCCTATTGGGAAAGGAAAAGCCTTGCAGTTTATTTATGGTAGCAAGCAAGTGGTAACAAAAGGTGGCATCCTTGCTACAACTGCAACAACAAACCTGTACCGGAGTCAGCGCTATAAGGAAGGAATGAAGGGTATCCAGTCTCAGTGCTGCAGTCCTGATGAAGTTATCTTGGGCCCTGACTTCCACCAGGCCTTATATTGTCACTTACTCTGCGGGTTAATATGCTCGGACGAGGTCCATCATGTGTTTTCGACATTTGCCCACAGCTTAGTACATGCATTTCAAACCTTCGAGGAGGTCTGGGAAGATATATGTGCTGACATAAGAGATGGTGTTCTCTCAAAGAGGATTACAGTGCCATCAATTCGCGAAGCTGTTTCGAAAATGCTGAAGCCAAACCCTGAGCTTGCTGACTCAATCTACAAGAAATGTATGGGCTTGAGCAATTGGTATGGTGTTATACCAGCGCTCTGGCCAAATGCAAAGTATGTCTACGGCATTATGACAGGATCCATGGAGCCGTATCTAAAGAAATTAAGACATTATGCTGGGCACTTACCACTGATAAGTGCTGACTACGGTGCCTCTGAAGGATGGGTTGGTGCTAACATAGATCCCACAATGCCACCTGAACAGGTGACCTACGCTGTTCTTCCACATACAGGTTATTTCGAGTTCATTCCTTTGGAGAAACCAAACGGAGAGGAGACAGAGAACAGTGCCTCCATTCATTACATAGAATCAGAACCAGTTGGCCTGACTGAAGTCGAGGTTGACAAAATCTATGAAGTTGTAATAACTACCGTTGCAGGTACATTCCTTCTCTCTTACCAAGCTATTCTGAAACTTAGATTCGTACTAGGTGGCATATAGAAAAAAGACAGCATACAGTTGCCATGATGTCTTCTATTTTTTCCATTGTCATCTGATTCCGATATGTGAACTTGTAATGTTTCACGATTAAATAGTAATTTGCCTAATGGATTTGCATTATTTATTTATTTTTATAAAAATACCTACTGCTTAACCAAGCTTGAGCACTTTTTGAACAGAAAACCAAAAGGCACGAGTTAGGGTTATGCACTAAGCACATGGAGGAGTAATTATTGGTTACATTTGTGGTCCAATGGTCTGTCTGCTTGAAATTTTATTAGGTAGACAAAGTTGCCATATCCTTTTTGTTAGTAGACTCACCAAACACATCTCGATCCGTTCATTATTTCAGCAGTTCTATCAGATCTGTCACAAAGCACACATGGGGAAATTGTAAATTCTACGGTGCAATGATCTCAATAGAATTTCTTTTTTATTAAATTGCTGGAGGCATACTCGTATATCTGAATATTATTGTTAATGACTTTTCGTCTGTGTCACTATAGGTCTTTACCGCTACAGGCTAGGAGATATTGTGAAGATAACTGGCTTCCACAACTCAACACCTGAACTCCAATTCATCTGCCGCAGAAGCTTAGTCTTGAGCATCAACATTGACAAGAACACCGAGAAAGACCTCCAGCTGGCTGTCGAGGAGGCAGCGAAGCTCTTGGAAGGGGAAAAGGTCGAAATTGTTGATTTCACGAGCTATGTTGAGAAGTCAAGTGATCCCGGTCGCTATGTCATCTTCTGGGAGCTGAGCTCCGATGCCAGCAACGATATCTTAAGCAGCTGTGCAAATTGCTTGGACCTAGCCTTTGTTGATGCAGGCTATATGGGTTCAAGGAAGATCAAGACCATTGGGCCCCTTGAGCTACGGATTCTCAAAAAAGGAACCTTCAAGGAGATCCTAGATCACTTCCTGAGCCTTGGTGGCGCTGTGAGTCAGTTCAAGGCTCCTCGATTTGTGAACTCATCAAACATCAAGGTCTTGGAGATACTGAGTAGGAATACCACCAATAGTTACTTCAGTACCGCCTATGGGATCTGATATAAATAAGAGAACTTGTCGCTAGTAGTTACATGTAATTATTTTCCTTTCCCCCCCTGTTTCGTCTAGTCTCTTGATAAATGCAAAATTTCGATTTAGTCTCCTGTGATAATGGTTTCGTTCACTGCTGTTCGTGGCTAAAATCAAAGTAAATTGCTCACTGTAGGTGTAACAAGAGGTATCAGAAAAGATATGCTATTGCTGCCTGTGTTGTGATGCTGTTCTTAGCAAATGCTTCATATTTCAGACTAAACACAGCCCAAGATTTGTCAGCCTCTAAAATTGTTTCTCACGCTTATCTGAACCTCTTATTCCACAGTTAGTGTAATCCTGCAGATTTGATGCATCACTAAATCATCCCAACAACACTGGCATAATATTGTCGGCACATCTTGAAGAAACGAAGCAACAAAAGAAAAAGAAGAGGAAAACACTCGTTAGAAAGAGAAACCACAAAAGTGGAGAGGATCCGGGAGACACGTGACAGTATAAAGCATCTATTGTTCAGTTAGCTGATGGTTGCAGCACAAATCAGTTGTACATATCATCGTTGAATGTAATAATAGTACTAATGTAGTTGCTCCAATCAGTTTACATAAGCACAAACAAACAATACTCGTTTTACTATATGGCTAAGCGCATGTAGAACGTGGGAAATATCATCTTAACTAAACATTTCGTTGTCTTTCTTGGCATGGAGAATGCTGCAGGTCACAGGGTGTAGTTGACGTCAATGAAGCTGAGGATCTGGTGGACGGCTCCGGCGATGTCCTCCGCCGAGAATCTCGCATCTCCGGTGATCTATCACATTGCAGTAACACAATCAGTTAATCCATACGCATCAGACATAGGAGTACTGCACCGCGCAGTATACGTATTACTGTCAATGCACTGCACCTTGACGTTGAACGAGTAGAGGACGGTCTGCTCGATGGTGGTGATGTTGGTGTGGAGGATGGACATCTGCATCTCCTCCAGCGCGGCGATGGTCCTGATCAGCTGCCCGGGCCGCCGGCGAGACAGGATCTTGATCATGGCGTCCGCGCCCAGGGCCCGCACCTCGATGTCCGCCAGGCACGACTTGTTCTCGGCCACCTCCTCCCTGATCCCGCCGCTGACGTCGAGGTCCAGGATCTTGGCGGCGCCGTCGCCGGCGCTGCCGCCGGACGCGGTCGGGAACGGGACGCTCGGAGGAAAGAACGGCGGCGGCGGCGGCTGAGGCTGGTGCTGCTGGATGGACGACGGTGGCGCGCCGGCTCCGGCGGCCGCGTCCACCACCGGCCGCGGCGCGTCGCCGGATCCGCCGTACAGGCGACGACGCTTCTGCGACTCCAGGCACTGGATCAGCTGCTCCAGCTCCCTTATGAACTCGATGGCGCCACCTATGATGGATGCTTGATCTCCCTGCAAAGTGCAACCAACGTCCATGCATGTCAGTCTAGAATGTATATTGTCTCTATGTTTTGGAAATCATCAACTCAAGTCACTTGCACCAAAATATAATTTCTCATCGATCGTCGCCTCAGCAAATATATTGACATGACATGTATTGGGCCGGGGCTAAAATGAGATCCAATCTAAAAGAAGCTAAGCGGTTTTTCATTATGAAAAAGAAGAAGAAATAATGACCAAATAGGAGCCTAAATTCGAGAGCGAAAGAAGAAATTAGTAGTTTTGTGAAGTTGCAGCTTAAAAAAACCTATAGTTTTGTGATGCTTTTGTCAAAGTAACCGTAGATTTATGAAATCTACTAAAATATTGTTACATGTTCTTGCCTGTGCAAGGTTTTCAGTATGAATGTAGTCATAATGATTAACGAAGAGAAAATCTCTTCATCTAGAATAACAAAATATAAAACCTAAAAAAAAACAATTTTATAGCTAGGACTCTATCCACACGTTTTCTTTGAACGAACGATGATCTGGTTCAAATGTTTGTGTGAAAGAGTGTACTGCTTCCAAATAACACCGATCGGAACGAGTAGTGAACGTACCCTCTGGACGTATGATCCTGGCATGAGCGAGCGGAGGACCCTGAGGTACTCGTTCATCTGGCGGCGGCGGTTGCGCTCGACGGCGATGTGCGTCATCCGCTGGCTCTCCACCTCCTCGCTAGTCTTCACCGTCCGCGGCCGCTTCCGCCGCCCGCTCTTCCCCTGCTGCTGGTTGTCCTTCTCCGCGCGCCCGCCCTCCGCCTGCTGCACCAGCGTCGTGCTCTCGGAGATGCCGCCGCCGCCGACGTCGTGCGTGCCGGTCGTCTTGCTACTCTCCTGCGGCTCCGCATGGTGGTGGTTGATCTGCTGCTGCTGGCCGGCGCCGCCGCGTGGCTGGGGAGCGGCGGGGAGGGACGGCATGGACTGGAACCTGAAGAAGTAGCCGTCGTCGTCGTCGTCGTCATCGACGTCGTCGTGGTTGGCCGCCGCCGCCGCCGGCTGGTTGAGCGCCAGCTTGGGGCCGAAGTCGGCGAACTGCAGCACGTCGGAGAAGCTGAGCTTGTCGAAGGACGACACCTGCTGGCTCTGCCCGGTGGCAGGCTGCGATGCCGCCTGGCCCAGCATGTAGTCGACCATCTCGCCGCCGCCGGCGGGATGCTGCTCCTCCGGCGCGCCGTCCAACGGCGCAAAGCTGTCGAGGTGGCCGTGATGACTCCCCTGCTGTGAACGATCATAATCGCAAACAAAGAGATCTTATTAAACAAACCTTTTCAAACTTGAACAAAGCAACCGCGCGCATGCATGGATTCCACGCCCGGAATGACGACGGACGCACCTCTTTGTCCATGATCAGATCACGGTATCACAAGCGTCGACGGGGTTAGAACTTCACGGAACTCACGGCGGGCACATGCATGCAGGGCTCACACCCCGTACGTGTGCATGCACGCGCCGGTTCGACAAGCTACAGCTTGGGAGTCTGATAAAACTCAGCTAACACTCACTGATCACCATGTTTTATTTCTCGCAGGGAGGCTAGCTAGCTTGCTGGGACGGCACCGAAATGAAAGGCTAGAGGAGGAAGAAGAAAATGTCTAGTAGGTTGGAAGACATGCATGCAGGCAGGAGGATTAGCTTTGAGTTTGGGTGAGGAGCCTCTTGGACGTTTGCACGCATTAATTGAGGATGATGTGTGCGTGGAGACGGCGAGGCCTGGGATTCCGATGGATTGAAGCGGTAGCTGATGAATTGGGCCGCCGCGCGCGGCGCCACCTCGCTCCGGCCGGTGAGTTATGTTCTTCACATGCGCGGCGCTCCCCGCCTCTGCTTTTCATTTTCCCTTTCTTTCCTACGCTTGGCGAACTGGTTGATCCCTTCTCATAGTCGACGGGCCGGACTTTGTTCGTCTCCTTCGACGCGTCATATGGATCACGGATGGCTCTTCTTTTTTAGTTCTCTTTTCCGACATGCATGAGGTGCATGCACGGGTCGGGATGTATGAAAGGTCACCGCGCGCGCCCGTGATAATTCCCCGGTTTGAATTGATGCGCGGATACGTTCAGAGATAATGACCGTGCTCAATTTGGCGACGGTGAGACGTCACGTGTCTACAGTACGTACGTGCGTATCAGCCAACGTATACGTGCCGTCACGAGCCGGCTTGATCGCCGTTCCAACATGGTTCTTGAGGATTTTATGTCAGGAACGATCGACGCTCTAGCGTGCAGTTCGTCGTCTTTGCCAGTCGGAGCTGAACAGGGGAGGGGCGACTGACGCCGGTCAAGTTCCTGCATGCGAGCGACAGAGCGGCTAATCATGCATGATGGATACAGAATCGCGGACCTTGCCGAAGGGGCGGCGGTTCGCGACTCCGACACGCACGCGGCGGGTCTAGGGGTGGCCTAGCTTCCCCGGCCCGGCGACGTAGCGGGGCGTGGAGCCGCGCGCGCGCGTCCGGATGACACGGACGGCGTCTCTGCCGGAAAACAAGGGAGGACCAATCAGACAGGAATTATGATGCATACAGAACGTAAGAGCGTTCCCACAGCGTCCCGGTCGCCGGCGGCGGCGAATAGCGAGACCGCGCCGGCGAGGAGCCGGGCAATCGGCAGGCGAGGCCCCAGGTCGGGGTGGTCGCTATTTGAAATAGCGACGGGGCTGTAGGTCTTTTAGATCGTTGGATCTCAAAGCTGCGGGCAGGATTCGATCTGGCGGCGTAGACGCTTCTTGGGCCGAAACGAGGCCCGATTACTGAATCCCATCTTTGATCTTTATAGGCCCATGGTCAGAACCTTCAGTCCAGTCGCTGTTCTTGCAGATGCAGCCCATGAGGCGTGGAGCCTGGAGGTCCCTCGTGCCGGAGCTGCGATGAAGGCGACGGCGAACGGATCGAGAGGCGGCGCCGGCATTCTGGTTCTTCGCTTGTGGGTCTTGAGTTCAGTTATTTCAGCTAGTTACATGGTATATATTCGTTGCACGCATCCTTAAGTAAATTCATCATTTTATCTGAACATCAACTCCTGGTCAATTTGCTATCCAAGATCGATCTTATGTTTGATGCTCATGCATGCAACCCGCGCAGGTAGTGACGCGGTTCTGTCGTTCAGGTTTCGGTTTGAATTGGTGCGTGATGGTGCTGTTGGCGTTGCAGCAAAGTGAGCCTCAGCCAGGTGACTGACGCCGGCACCGTCACCGTTCTCCGCCCGCCCAGGTCGCAGCACGTGTCCAACAGCGAGATAGAATCCGCCGGCGTACAGCCGGAGCCCCGCCCTCGCGGCACAGAACGCGTCGCGCAGAGCCGGCGAGGCGGGTGACGGACGTGCCCGAGTCCAGGACCACGCCGCCGCGGCCGGTGGACGGGTTCAGGTGGAGGTGTGCTCGGGCACGACAGAGAGTCCCTCGTTGTCGTGGCATCACCCGATGGCGACGCGCGTCACCCGCGACCCGCGGGCGCAGATGAGCGTCTCGATCTGCGGCCGAGTCTCTCGCGGGGACGGAGCCGTCCCCGTAGGCGGTCTAGTACTGGCATGCCCTCCGGCGCGAGTCGCACGCAGCCCCCGGAGTCATTAGACTACGTCGAGTCGAGGCGACGGCGTCGTAGGAGCGGGAGCACCGCGGGTCGAAGACACTGCCGGACTGGGCGTACGTAGCTGCGGCGGCAGGGCGCGCACTGCACCCAGCCACACGACATCGCTGCCGGTGTCCAGCAATTACGAACGCCGGCGAACTACGTAGTCGCCGCTACCCTGCGACGGACCGGGCACGACGGCCGCCGCGAACACGCCACCATTCGTTCTGTGAGCACCTGCGACGCGGTGGCATTGGGCCGCACGAACGCCTCGCGGTCGGCGACGAGGAACAAGTTGACGGTGGAGTCTTTGTGGCGATCGCCCAAGACGGTTGCATCGGCGGTGTGAAAGACGGGTCTCGCGTCCAAGGCGGTGGTGGGGTCTGGGGAGGGAGAGCGGGGTGGACAAGCTTCTGTGTACCGCCTGGGCACGGCGACAGCATAGATGCCATGGCGCCTCTTAGCATCGCGCAGGGGTGAAGCACTGAAGCAGAGCAGTGGCTGACTGCCTGGTTACAGAGACGGTGGTGGGCCTGGTGGCGACGAGAGGAGCTAACGGGCGCGGCGTCGGTGGTCAGGCTGGCGGGCACGGAGCGATGGATGGAATACGATCGATGCTGGTGCAGCTAAGGCCAACGGCCGGGCCGGCGGCAGAGAGGAGAGGAAAGCAGAGCATGCAGGGGACACGAGACGTGCCGCGCCGGGTGGTGCGCCGCTGTAACCGTGTGCCGCGTGCATGCCACCTGCTGCGCTCGGTACCCTTTCTTCAGCACGGTGAGCCTCCGGGCAGGTGATGACAGCTACGGTGACGAGCAGGAAAAATAGCCTTTTGACTCACCGGTGCCGGCGCTCAGCGCGTCTTGCCTTGATGCCCAAGGAGACTGGCGGTTGACGGGTTGAGGGCTTCGCCTGCTTGTACTACTTGGTTGACAGACTGACAGTTAAGAAAAGGGTAGGGAACAGTCTACTGAACAGCAGCAGCAGCAGCAGCAATAGTAGCAACAAGCAGCAGCAGCAGCAGCAGCAGAAGAAGAAGAAGAAGAAGAAGAAGAAGAAGAAGAAGAAGCAAAGTCACCAGAGGTGCTTGCTGTGCATGTCAAATATGGCTTCAGTGCCTCTTGCTGTAATTGCCATGGACGCGCATCGCACAGCAGGCGTCCGTCCTGCGGTCTCGAGGGCAATTCAGCAGTCAGATACAGTAGGATCTTGTAAATGGTAATGTAACTATTTCAGGCCATTGTCAGGGCTTGCTTTACTTGGTTTGTGCGAAGTTATTTCAGTACATTCAGTCATTGCTGTATTTCCATGGACGCGCATAGCAGGCGTCCGTCCTGTGATCTCGAGTGCAATTCAGGAGTCAAATACAGTAGGATGTTATCGCTAAATGGTAGATCAGTTTTACGGTCTAAAATAATGGCCATTAGTTTTTCAAAACTAAAGGTCATTAGTTTGATCCGACGGTTTAGATTTAATTTCAAAAATCTACAATTAATGGCCATTAGTAAGGGTAATATCGAAAAATATAAAGTGCGATGGACTTGTAATAGTAATTTTGCTTTTATAAAGAAAATAAAATTTATAATTTGATCAACTCATGCTGTCCATCAATCTAGTTCATTATTATAGTTCCTAGGATTAGCCATAGTCATGAATTACTTAGTTCATAATTATTTAACAATAAAATAATTGATTAATTAACAATAAAATTACTAATCTGCGGCTATTAGTTTTGAGAAACTAATGGCTATTATTTTGGACTGTAAAACTGCTCAAATGGTAATGTAACTATTTCAGGCCATGTGTCAGTGCTTGCTACTACACTTGGATTGTGCAAAGTTATTTCTAGTCATTCGGTCATTGTTGTAAACTTGTAATGCCGTGGCCGTACTCGTACACCGTCACGTTGTCAATCAGTGCATCCGAGCTTGTCGGTCACGCCCCTGGGGTCGACGGCGTGCACGTTGAGGTGCCCCCTCTACTGGAACCACACCGGCGCGCTCGCCTGGCCGTCGACATGGATGCCGGCACCCACGTCGAGGTGCGCCGGGTCTCGGAGCCCAGTCCGTGTTACTGCTGCAGATTGTCCGTGCACATGCCGCAGCGACGAACATCTCCTCGTTGTCGTGCCCGCATCCGATGGCGACGCGCGGCACCCACCCGTCTGCCGCGGGCAAAGGTGAGCGCTCGGTGCCAAAGTCATCCGCGGTGGGTGACCTGGTACTGATAGGATCGATTCCACGGAAACCCATTAGTAAAGATGCCCCCCCGTTCAGAAACTTGAGGATGGAGACAGCAGACAAAGAAGGAAGGTGAAGAAATGGAAAATAAACGAATTGTCTTTTTGACGGGAAAAAAGCAGGTGCTCTTCTATTTCATTATAGAAAGAGAAACAAGAAAAAAAATAAGAAATTAATTGTAGCTACTAAAAAGGCTGAAATAGTAAAAGACATGGACCAATGACACGAAATAAGGCCCAACAAAGAATGGCAGCCCCTCGTGCGACAATTAATTAGCAAAGCGCGTTGATCTAAAAAAAAAAGCGTAGCGCACGGTGTACATTAAATCCGATGAGATGGTTGCCAAAGGTTGCAGATTTTAGGCACAGGGTGTTACATTATATTAATATATAAAAGGACGATTTGTATATAAGGCACTAATATTGTTTTTCCACTAGTCTCTAGGATTCCTACAGATAAAGGAAAATGAGTGCTCTATAATAGAAAGGGATGTCCTACGGATAAAACACTCTATCCATACTAAATCACACATTCAGTTCCCTACATACAAAAAAACCTATGAATAAATCGCATTTTAGTGCGAAACAATCCATTTTCTTATTCCTATACATTTCTACATAATCAAGCTCGGATCATAATATCCCGATGAAAGATATGCGAGCATTTAAGGCTTTCTTTAAAGCTCTCATATTAATGTAGAACTATGTCTCATTGGATACTTGGATGTAAGTTGTAATATAAATGAGATACCCATGACCTATAAATAGTAGCATGCAATGCTTGATCAGTATACTATAAACCCCTTTGTGTGCAAGGCATATATTCAATATTTCCTAGTGCATTCAGTTGCACACGAGTCAAAGATGGCCATAAAAGTTTTCAAACTCATCGTCCTTGTTTTAGTTTTTATCATGCTTGCAATGCATACAACAATCGGTGAGAAGGATTGCTATAACGAGAAATTCTTGGTGAAGGCTGTATGCCACAATAGTATCAAGCTTAGCGGCCCCTACGTCCCTCCAAATGACCCATGTCGTGCTGCCGTAGAAGCATCTGACGTGCTTTGCATATGTGGCATATTCAAGGCCGCAGATGAAGTCGCGATAAGTATGACAAAATTTGTTGAACTTGCAAAAGATTGCAACAAGCCGTTGCCGGCCGGAACACAATGTGGAAGTAAGTACCTGATGCTATTCACCTTTCTGGTATAGAAATATTACTCACTCCGTTTCAAAATATATGCAATTGTTGACTTTAAGACATCACGTATGAAAATATTATTTACTTTGTTACAATTTGTTTTATCATTAGTATACTATAAGCATGGTTTAATTGTTTTTATATTTTCATAAAAAAATTGAATAAGACGAACGATCAAACACGATGTCTGAAAGTTAACAACTGCATATATTTTGAAACAGAAGGAGTATATTGTTTCGTTCACATACAACATGGTGTATGTTCAATACGACAGTACCATTCTTTGTAGGTTCCAAAGAATCATAAAATATAACATGAACTTTATTTGTTTCTCAGGTTGGAAAATCCCGTCACCACCACCACGACCAAGAGCATAATAGCAATGGGAATTTATGAAAACTGGCATTCAGTGCATCAATAAAATAAAGAATGATTGTAAGGGCAGCTCCAGGTCATGAGTTTACTCTGACATGTTGATTTGATTAGTATTATCATTGTCACAAAACATATAATCATTGCCAGACGCCGGAAACCTCCTCAGGTACACACGGCTCCATGCTTCGCCGGCCAGCCAGCAGCGCCTTGGCCGGCGCGGTTTATCCGAGTGCTCGCACGCCCTGCTTGCATCAGCCCGGTGGCTGTCCTTGCACGGCCCGGCACCGGGAGCCAGATCGAACAGCCCAGGATCAGGCAGGACTCCTCTGATCGGAGGCCGGTCTGTCGCGAGCGCGTGTCGAGGCCAAGAAAGAAGTGCCGTGACTCTGGCTTGGTACAGTTCCTAGCTCGTTGAGAATCAGCTAGTAGTGATGTTCAGACATTCAGCTGTGTAGCAGCTCGGAGCAGATCCGTATTCTGCTTTTCGGTGTACAGCCTAGCATCGTGTGGGTGTACCATTTGGGCGGACTGCTGAGTACGCTGAGCCAGTGCCATCTTCCTCTCCAACGCGCCCGTCGCTTCAGCCAGCGTTGCACACTAGCCGGCGACGGCGAGGAGAGCGAAGCCGAGGCGCGTCCAGAACACACCCCTCGACCAACGGAAGTCCGAACCTGACGTCCATCGAGCCTCCCCCGCCTGCGTACGGACGAGTGGCAAGGTCAGGGTGCGCGCGGAAAAGGAGACGAGAAACTCGCCTGCCTCCACGACGCCCGGTCGAGCTCGCCGTCGTGCTTCGCCGCGGCACTCTCCGGCGGCTCTCTTCTGTGGCGGCGACCCGCCGCCCGGCCCTGCGCCTCGCCAGCGCCAAGCAGCAGCTACCCGAGGTTATGACTAGTTGACTACGGCCGACGACCAGTCAACTTGCTAGATCCGAACCGCAAAAACCAGATCGAACGACAGAAACGACCCGGGGACGTCGTTTGGCGACAGAAACGACCCGGCGGGGAGCGGTCGCTATTTGAAATAGCGACCACCCCTGGTCCTCTCGAGGACGCTCGTTTCCAATCGTTGTTTGATCCCCTTCTCGTCCATGGAAGGTCTTCAGGTGCGTCTCCAAGCTTCGCCGGCCTGCGGTGGCGCCTTGGCCGGCGATTCAAGCGTCACCGGAGCTCTTGGTGGTCGATCCGCGTGCTCACGCAGCCGAGACCGTGGTCGGCCTCGACGAAATCAAACAGACCAGGCGCCGCCGACCTCCGCCGCCGTGCATCCCGCGCTTGCCGCCGTCGGTTTAACGCCTCCCCACGCCTGCCCACCTTTGTTTGCGAATGTCCATCGCCAAGACTAGCTAGCTCTGTGTGCCCTGTTCCATTTTAGCCATCCAGGGAAGAGGTTGCTGGCGCCTTTTGCAATGCCATTACCAATGCAACGATGATATTCGAAGATGATTGTGTTTATGCGAAGAGTCACTGTTTTTTTATTTCTAAAAAAACCCACGGCAGTATGTCTACTGAATATCCTACAAACGTGGATTCGCCTAGGTTCGTACTACCACATTTCAGCTTGTGATGTTCAGACATTCAGCTGTACTAGATCGGAGCAGGGGCATAACGCGTTCTGCTTTTCGGCGTTACAGCCTAGCACATCCGTGGGGACTGGGGACTTGATGCGCCATTTGCGACTTTGTGTCGGTGCATCATTTGGACGGACCAAAATTCCTAAAAGTTCTCCAGGTACAACGGAGCAAAACCGGGAACTAGGCCGCCCTGCTGAACTAGAGATCTTGGCTTAAGAAAAAAAGTGATATGATTGCAAGTCTATTCACCAACAGTGCTACAGAGACAATCTCGGTGTTAATATCAACGACATGCAATTCTAACCTCCAGGTCGCGAGCGGTTGGGACAAGCAGAGTAGGTAGTTTGTGTGGCACTGGCCCGCGCTACTGTCAGACAAACGAACAGTATTTAAACTCTGAATCAGTTGGTGGGATATTCAGGCGGTGTTCGTTGCATGGGTTTAAAATTTAGAGGAAAGAATTTTGTCATTTAAAAGTATTAAATAAAGTTTAATTACAAAACTAACTGCAGAACCTCTGGTCTAAATTACGAGACGAATCTAACGAGGGTAGGTAAGTTGTAATTAGACGCTGGTTACTGTAGCATCACTGTAACAAAATATAGATTAATTAGACTCGTTAGATTCGTCTCGTAAAGATGTACCTATCTGTAAAAAAATTTTATCATTAAATTTTATTTAATACTCTTAAATAATAAGATTCTCTTTGATGTGACAGGTCTAAATGCTAAATGTTAAAACAACGAACACCCTCAGACATTCAGCTCGAGCTCTGAACTGAAGCAATTAGCGTCATGACATACGCAACTAGAGCATTTCTCTACTACAATACGGTTAGGCAGCAAAATATCGAATCCGTGTTGACTGTAAGCGCTGTTTAATTTTGGCGTCGGCGTTGTGCTGATTGGACGAACAGGGTCAAGTGAAGTGCTGCTCCTTTGGACAGAAGCGAGCGAAGCGAATCTCATGTGGCATGCATGCGGCGAGGAGGCATGGCATCCGTCTCTTTCCGGGCTGTCTGTGTGATGATGGTTTAGGTGGCGATTTGAGCTTCTTCGGCGAGTTAGGTTCGTTGCTTCGCTGTTTCTCGCCAGGCACGACATGACAATTTGACATGCTCTCGCCAACTGCACCTGCACAGCATGAGGACCTGCACTGCCGCCGTGCTGCATATGGCCCTCATGCCACAGTTCCAGGGTTTACAAAACCGCGGTAAACCGGACCGGTTACCGCGAAAACCGGAAAAACCGGTCCGGTCCGGTTTACCCGGTTCTCCGGTTTTCGAATTCAAAATTTAATTTTTTTTGAAAATTTGACAAAATTTGAAACAAAAATATGTAAAAAAACTAGATGAAATTTTAAGCACAATGGTGGAACAAGAACACGAAAATTCGATCGTTTGATAGGTCAAAAAATTCACGCAAATTTTCTGGGTTGAAAAAGAAGAAAAATTCAAACTAGCAACATTCCTCGATTTTTTTGACAAACCAAATGATCGAATCTACGTGTTCTGTTTCCACCATTGGGCTGTAAATTTGATCTAGTTTTTTAACATATTTTTTGTTTCAATTTGTTTCAATGTTTCATTTTTTTGTATTTTTTTTGTATTTTTTCTCTTTAAACCGGTTTTCTGGAATTCTAGTCCGGTTTACCGGAATTTTCGTCCGGTTTACCAAAAATTTCGATATTTTTTTGTTCAAATTTCGTTATTTGTATTTTGATCCGGTTTTCGACCGGTTTTCCCGGTTTTCGCGGTAACCGGACATCTCGGTCCGGTCCGGTTTTTCCGGTCAAAACGAAATTGCCAACCTTGTGCCACACACATATACTCTGCGGTCATACAAGTTCATGCTTGGAAGTACTAGCGAAGAAAACAGTTTTCGATTACTCTCTCAGGCTTTTTAAATTGTTGTTTGCAATTTGCTGAAGACTAAAACGTCATGTACTGAAACCGACGACTTTTATTTCCCGGCAGACATCGATCACAATACGGAAAAGAATATCTGTCAATTCCGTCAGTAAACAAGTAGAGCGCCCCACATGTTCAGGTCCCTATGTTCGTCTGCAGTGTCGTTGACAAAAGATGATTGTGTATGATTGAAGCAAGAATACGGCGCTAAAGAAATGAGGTCCACGAGAGCCCGTTGATTAATATTGTACACTAACCACTGTTCAGTGCGGCGATTACGACAGGCAGCCCGTAGATACACGCGATTTTTCTATCGCTAGGCGCACCGTGGTTTAGGGACATAGCACATGACCCTCACACTAACCATTATTTGCTCTCTCTATATAGCCCCCTTTTCGTGATGTGACTGGGATGAATGATTTTCAAATAAATTCGGCAGGAATTCGTGTCGGTACTCGGTACACAAAAGCATTCATGTTCAGGATAAAAAAAGACATGGGCTCTTTCTTTTTAGTGAAATTTGTGTCTGTTTCATCTTTTTACCACACAGACACGAACTTCGTCTCGACGTTTCGCAATCTAGACAATGGAAAAAGGAGGGATTAAAACTTTGATTAGCTGACCTAACTTTCTGTCTGTGCCCATATTTCTCTCGCAGTTTCTTAATCACACCTTATATAGCTCCCAAAGACATCATTGCGCGTAGCATTAGCAAGGACTGCTTTTAGTCAATCCAGATCACACCAGCTGTCCACCCTTCTCCACGCAGGCCCCGCACGTCAGCGAGACTGCAAGGTGTCACTAGGCCCACCCGAATCTCACAGTTCCGCCGAACTCTATCGCGCGCAGATCCTTGAGAAGACTGAAATTCACATTCCAGTCCACAACAGCCTCCGGAGTACATAACCCCTCTTCCACTTCGCCCCCTCCTCGTCTTCCTCGCCGCGTCACTCGAGCACCGCGCCGCCGCTGTCGCCTCGCCAATGGCGAACACCACGAGACATCGCCGCCGCCACGCGGGACCCTAGCGGCGAAATGGAGGCGCTGTCGCATCCTCGCGCCCTAGCTTCTGCGCGTACATCGCCGCCGCCGCCGCGGTGCAGTAGTCGTTGAGGTAACTGCCGCCGCCGCAGCCACAATCTCTTCCTCCTCTCGCCGTACGCCAAATACAGCTCTATAACAGTTCGAAATTTTCCATTCTCCGCTGGCCTCTGCGATTTTCACGAAACTGATTCCTCTCCTGTACTGTATTGCAGGCATTTCGATTGGGCGAAGTGGGGAATCCCGCCTTGAGGGACGCCATGGCTAGCCAACCTAAGGAGATGAAGTACAGGAGACGAGCTAGAGTCCCGGAGCCATCCGAATACGGACAATGCAGCGAGCGGAACAGCGGCGCGTTGGATTGGGGCGCGCTCAAGCAGGACCCCGTGGAGCTGCTCCGGAAGCTCGACGAGATACGGGATCAGCTCACCCGCTCCTGCGAGCTCATGGGGCAGCCGCCGCAGCGCCACCCCATGAGCTGCCGTGCGGTCTCGCTGCGCCCCTCCCACGCCGAGCCGCCGCCCACAGGCCGTGAGCCGGAGTACCACCGCTCGCGGTATGCCGGCCGGTACGGGCCTAGCTTGGCGCCTAGTCCGTACGACCAACTGCGGAGACAGTCGAGCGGACGGTTCCGGCAATACCCTGAGCGGCAGTGGGAAAACTCTGGGTTTCCTCAGGGAGGTCGACATCACAGCGCTTGCCAGTGCCCGCAGTGCCTTCAGGTCCAACGGGCGATGCCACCAGAAGAGCATATTCTGATGGCCAGGTACTTTGCCGGGCAGCAAGGGTCCTTCCGGTATGATAGGTCCCAACCAATCTCATCGGAGCTTGATCGGAGGTCTGTGGCTTCATCGCTGTACTCGCAGCACCTGTCGATGTCGAAGAGGAGAGTTGAGTACTTCAGGAAGAAGGCAGAGAGTTTTTGTCGGCCTATGAAAGGTGCAGCACCTTTTGTTGTGTGCAGCTCTTGTTGCCATCTTCTGCAGCTGCCTCAGGGAAAATGCACAAGCCGGAAGAAGAGTCAGGTTAAGTGTGGTTCCTGTTCAGAGATTGTTACCTTCAAGCCTAAGGAAGTGAAAGTTCACCCTTTGATCACGCCATCACCTGTACCTGTGTCGAAAAGTGTCAGAAGTTCAAATCACCGTGATTCCACAAATTCAGGATGGTATCAACATCAGGATGAAGACAATTTTAATTTCTATAAGTTTCAAGCACATGACAGCCACCGCCAGAAGAAGGATTCTGCTGATGGTTCTTCACCATCTTCTACTGCGAGTTTTGGTAGGACAGACAGTGAGCGCGGATCAAACAGGAGCATCCAATTAAAATCAATGCCTGCTGGCAGGTCTAGATTTTCAGACAACCCAAAAGATATATTATGTCAAGGAGATTTAGACAGTCAAGCAGCAGCTTCAATACATTGTACAGTCAACCCACAAGGGCCAATTTTAGAGGACAAACAGATCGATCCGTTCTCTAGTCAACGAAAAGATTACAATGGTCGTGAGCAAATCAGGAACAAGGGATACGAAAGAAATACTGATTGCGAAGCCAATGTTAGAGATGAAAGGTTTGATATGAAATCTATACAGAAGAGTAAAAGAGGTTATGCAGGTGGCCTTGAAGATGAACACAGCAATCAAACACAGGAAAAAATAGGTAGACAAGGTAAAACTGGCAGCCCTGAAGATGAAATCATGGGCAACAGATACAAAAGTGAGATCAATAGCGATGTTACTGGCAGCCTTGAAGATGAAGGTATGATACAAAAGTATGACCATAATAGTAGCTTTAGAGGTCAAGTTGTTAATAAGGAATATAACAGATGTGTAGAAAAAGATAGCAACGATACTCTTGAAGGTGATAGCATAACTAAGAGATGTGAACAAGAGAACACCAAAGATGGTGAGTTGCTGCATTCAGATAGCAAGAAGGCAATTACATCAGCCAAGAACAGGCCATTCATCAATGGACGCACAAATTCTATTTCTCGTGTTTCATCTGAGGCTGAGGTAGATGAGACACACTCTTCAACTGCTAAGAATGGGGATTCATCCTTTTTTGCTGGTTTCCTGAAGAAATTCAGTCAGTCTGTTGACAGTGCCAAGGTCTCAATCAATGGTCATCCTATCTCAGAACGTGCTCTCCGGAAGGCAGAGAAGAAAGCTGGTCCTGTTGGCCCTGGTTCATATTGGTA
Source organism: Eragrostis curvula (assembly GCA_007726485.1). Classification (NCBI taxonomy): domain Eukaryota; kingdom Viridiplantae; phylum Streptophyta; class Magnoliopsida; order Poales; family Poaceae; genus Eragrostis; species Eragrostis curvula. The sequence goes on along the minus strand of CM017445.1, from coordinate 37,612,204 downwards.
AGTCATTTGCTCTCCTTGCAATTCAGGTTGTGTTATGTGTTGTTGTATTTTTTTTTTACTTCAGTGATACTAGCTCAAACCAAAAAAAATATATAATGCAATTTCCATGTCAGTCATTACAAAATTATCTGTTCATCTAGAATCTTGGCACCCGGTAAATTGGAGACGTGCTATTTGCTGGCAATTAAGAATAACTTTTGATTGTCATTAAGCAATTTCTAATATGTTTTAGTTCCGTAGCTATTGTTAGATGTAATGGTTTATAGGAAGTGCCTTCTGCTTGTCTTCTCGCCATGTGTTCTGTTGCGTAGCTCATCGGTCTGTATTTAACAAGCATTTTAACAATCTAAACTTCATTTGCTAGTTCGCATAGTTCATGGAAGCATAGTAGTTTACTCATCACATTTTGTGCAGAACGCCTAAAGGACTGTACCACACTGTTTAAGTGAACCACTCGGCTTCTGTTCTAAAGCATGCTACTTTCCAACTGAGTAGACTTCAACCTACACTATTCTCTTCTTTTTGCAAAACCGATGCATTTGACTTTAGTTGGAGTTGTTACTTTGAGAAGGATATCACTCTTTCTAGACAAAAGATGAGTTTAGAATGTGTGCAAACCTTTTTGGCGTTGAATAACTGTTTCCTTATGAACAAAGAAACGACTATGTGAAAATGTGATGGGCAGATTCTTCTTGAAACTTTCCCAGCATCATAAACAGACAGTGCAATAGAAACCTGTGGCAGTTATTATGTTTGAGATATCATAAAACATGGATCACACATAATTAGTATGGTGGGCATATCTTCTAGATAAATTTATTTTCTGAAATAAATTCTTCTGGATCTTTATTTCTGGAGCACATTGATCCTGGTTTACCGGTAAATGTAATTTAATTTCACAGTGCGTTATGAATTGCTTGATTTTCTTTAAAGAAAGGTAACATATCCTTTATGAAATTCAGGTATGACTACCGTGCTGGATTTTGGGGTGTCTTTGGGCGAGAGTGTAGCGGCATTATCCCTGTAAGTTGAACATTTTGCAACTTGCAGATAATATTTTCCCCCTAGCACAATTGTTTTCATGGCATGATCGGATAATCTTTTCTTGCAGCCGTTTATAAAAGAATTCAACTATCCAATGCCCAAGGACTGTGCTGGTGGGAGTACTTGTGTTTTTGTCAATGGCAGAGAACTCCATCAGAAAGATTTCGACTTGCTTGTAGGGAGAGGGCTCCCACGTTTATCTGGAAAGTCATATTCTGTTGAAATATCAGGGAGTGTGATCGATGACACGACTGGCCAGAAATTACGTGGGCTTGGAAAGCTTGCTCCCACGTAAGTTGCTTGGCATTATGTTCATAGCCCTTTTTTACATTCTTGTAGGAGATTGGAGAATATGCAGTAACAAATGCATAGTTTTATGTTCATAGCTCTTCAGGAAAGAGTCAGCTCTATATGTTACTTGTTTTCTATGGAAAACTGAAACTGTTTTTGTTCATTTGACATAGTTTTGTGACAAATCGGTCACAAATAATATCTGATTTTTTTTATTACCACAATTTCTAGCAAAACTATGAAGGTACTAGCTGTTTGAGTTAACCACTGAGGTTGAATACATACTTCAAGCATAGAAAGTTTCAGCAATCCTCATGTCAGTCATTACAAAATTATATGTTCATCTAGTATTCAACCCCTCCTTCCCTCAAGTATTTTAAATTTTCAGTCCTTGCAAATTATTTCTTGTATTTTTGACACGATAGGGTTGTTGACAGATGTGGCTGTAGGTTCATCAATTTGTTACCTACATGATGTTATTTTTTCTTCTGTTAGAGTCTTGCTAGCATGCACTACATAACATTGAAATTGCTTTGATTAACAGCTACATCTTGATCTGATTCCTGAATATATTGGTTTCGGAAACTAACCATTTACATTTTAAAATTTCAGGATCGAGAAGATGAAACGTGGCTTTGGCATGCATGTCCCTGAAGAGACAAGTTAGCTCTCTGGATATGATGCTTTTGCTGATTTTTTTCACCCCAAAGCTGCCAATGGGAGTCCAGGCTTCTTAATCTGTTGACCGGCGAAAATGGAAGACATCTTTACAGTCATGCCTTGGGACCTGATTGCATGGTGACCGCAGAACTCTGGAAGTTGAGACACTGGATTTTTTGGATATCACAACTCATACTCATTCAGCATCATCCTACAGATTACTTACTATACCTATTTCATTCCTCCAATGTATCTTCATGGCAGCAGTTCCGTCCTCCAATTTCTCCTGTGTCTTTTGTTTGCTGGAATCCTCTATGTTTCTGTTCAGTGTGTTTGCTTGTGTTGCTGGTACAGTTTGGCACACCATAGATAGCTTTCTGCACATGTAATCAGCATTGAGTTGTGACATAGTGGTGCATTTCTTCTGCATCACACTTTCACACTGTACCTATATGTAAATATTTTACACTTGGACAACTTCCATTAGGTGGCTAATAACTGTCTGATGGCATTTTGGCTCACATGATGAGGTGTTTGCACGCTATTCTTATTGCTGAAAGTCAGCCCGTTGGAGACCGAACTACAGCACCCAGCTTGGAATATGGTTGGACATTGCACATATATTGTATTTGGTCCTCCACCAGTTCTGTACCGGTTGGCTTATTTCGCAGATCAACTTGTATGCTCTCTCTGTAGAAACTGGTGCTCTGCAGCTTGTGACCAGTTGGCACATCCGCAGCTTGGAACTGGACACAAATTAGTTCTGTAATGTAATCAGTTCATTTAAATGTGACCAGTTGCTATCATGTGAGACATCAAAAGCAGTCCGAGGAATGTTTTACATTGCCCAGTTGACATTAAAATGTGCACACTGGTTAGCTGCTTTTTTTTAGGTACCTGTCAGTTGAGTATGGAATGCATGTATGCATGTTGTTGAGCAGTTTTCTGGAATCCAATTGCCGTCAACTTTCTTCCCTTTTGTGCGCAAACTCTTTCAAGTGCTGCTACTTGCAGCATATAATGGAGAACTGCACGAGTGGTGTTGCTATTTATCTGTTTGAATTCAGAAAGAAGGGGGAAAAAAAAGAAAGAGAAGCCTTTGGGTCGGCTAGTATCAGGTCAGAACAGGGGAGGGCTTCTCTCTCTCTTTTCTCAGGTGAAGCAGAAACTGCTCAAATACGTGTCTTTGGGACGGGCCAGGCACCAAACTGAGGGGCCAGTGAGCAGGGGCGGAGCTAGAGCTTATGAACAGGGGGTGCAATAGTGTCATTTGAGCTGCTTGAACTTGATTTTTTGGCCTTGTGGGTGCATATTTGTGAGATGAGGGGGTGCGATTATGGTAATTAAAAGGATGATAGCACTAAAATTTCTTTGAGTGCTGGGTGCGGCCGCACCCACATCTCTACATGTGGATCCGCCCCTGCCAGTGAGGAAAGGCTTTCAAAGCAAACAAAATTAAACTCACTGAACTCCAGCATTTAGCACGCTTAAGGTAGATGATAACGGTAGAAAAAAGAAAAGGAGGACATGCTACGGTGCACGTTGATGCACATCTACAGCCGTGGGCATAAGGCCTTGCAATAGTGATGGAGATGAGGTGGGAAGAAAGATCGAAACTACAACAAAGCTAGCTCAGAGGTCAGGAACGAGCAAATGTTGGTGAACTGAGCTGTTTCTCCTTCGTTCTGGGACTGGCCGACAGTGCAAATTCATAGTGATGGCCATCAAATACATCGCCTGCCTACAAACTTCCACCGAGGAAGGGGGGGCCGCGGCCCCGGCTGGCCGACGCCTGGCTCCGCCAGTGTTGGGACCTGAATTTCAGTGAACAATTGCATTCGGTCAGCGTGAACTGCTTGTCAAAAGGAAAAGCTTCTCTTGGAGATGCACGAACTGCACCAAGCAGCGCCTCGATTACGTAGTGCTGCTGTAGTTTGGTGTTGCTAGTCCGAGCTATTTTGGGCAGTCGTAGTGCTGCTGTAGTATTCTGTAGTTTTGTGTTGGAAGTAGCCGGCTTTGACTCTTTATTTACTGCTCTATCCGTTCTTAAATATAAGCATTTCTGAGGTTAATTAAAGTCAAACTGCTTCAACTTTGACTCTTAATAACAAAAAATTAATAGCACTTGATTATATATAAATTGTGTTGTTAGAATCGTCACCAAAGCAACTATGTTAATATGTAACTTTTCATATTTAAAATATTATATTTTTATAGATATTGATAATCAAAATTTAACTTTGACCAGACCCAAAAATGCTTATATCCAGGAAGAGGGAGTATTGTCTACTTAGCTGGTGGCCTTTTGTTAGTAGTAATTAATAAGAAGAGCGTTCTGTGTGTCTGACTAGCTTATACAAATGATATCGGCAGCCTGCTCGGTGGCAGTTTCCGCCGCCCCCAGACCGACGGATACGGAAAAAGTCAAAGGGCTAAGCTTGGTGCCGCCTCTCGCCTCCCCTCGTCAACAAGCAATCTCGTATCCTAGTTGCAATCCACGAGATACAAAAATGCAGACGTGAGTTCCTCGATCTCCCGACTCCCAAAGGCCTCGTGCACACCGTGTTCCACCTCCCTCCCCTATCGGAGTAGTAGGATCGAGCCATGACGAGGATGCAACAGTGAATCCGGCTGCGGCGGTGGCGAGGTCTTGCGACGACGGCGGCGGCGACTAAGCAGAGCAAGCACACACACGCCATGGCTGGCTCCGGAGGCACGCCGTTCCTGCTCTCGCCCGTGACGGGGCGTGCCGCGACGCCGTCGTCCGCGGTCTGCGACGTCGAGGCCACGTCGGGCGCCGCGCACCACCGCCCCGGCAAGCCGCCGGCCGCCGACGCGGGCGCCGCCTTCGTGCTCGAGTCCAAAGGTTCGTACTAGCTGATCGACAACCTTGTCATGCCCAGTCTCGAGTCTGCAGAGGAGGATAACGATCCGAGCTCTTGTGCAGGGACGTGGTGGCACGCGGGATTCCACCTGACGACGGCGATCGTGGGGCCGACGGTGCTGACGCTGCCGTACGCGCTCCGCGGCATGGGGTGGGGGCCCGGCCTCGCCGCGCTCACGGCCATCGCCGCCGTCACCTTCTACGCCTACTTCCTCGTCTCCAGGGTGCTCGACCACTGCGAGGCCCAGGGCCGCCGCCACATCCGCTTCCGCGAGCTCGCCGCCGACGTCCTCGGTACAAACACACCGCCTCTCGCTGCTTTTCGCCATGCCACGGCAAACTGCCGACGCTCCCCATGCGTTCCATCATGTTTGGGGGGAATAGTCAGCTGGCAAGAATTAACTGTGTGATTAATTTTAGAATTTTTTTTTTATTCCCGAGTAGGATCTGGGTGGATCTTCTACTTGGTGGTGACCGTGCAAACTGCCATCAACGCCGGGGTTACCACTGGAAGCATACTGATTGCCGGCAACTGCCTACAGGTGTATACTTGATTGTACCCATGGCATTCAAATTAAACCGGTTGCTTGTGTCTAGAAATGTCGCGCCACGGCCAAAAATAAATCATCATCATGTTTCTCTGTGATAGTACTAGTTTGGAGCATATTTCCAAAGAACAACGTTGTGAAACATACTACTGCTCCCTCCATGACTCCGTCCCACAAAGAGGGAGTAGTATATTTCTCGCTCTTAACGATTGGTACGGCAAGTTGACTTGAGGCTGCATCAGCCATACTGCAAGGAGAGAGGGTGCCCATGTGGACACTGTTCGTTAGGATTTCAAATAATTGCGTGCATTTGATTGTGACATGGGATTTGACTTTGAACTCTTATTCAAGCAGCCAGCCAGCTCAGCGCATGTTTCGATATTACGTGGAAGCGTTAACAGTTTGAGAGCCTTCTCTGTTGTGAAATTCGTTGTCTGAATTCTGAAAGCTAACAGTTTCTTTCTTTCTTTTTCTTGGGAATTATGTCTGAAAACGGCCTGATTGGTTTGGCTCCACTAATCTGAAACTGCACCGAGTTTTGTTTCACTGAACTTCTTATCTACTGTGACGTGACCACGTCTCTGTTTCGTACTACTATGCATCATTTGTTTCAGTGTAACTCTGACCCCTGCAGATAATGTACGCGAGCCTGGTACCGGACGGCCCCCTGAAGCTGTACCATTTCATAATCATCGTGGCGGTGGTGCTGGCCTTCCTGTCGCAGCTGCCGTCGTTCCACTCGCTGCGGCACATCAACCTCGGCTCGCTGATCCTCAGCTTCGCCTACACTATCCTTGTCTCCGTTGCTTGCATTCGTGCAGGTACTAGTACATTTTCTTCAGTTACTGATAGATATCCATAGAGAAAGAAGACTGAAGTTTTGCTGTCAGTTGCGACAGACTAACATCCGTGCCACGCTCTCTCCCGCAGGCGTTGCCAGCGATGCTCCGGTGAAGGATTACTCGTTGAGCTCGTCCAAGTCCGAGAAGACCTTCGACGCGTTCCTCTCCATCTCCATCCTCGCCGCTGTTTTCGGCAACGGCATTCTTCCTGAAATCCAGGTGTGGAGTTTGAGTCTGAGTTTATATCAGGTTTCAGGACTTACAGTTTATTCGTGATCCTGAAACCTGACAAGTTTCAGACAATCAGGCTGACAGCTGCCTAACATGGATGCAGGCCACCCTGGCGCCGCCGGCCGCCGGGAAGATGATGAAGGCGCTGGTGCTCTGCTACGCGGTGGTGTTCTTCACGTTCTACTTCCCGGCCATCACCGGCTACTGGGCCTTCGGCAACCAGGTGCAGTCCAACGTCTTGCAGAGCCTAATGCCGGACTCCGGCCCGTCGCTCGCCCCGACATGGCTGCTCGGCCTCGTCGTCGTCTTAGTACTCCTCCAACTCCTCGCCATTGCACTGGTAAAGAATCTGCTTCGTCTGGGTGGCAGCTGGTACAAGCAAGTGAACTCATCAGTGACAGGGGAGCTGTGTCTGCGCAGGTGTACTCGCAGGTGGCGTACGAGATCATGGAGAAGAACTCGGCGGACGCGGCGCACGGGCGGTTCTCGAAGCGGAACCTCGTCCCGCGGGTGGCGCTGCGGACGGTGTACGTGGCGGCTTGCGCGTTCGTCGCGGCGATGCTGCCCTTCTTCGGCGACATCGTCGGCGTGGTCGGCGCCGTGGGCTTCATCCCGCTCGACTTCGTGCTCCCCGTCGTCATGTACAACATGGCGCTGGCGCCGCCCAGGCGGTCGCTCGTGTACCTGGCCAACGTGGCCATCATGGTCGTCTTCACCGGCGTCGGGGTCATCGGCGCCGTCGCGTCCGTGCGGAAGCTCGTACTCGACGCCGGCAAGTTCAAGCTCTTCAGCGACACCGTGGTGGACTGATCACGCCTGAGCGACAAGCGTCCGTTTGCTTGTTCTTGGCGTTGCTTCTTTCTCCCCGGCTGCTTAATTAGGAAGTTTTATGTTCTAAAGGTTTATCACCACTGATCTTGAAACCAAAAGTTGGTGGCTGTGGTTAGACGTAGATCAAATTCGGTTATTAAATGTAAATGCGAATTTAATCTCGTGTGTGTATTAGTACTGTTTTCCTCAAGGGGTTGTTACTTTCATTGTTTGTGTGTTAGCACACTTAGAGATGGGCATGATTTCTGATGTAGGGGTTCTTGTGAAAGAATGTGTCTAATAGTGATTGGTTGGTTGTATGCAGTAGATGTTGCAAAAAAGCAGAACTGTTTCATTGTTGAAAATTAACGTGATTCCAAATTATCAGGTGCTGAAAGCCTGAATCAGAGGCCAATTTATCAGCAATGCCACTGAATATGTTACTCATGCCGTCACATTGTGGCTCATACTCGACGCCTCCATCAAAGGTGCACTTGTTGAGAGCATTACACGGTTTATGCTTGAGTTTATACAGTTTCTTAAGCCACTTATTGTCCTGCAACTTAAAACTCACGGAGCATTTGAGCCCATGTTTCCGAGTCGCGTCCCTGCATGTCTGCATGCACTTGATGAATATCTTATTGAACACTTTCGATTTTCGAACCAAGACGAGAAGCGGCATTCTTTTCGATGTGCTGGTGAGCATTACGGCGGCATGAATTTAGAAAATTCTCTTCAATTTTTTTTTTTGAGTACAAAATTCTCTTCAATTGCTTTGGACATAACTTGGCATCGATTCATCAACCAAGAGCGCACAGCCTAAACGTGAACAGAGAGCGACGGGCCTCCCTTCCCTAAACCCCTCACGCCCTCTTCTCTCTCTCTTTCTATATATATGTATGCACGCTTCGGAAGTCCACCACACCACATCCTTCTCCAGCGCTCTTGAACTCAGCGGAGAGATGGACGAGAAGGGCAAGGGGAAGGTGCCCGAGGAGGGGGACGGGTCCAGGCCGTCGCAGAGGTGGCCGGATGAGGGGCCGTCGAGGAGGAGGACGGGCGACGGAGAAAGAAGTCTCTATGACTTCGTTCTCGCCGCAGGAGGTTCTTGAACCACGCTTATTTTCTTGCGTTTCCTGGTTCCATCCCGTTCCATTGACAGTTTCGCGCCCCATTATTTGCAGTTGATCCCCTGTTCGAATGTGTTTTGGGATTCCTCTGTTTGATTGCTCCGGCTTTTCAATTTCGCGTTAAGTTCTTGCAGTTCTTGCAGGCATGGTGTTCTTAACGTTTCTTGCGGTTCTTGCAGGCATGCCGGGGAACGGGATGCAGACGGTGGTGTGGGGGATGGATCCTTCGCAGACGATTGCGGGCGGGGTTGGTGGTCTCGCCGCCGACGGCTTCAACGTCGCCGGTCCCGGCGACAGTGGTGAGTGCCAAGAATCTTTTAGTTTCTTGAAAATTTCCCCAAGAATTGCTGTGCTTGTGTGATTTGATTGTTTGGTTGCTTCTCGGATGAGCCAGCCATTGGGTTTCCGGCCTGGCATTTGCAGGTGATCCGACAGCAGCGTCCGATTCCCTCCGGCGCCATGGGGGTGTGGCCGCAGCAGACGATGCACGCCGGCAGCTTGGGGATGTGGCCGCCGCCGCAGCTTCCCGCCGGCGGCATGGGGATGTGGGCACTGCAACAGACGCCCGCCGCCTTCGAGTCTGCCCAATCGGCGGCGCACCAAATTCACTTTACTCCCCATTACTTTCAGGCGCTGGTGCCTGCAGGTGAGCTTCCGCATACTAGATTGAATGTTTGCCTTGATCGTTGTCAACTGACTCTTCGTTTTGGATTGCGGCAGGCCCTGTGTTGCCGGCGTGGCCAGCAGAGCCTTGGTTGGAGTTGAGCAACGAGCAGATGCTCGCCAGGAACGCACAACAGATCGGTGGGTCCAGTTCTTCCGTGCCTCCTCCTGGAGAAGGTAACGTTGCTGTAGGAATTTTATCTTTTGCCTAACTTGTTTCATGATATCAGCTGTGAAGAAACTAAAAGTGGGTCCTTAGAATTTAGGAAGTATTTTTGCCTAAATAACCCCTTTTAACGAGCTCAATTGCTAGACCCGCCCAGTTCTTCGTGAATTCCTTAAACTAACTTTCTGACATTGTGTTGCAGGGACAGCAACGCTTACCTCAAACTCAATTATTGATGTTTGGGCTGACACATCAAGAGAAGCGTTCGCCTACATTGAGAGACTTTTAAAGAGAGATTCAAAAGCCAAATTCATGGTGGGATTCGATTCTGAGTTCGCCGTGCCTGATGGTGTCAAGTCGTCGCCCAGGGAGCCCGCGTCTGCCGACTTGCATTACACACAGTTGTGTTCAGCGGCGAACGGAGGAGACTTGATCCAAGTTGGATTTGCAATCGCTGACGACGAGTTCAACGTTCACGGTGCGTGGCAGTTTAACTTGTACTTTGATCCATCATGGCGTCTGCCCGGACACGAAGGAATAGATTTCCTTCGCGGAGTCGGTTTCAACCTGGAGGAGCACGCCCGGAGAGGAATTCCGGTTGCGAACTTTGTTCACTGGCTTTGGAGCTCAGGAGCCATTGCGAACGGCTCACTCACTTGGGTAACCTTCATGGGTTACCCAGATTTTGGCTTACTGGTGCGACTTTTGATGGGGAAGGAACTGCCAGAAAGCCGGAAGGAGTTCCTGACATGGTTTTGGCAGCTCTTCCCCCGGTCCTACGATGTGCGAGTGTTTTCCAAGCTTGGAAAGGGAAGAAAAGAGATCATCCATGGCGGTTTGGCGAAGGTGTGCGAAAAGTTGAAGGCGGGCGCAATCGGGAAGGCGCACCATGCTGGGTCAGACGCGCTTACGGCGCTGCTATGCTTGGCGAAGATGGTAAATCAAGACCCGGAGTTCGCCGAGCTTATGTCTAGGTTCTGCGCTGTTCTGTACGGCGTTGATACTTGTCAGTGATTGACTTCAATTTTTGTGTTTTCAGACATGATGTAAAACATGAGCTAAAGATGTATTTTAATAGCATTTGTTGTCATCGATTGCTTTTTGCTGTTCCTTTCAGTAACTGACAGTTCTGCATTCGGTTTGGAGTGCTGATGATTTTTGTGCGAATTTTCTGATGGCGGGGAGGGAGGGAGAGGTGGGGAAATGGTGCTGTGGCGGCAGGCAGGCCGGGCCCGGTTTGTTCCAGCCGGACCCTTTTGTTGCAGACCAGCCCACCGGGCCTCGGTGCGCTTCATCCCTTTCCGAGTCCCGGGGCAGGAGGGGAACCGAGGAGAGAGAGGGAGGGAGGGAGGGAGGGTGGGAGAGAGAGAGAGAGAGAGAGAGCGGCGGCGGCGGCGGCGGCGGCGGCCGGTGAGGCGAACGCTGCCAGAGGGTGGCGGGGACCACCGGCGAGGAGCTTCGAAGAGCAGGTGTGCGCTTTTCTGTTTATCTGAGACTATTCGGTTTTCTCGGGTTCCGGGTGGAACCGTGGAGGTCTTGGGATCTATCGATCCTGATGGGTTGGTTAAGGTCGCTTCCCCGGTGTGTGCTGCTCCAGGATGCAGCGAGCAGTTAGACGCTGGTTTGTGTTGTAATCCGTGGTTATGTGGGGTATTCTGTTTTCACTGCCTGGTCCACCAGATTTTCCTTTCAGTTTCTACTCGATGCGGACAGTTTTGGCCCAAAATTATAGATTTATGCAGGAACCTAGTTTTAATGTGGTAGTGATGTTCAGACAGAGTGAACCGAGTCTGCAAACCGCCGATACGGCTTTGTGTTATGGGAGTCTGGCGTAAGTGTAGCTCCCCCTTTCTCGTCTATTTCCTCTGTATAAAGGGTGACATTGATGATGATTTGGGTACGAGATATAGTTGATGAATGAACACAGTTGGTTCATTTTGTTATTGCGCATTAGGTGTATGGTATAACGTGGGAAAATTTGCAAACGAGCTGGAGTCAGCTCAGACATTAGTTCATCTGGTGAATTTGTTGCTAGCTGCACTTACTTTTAACATATTTGAAAGGCGTCATTTGGCTTCCAGAATATTGGGAATGTTAACCTAAGGATTGTAAGATTTTCATAGAATCGTGGATCATGTTTCTTGTGAATTGTGATGTCCAATATAAATCTGAATCATATGTTGGAGCAAATGTTTCTGGACTCTGTCATCTTTCTTTTTATGCCTGTCATTTTACCATACTGCACCTGATCACCTGTTTTATCAGATGTTCCTGAATACTGTCATAGGGCTTAGCACAGTAGTTAATACCGTTTGATTTTAAAGAGGAAAACAGATACCAAAGGGTGCCAGCTAATCTTTGCAAAGTGTTATGCTATTCTCTCTGGGCGAAAATACTATAGGTTCAGTAATCAATCATCAGAATTTAAGTAACTCTCATAGCTATTGGCAACAATTGTAGTGGCTTTATGATTGTTCCGTGACCAATAGCTCCCGAAGTACTTGATGCATGCAGTGGTGCATATTTGTTTTGTGGACTCTGCATTTGTTTTTAGGAGTTAGCCTGCAAGAAAAAAGTTCTGATGCATGTGGCAGTAAGGTGCACTAGACAAGGAAGTAAAGGACCTAAAGGGTGTTCTTCATGGTGTAAATCTGAGTTCATCTGATACAGGAGAATCATCACTTTACTTTTGTGCTAGCACTGATACTTCTTCCAATTCCAGTATGTGTATGATATGAAATGTGCAAAAAGTCAAGACCTGTGCAAATTCTGAAAATTTGTACTAACAAACATGAAGCTGGTCAATGTAGTTTTTCCCTCTCTTTTATCTCTAAGGCTCTTAGACTATGTTCTTCTTAACCTGCACACAGACTTCCACCTTTTTAAGGAATTCAGCACTTAGCCACAGAAGCAAACAGCAGTATAACTGTACTTCACTTACCCTGTGATACATACTACTCCAGCCCTCTGGGTAGTTGTGTGGGGCCACAGCTCTCCCGGGTTGGATCTGCTGTTTCTGGGATTGCTGCTTTGCAGGTGGATCTGTCGAATTTTGATACTTATCCATCGATGCTGCTTTTTACAGGTTAGACAAGTCAACCTGTACTAATATCACTCCAAATTCAACATGTAAAGGTGTAAGAAGCTTTTCTCTGTTTTTTCTTTCTTTCATGGGGGCCTAATCAGATGACGCTGGGAGCATGTCGTCCCAATGCTGCGTAATGTGAGTTACTTCTTCGTGTCAAAGCAGCAATGAAACTGAAAGTTTGCAGGGCACTGTTCTGACAGTTAAGCAGGCCGACAGATTATCTACTGCGGCAGCAGGATTCTTATCAATTCCAATAGGTTTTTATGACCGTTGAGAGCTGTGTAATGAGAGCTGCATGATATTCTTATTCAGTCTGTAGTTGTGTTTTGTTCTGTAAACTTTCTGAGAATGTATCAAGCTGAAATTCTGAACATAATTGAATGCTTGTTCAAACGAATGTTCTCTTTGCATACTTGTGTTCTCTTTGAGATACTGTAAGTTGAATTTTGTTGCCAAAGCAAATTAGGCATTAATCTTTACTATATTGACCGAATTCTGAATTTGCTGTGAGATAGAGTATGCACCAGGCAGCCGCCGGGATAGTTGCTCTCACCCCACTTGTAAGGAGGACCATCTTCAAAATCCCATTAGTAAAGGCTGCTTCTCCCGCACACCACTCACGAATGCGTCTGCCACTCCGAAACACCAAATCCAGCGACATCCGGCTTTTCTCTACCGGGAATGCCCCTCCGTCCTCCTGTGAGCCAAATTGAACCAGGAAAAATCAAAACTGAGGCGAGCGACGCCGCCAGACCAGAGTGAGCCCGCGCCACGCCATGCCCGCGGCGGCGGCAGGGGAGGGCGGCGCCGCAGCAGGGGAGGGACGCGCCCCCGCGCCCGATGCGGCGGCGGCGCCCCCGGATCTTGCGAGGGCGACGGCGCAGGAGGCCGTCCGCACGCCCGATGCGCCTTGACTCTTCCCGAGCACGCGGCGCGATTGCCTGCTGCGAGCGCGCGACGCCGCCCCTGCTGCGCCTTGCCGCACGCGCAACGTCGCCCCTGCCGCGAGCGTGCGCCGTGCCTGACGCGAGAGGGTTGGTTCTTAATAATTTGATTAAACCCTTGTATCTTTAGACTTTTATTTGCATGTTTGGACAAATGGTTGGGTGGACTTGTTGAAATGTATAGTTGGATTTGTTGAAATGTATGGCCGGAAACATGTATGTGTGAAGAGGTCATGCCAAAATTTTCCTTATTTTTCCATCCTAAAATAAGTTTTTTTTTTCATTTTCGGGAATTTTTCAGTTAGTAAATAATCTTTTTTTCTTTTTTTTTCGATTTTTCCATGAATTTTTGAAGCATCTGATGATGTGTGATGGACTCAGGGGTAAAACCGGAACAAAGTCGTCTGTTTGAGAGCATTTTTGTATTTTAAAAAAACTAGTGCACTTACCAGTGGTATGAAGGAGATGATGTTTAGTAATGGGGTTTGGGAGACGACGCCCCTTATGCATGGTACCAGGGCAATTGGCCCGGCAGCCGCCAAGGAACTGAGGTTCTTTGGCATAGATTCTTGAGATGCTTCTGCTTCTACACTTAAACTGCCAAACAGGTGGTCTCGCAAAAAAAAAAAAAAAAACTGCCAAACAGGTGTTTGTGAAACAGCTTCTGATGAAAATGGCAGGGAGAATCTGTTCTCGTTTTGAACGGTGGAGCACAAGACGTAACCGAGCTTCTCGTGGATTCTTCCTGACACACACGGCAGGTGCACAACGGATCGGGTCCTCTGCAGTGTAGCACAAAATTCAGGCTACTGTAGCGAGGGAAACAGTAATTTACGAGGGACACACAGCAGCCTGAATTAACACTGTAGCGAACACTGTTAGAACAGTAGAGGGGTGTTCGTTTCACGGGGGTCTAAAATTTAGAGGGGTCTAAAAAAAGAATCTTATCATTTAAGAGTATCAAATAAAGTTTAATTACAAAACTAACTGCAGAACCCCTTGTCTAATTCGCGAGACGAATCTAATGAGGGTAAGCAATCCGTAGTTAGGCGATGGTTACTGTAGCACGACTGTAGCAAAACATAGCTTACTTAGGCTCGTTAGATTCGTCTCGTAAAGATGTACCCATCTGTAAAAAAGTTTTGTCATTAGACTTTATTTAGTAGTAGATTCTCTTTATTTAGAGGCCTCTAAAATTTAGCGCTAAAAGAAACGAACAGGGCCAGAGACGGTTATTGTAGCGAATTTGTTGCACTGTTTTGCGGGTGACTGTAGCACTCAATCGGATCCCTCCGTTTCTGATCGGACGATGGAGGATTAGGCTAATTCCCAGTACTGTAGCACCTCTGAATTGAAACCTTCGATTCAGAGGAGACCGGGCTCACTGAACAAAACACATTTGTGTTTGTTTAAAAAAGCCATAGATTACAAATTAAACATCCGAATTATGAACCGATTACACCGTCACGATCGTTGCAATGAGATCTTCAAAACTAGACCACACTTGACTATATTTTACAAACTTTTTAAAAAATAATTATTCAAACTTCATTTTATTAGTAATCATCTACTTATATTTAATTTATTTCTTGTACTTATTTTCATTTCCACAAGGTGTGGATGAAACTGATGTTTCAATTTTAAGGGTACTGCAGTTATTTCACATGCATAATTCATTTCATAAAATATTTGAAGAATTTGTTTTGCCAAACGGTCTGATTGGAGAACCTGTTTTGACAGAGAATCCAGAAAAAGCCAGAGAATCTGTTTTGCATCAAAATCCAGTGCAGAATCTGTTTTTTACAGAATCCGAAGCCCTGCCAAACATACCCTTAAATAAAGAATAATAAAACCTTGAGCAGTACGGATGACTGATCATTCGCTTCTAAAATACTAACTATCGATTAGAATTGGAGACACATGTAATGGAATATTGTCACTTTCATTTATCATCAACATAGATAATATATGGGCACAATCTGCAGAAACCTGGGGGCACTTTCGGTTACAAGTATCGTCTGTCATGTTGAAACCGGGAATGGCTAGTGCTCGTATACCATCCATATTACATAGCTCTCTGTCTTATTTCTGCTACTACCATTTGTTCAGCTTAAATACAGATTGCAATGTGACATATTTGGTTGAACTCTTTTTCTTTTTCTGAGTCAGCCCTGATTCTTCTAACAGGTATTCTAAAGTAAATCTCGTGACAAAGATAATGTTGATTTTTAACCCGCTTACTTTCCCCCCCCTTTTTTTTTGAGAAATTATACAGTACAACTCAGACACTCACAACGCACGCACACTCACCCCTATTAACGCACATACGCAAACCCTACCCCTATAAACATCGCCTACCGCTGAAAGCACAAATACCGTTAAATCCTAGAAAATTCGCTCCCACCGGGAGCCGAACCCAGGACCTCAAAGGTGCTACTCGGGTGCCTTAACCACTAGGCCAAGACCCCTTTCACTACTTTTCCCCCCGACTAACATGAAGGTCAAATTAATCCAGCAATTGAGCTGTTGTTTTTCAATATTAACTAGCAAGATCAAGCGGAGAACAATAATATTGAACCGTTCAACTCTTTTTACTGAAGAGCGATGGCACCTGAAGAGGTTGCACCAACGATCTCCAGTTCACAAATGTTGAGATGTACTCTGCGCAGTTCACATTCCGAAAGTTTTCTCATGCTTTGTCTTGCCTCACTAACAAGTCAAGATCTCTTGTTTCTGCTGAACCAAGAATAGTCTTCCAGAGATCCACGGCTGGTTGCGAAAGGGAAAAAGAAAAATGAATCTGCAACGCGTGTATGGTCTTTAGCTGCAGACTAGTAATCTCAACGAGTTTATCTCATTTTTCACTTTGAATTTAATGATCGTACGAGTTGAGTATTGGTGATAGAGTTAATGAGTTATCGCTCGAAATGAAATAAAAACATCCAGAATTTCGTGTTGGGATCCTCGAATTGATTTCCTGTGCATACCTGAGCCTGTAGGAAATCAGGTTCCCATTTTTTTATATAAAAAAAAGCATAATCTTAACCTGCAGGGCTACCTATAAAAAAAAACATATACTGTATTAGTTGCAGCGCATCTGATGGACGGTTAACCTTAACCTGAACCTGCAAAATACTCTGCACCCACTGTCATCGTGCTCGCCAACCCGTCGGCGGTCGGCCAGAGCATGAGCCAACAACGGATCGGCGGGCTCTGAATACGAGCAGATTCAGGTCGCAGTTCACAGCCGCCGACGTCCTAAACATCTGCAGTTCAGAGCTCCCAGAATCCAGGTTGAACCTCAGCTGGCACCTGACATGGCCATCACAGCAGGTTCTTGCGCTGTGCGGTAACCGAAACGAGCTTGTGACTTTGTGAGAGGACTATCAACAAACGCGTCTTGGGCGGGGTGGCTAAGTGCGAAGCACAGAACCTCGGACCTCCTTGGTTCCCGGAAACCGGCGTCCGTGTTCCGAACCTAGTGAGGACGAAGATCCTGCAACGCGCCTAATCTTGTTCGCAGGAGGCACGATGACCTTAGCATTCGGCGAACTGGGTCATCAGTCAGAGCAGTTTGATTTAGGCGCAGGGTTAAAGACTCTAGTTCAGCTTGAGCCGCAGAAGTAAGCCTGCTTCTGAGGGCAAGATTTAGTTCCAAATTGCCGTCAGTAAGAACTGCATTGACCGACATGTTTGGCCGCAAAGTGTGGGAGAAGAGTGCTGGATAATCAGTTGAAAGCGTCGGGTTCCCGTCCCACAGGTCTAGCCAGAAAGAGATCGATTTTCCGTCCTGTAACTGAACATGGGTGGATCTTCTGAATTGCTCCAGGTGCTCCATGATTGAAATCCAAGTTGGCGTGTCACTCCAGCTAAGATCTCCCTATGTTGAGTCCAACCATAATGCTGCTGGAACCATATTTGCCACGGCTCAGTTGGCCGATCATGAAGTCTGGATAGGAACTTCTGAACCAGACAGGAGTTCTGAATTTCCAGATCAGTATACGAAGAAGAACACATTGTCACAACTCGATGCTCTGGATCTGATTAGAGGGATATTGTCACGAAAGTCATTCAGCTTGCGCATTCATCCACTTAATCAGGTCCATTGTCACGAATGTGTTACGTTTGCTCTGTTGTTTGCGCAAGGATCAAGATACTTTGCTCTTGACGAACATGAACCTATCCTTCTGACACATATCCAAAGGGCTTCCTGTCTGGAATATCTACAGCGTGGTTCGTGTAACTTTTATCATCCACCAATCCAAACCGTCAGGAGGTGCAAATATCCTTCTCTTGCCTCTGTTGGTTCCAAACTTTTTGGGGTATATCGAATTTCATAGTTCCGGAACCTGAAACAGAGCGCTTAAACTTATCCCTTCTACAAGAAAAAAGAGTGAATTTTTTTCCTTTGAATCGGTTTCAGTTGCAGCCTATGTTCAAAATCTTCCAAAAGACTCTTGAATGACAGACCAGCTAACAGTGATACAGCCCTGCAAATGCTGTAGCTTGCAGATAGGACTATTTCTTTACTGTGGAACTTAATTTTGTAGAGTATTCCTTCAAAAAGAAAAGGAGGAAATTGATTAAACAACAAATGTGAACACAAAGAGGCGTGAAGACTGAATCAAGGACATGAAGTCATGAACCAACATCTTCACTATTGATCAAATTTATGTGTACCATTGAATACTATGAGGAGTTTCATGAAGCAGCTAGTGAATATCATCAGTAAACATTGTTACTTTCAACAATTATATAGCGTGAGCCGGTGTTTTATCCAGAAGTAGTATGAGTTGACAGTAGAATATCAGACAACCAGAAACATGTTCGCAGGTTCGCAGGTGTTGAATACAACTTCTGCTCCTGCAACGCTCTGAAATACTACCCAATTTTCTTCTGAAAGTTCAGACTGCAACTCTGTCAGTGTTTGTCACCGCATTGGCATGTAACCGGTCGCCAGATTACAGGCTTACACCGATGGTACATCACTCCCATTCCCATAGTCCGTCCTTGGCGCAATGGCACCAAGGCTCAATGGAATAGGACCAACAGATAGTTGAGGCCGACTGATGGGAAGTTTGCTGTTCGTTTTGGGACGGAGGGATTACATACTACCAGGAGCGATTATAGATGTTGCTTCTCCATGTGCATGACATAATGAAGGAACTGAATGTGAAAGAACTCATGTGATCGGCAGAAATTGCAATGATTCATTCATTTCCAAACTACATAGGCACATAGCAGTCGACAGCAGTACATTGGTGCAACAACCCAAAAACAAATCGAAAGATTACAATGACAGCGGCTGTTAGCTATAGATGGAACTTTATGGATGCGAGCTTGGGATGCGGAGCGGGGCGGTCGAAGAAGGAATGCGAGACGAGGCTCTCACTGAACACCAGGAATGAGGGAGCCGAACGGCAGTGCACTTCCTTGCGCATTTTCTTCTCTTTGAGATCGTACAACCTGACCACAGGGCAACCTGGACCTCCAACAAGGATGGAGGAGGAGCCGTCCCCTGCAGAAATTACCGTGCTCATCACCAAGAATCCTGCGTTGGGCGGGGACACCTGCAGCCGAAGCCGCAACGTCCAGGGCTCCACCGCGCAGTTGTGCACGAAAGTCCATATGTCAAGCTGCGTTACGCACGCCATGGTAGCGGCGCAAATCCCCCCATCATCTAGCTCAAACAGGGACGTCATCATTGTAGCACCAGGCGGCGGCGATAGAAGCCCGAACATCTCGTGAACCGTGTGGAACGCGAGGATCATGCCTCCCGTGCGAGCGGCTATAGGGTGACAAGAGGACCAAAGCAGAGCCCCGCGGTGGCACACGGGCACCGGGTACCCCATAATTGTCGGACGGTCTGCAGGAGCGCGCGCCAGTCGCCGGGGCTCGGTGGCGCCGGCCGACAGGATGTAGTAGTAGTCCTTGCACTCCCCTGCTTCTTCTTCTACTACACCATGGCAGAGAAGGCGGTACTCGCCGGACGGGCCGTGGAGGTAGAAGCCGCAGGGGAAGGCGGTGACGCATGCTAGCACCGGCAGGTTGGTCCACTGCCGTGTCATCGGGTTGCACACGATGTAGAAGCCCGGGCGCTGCTGCACTACTAGCAAGCCGTCCAGCGAGTACAGAACTTTGCGCCAGATCGCGATGCTGCCCGGGTGCCGCTCGGTTGGGTCACACAGGAATCGACGGCCGTCCTCCTCAGTCGAATTGTCGTCGTCGAGGGAGAGAGGCATGGTGCTCACCGTCAGGGATTCCGGGAAGACGAGCATCTCGCGCGGGCGGCGTGCGGCGTGGGTGGCGAGGAAGGATGGGTCGGTGGTGATGCGGAGCCAGCTCTTGCAGACGGCGCGGCAGCGAAGCACGGACTTGGAGGGGAGGCGGAGGAGGATCTCGACGACGGCGTCGTCGCACAGAACAACCTTGTGCTGGCCTGGCGTCTCCATCTTCTTTGATCTGAACTGCGGCCGCCGAGTCGATCAGATCTCACACCCGTCTCTTCTTTCTCGGAGGGGAGGGAGCCGGATGCAGCGATCCCCGCCCCCGGCCACCATATATAGATCACGTTGACTGTGCGTGTACGTCTTGATCTGGGTTGGCAGAATCCGAGTCGATTCGGAAACTGGCGATCGGCTCTATAATAACGCTCCGTGGCAAATCAACATGGGTCCTGGGCACCAAATAAAACTGGCGATCGGCTCTAGAGTAACATTAAATTTGTTTGCGCTTTTCTGTTTACAGAATTGGCCGACCAGTTTCCTCGCCCAGAAGAGTTGTGAAGTATGCTGGTTTCCATCGATCCGTGGGCAGTTGTGCAGAGATCGATCTTGCCGCCGGCGCAGATGAGATATCGAACAGAGCCACATGCGGGCATGCAACGATCCTCTACATCGTTTTTTTTTTCTTTTTTTTTTGTGAAACCCTTCTTGTATTAAAATCACTCGTGATTACATTCTGAAGCAAGAATGCCTAGCACACACGATGGGGCAACATGCCACTCACCCACCTGTGTTACCAACATTCCCTGCTTAGCAAGTTCATGGGCCACTCTACATCGGTTGATGAATCACTCTCGGACATCTTTTGACCGATTGAATCACCCTCGGACTCTGAATCGGTTGGATCCGAAACTGCCGACTCTGCTTTTTAACGGCGACGTACATTTTGCCGCTGCCTTCGTGGTTAGTGGTTTCCGAAACATGCACAAGTTTCAGCCAGATTTTTGGACATGCCGTGCCCGTACGTCCTTATCGGTCGTTGACGCCCAAGCCACCGTCCGAAGCTTCCTTCTTCAACGAATTATCCCTAAATCTACCCACAAAATTCATCTGAAATCAGGTTAATTCCAATCGTGACTGACCTGCCACTTGCGTTCCCGATGCTGCTAGAGGCACTAACGAATGACGTACAAGGCCCTGTTCGTTTCTTTTAGCGCTAAATTTTAGAGATTTTTAAACAAAAAAAATCTAGTACTAAATAAAGTTTAATGACAAAACCTTTTTACAGATAGATACATCTTTACGAGACGAATCTAATGAACCTAATTAATTTATGTTTTGCTACAGTAATGCTACAGTAACCATCATCTAATCATGGCTTAATTACCCTCATTAGATTCGTCTCGCGAATTAGACCAGGGTTCTGCAGTTAGTTTTGTAATTAAACTTTATTTAATATAGCTTATCTAGAATTTAGACCCTTCTAAAATTTAGACCCTCATACGCCGAACACCACTAAGGTATAGTTTCTTACGAACGGTTGTGCTCTGTTTAGCCGGCTAGTTGGTTCACCGTTCCAGGGATCGGAATGGTCCAGTATACTGCGAAGGCTTTACTCTGCACTTTAACCGACTTTCAGGCGTCTGCAACTAAAATAGGATTGGGCTTTTCTGACGAGAGTTAGACACTGGCATACACACGAGCACTGTTCATCTTGATTTCAAGCAGTGCTTACATTTGGCGGTGACAAATTTGAACTCCCAATTCGAGGAGAAAACTAGCCAGATTAGTTCATATTTTCCAAGGTTTGAGAGTTTGTGATTCTTTAAGGTAGTTGCGAGCTCTTATTATTTTATGAGTAAAGTGCATCCCAGGTCCTTTAACTAATTCAGAATTCTCATCTGCGTCCATGAACTCTTAAAACAAAGATTTGGGTCCTTAAACTATTTCAGGGTTCTCATCTAGGTCCATAAACTCTTAAAATGACATTTAGGTCCCAAAACTATTTAAAAATTCTCATATGGGTCCATAAACACTCAAATCAAAATTTGGTTATCTAATCTTGTTTGAAGCTTAAACAGTCATTCAAAATATGACTCGCCTTTGAATCATTATGACATCATGTGCAATGTTTGGATTTCCATTGCTACCGGTAATACCATAACAATCCAAATATCTGGTTTTCCAAAAAACCAGTCTGGAAACAAAACAAAATTCAAATTCCAAATTTTGAATCTAAAAATCTGTCAAAATGTCTAGGAAACCAGACTAAATTTTGAAAGCCAGCTCAGTGAGGAAAAATAGAAAAAAGTGCACACAAAATCATTTTTAAAAAATTTAAAAACAAAAATTGATGAACAGTGTAAATCAGACCGGTGAAAACAAGGCTATCAGTACCTGACCAAAATCTTCGTTTTGAGAGTTTTTTTTATCCCAGATAAGAACATCAAAATTGTTTAGGGATCTTAATCTTTATTTTGAAAGTTTTTGAACCCAGATAAGGCCACCAAAATTGTTTTGGGACCTAAATTGTCATTTTAAGAGTTTATAGACCCATATGAGAATCTTGAAATAGTTTAGGGATCCAAATCTTCATTTTAAGAGTTCATGGACCTAGATGAGAATCCTGAAATAGTTTAAGGATCTAGGATGCACTTTACTCTTATTTTATCTCATGATATTTGTCATCCATTCATCAATTTTGATTCTTCTCTAACTATTTCGTTCATTGGAATGCCAGTACAATAGTACAATGGTTTATGTTTATACTTATATTCTAAACAACAACGTTTATCATTTACAACAAGAGGTTCACTATTGGTGTTGAGCAGAAAAAATGTAGTTTATGGTTGTAGGATTTTTGTTATCATTAAACATTGTGGTGTTATTGTAGGGATGAAACTTTGTTTTCTAAATAACTTGTGCAAATTTGGGATGGTGAGGTCTGGGCTTATGGAATTAATGAAGCATTCAAAGAGATTTTTACGATTGTGAGAGGTAAAATACCTTTTTCCTTGACTTGTTCATTTTTGTTGACAAATGTGATTGTTTATGCTAGTTGCGAGCTCTTATTATTTTCTCTCATGATATTTGTCATCCATTCATCAATTTTGATTCTTCTCTAACTATTTCATTCATTGGAATGAAAATACAATAGTGTAATGATTTATGTTTATACTTATATTCTAAACAACAACTTTCATCATTTACAACAAGAGGTTCACACTTTGTGTTGAATAGAAAAATTGTAGTTTATGATTGTAGGATTTTTGTTATCATTTAACATTGTGGTATGGGCTTATGGAATTAATGAAACATTCAAAGAGATTTTTACGATTTAGAGGTAAAAGAAATGTTGAGATCTATGCACGAATATAAAGATGAGCAAATTTTGCAAGATCTTCTATATGTCATGAAAAGTGACATACCAATGAAGTTATATGCTTAGATATTATGTAAGTAAGCAAGCTTCTAGTAGTGAGATTTTAATAATGGTAACAAGCTTATTATTCAGCTCTATATTCGGCTCCGTAGGTTAGTTTTTACATTTCTGACCGCAACTTAAGGAGCGCACCAATCACCATTGAATGCAAAATCCAATGTCTGTTAAAAATTACCTAACTAACAATTAATCAACTAACAATTAGTCAGTTGCATGCTTAAAGTCTTGACTAATTATAAATTTATACTATAGAGATTACTATTAGTCTATTAGTTAAAAGAATGGACTAATATGATTACTATTAATTTTTTGGTGGACTAATAATCAGTCTTGTTTGGAGCCTCGATGGGTCCAGATAGGGCCTAAGTACATGATAATATCTTCTATGTGACATCACACAGCGCCATGCTAATCAGTACATGCTCGCCTTGACAACAGGATGTGATTGGTGCATTGTTTTTTTTTTAAAAAAAAGACAGGAGCACTGTCATTCATTAAGGTAGGAATAGAGAATTACAACCTAAGGTATAAATTCTAGACTCATCAACGGGGTGGATATGAGGAAACGGAAAAAAAAACAATTGGAGCCACTCAACAAAACAGCCAACCAAACACCTACTAACAACAACCAAAGGAGTGATGGTGCTGGCGTGCTCCGTTACAACAGACATGGTCGGGCAACAATGACGAACTGGAAGGTCATAAGGAAACTCGGTAGAAGATGACAACTACTCCGCGGAGCCCTCTTCACTTTGCTATTTTTCCGGAGTCGTGCGTGCGACTGATTGCCTTCTTCTCTTTCTTCCTCGTCTCGGGCGCTTGTGCTAGCTTCTTGACCTCTTGCATGATCATAGCCAGTCTGGCAGCTTCAATGCTGCCCGCTTGCCTACGAGTCGCCGTAAAGGCCAAGAGCCCATCAGCTTATCCAACTTGACAAATACCCTTTTCTTGGTCAACATGTCCCGAGTCACTTTGAAGGCAGGTTTAGGACGTTTGATCTTGTGTCGGACCCTATTTCTGAAATCTGATGTGCATTCTGTATCAGTCCCTGAATCAGTAGCTGATACGCACAAGAACACAGATATAATATTCAAAAGCATACTTCGAATTAGTAAAAAAGTAATATATCTGATAGATGACACCATTAGTGGCAGTACGAAAAGGATTTATAACTATCCAAGTCCATCCGACCGACTAATGGTGAAACAGACAGCGGAAAACCATGGCCCATAACCACAAGCAGACTTAGGAAGCAGAACCGAAAACCCAAACGTCGTCTTCACCTACGAAGGCTTCTCCTACTAAACCAACAATTACAAACACGTGAGTACATAAGGTACTCCGCAAGCCCTACACCAATCAAGGGTATAAATACATGCATATATAGTCTTAGCAAGGAGTAGGCTGTATGGTTCATTTGCAGAAAGCAAACTTTATGCAGGGTTTCAGCAATCAAGGATCACAGATAAAACAGGGATTTGATTGTCATATTTTTAATTGGTTGGCCCTGAGGGAGAATGATTCAATCCCACCAGTTCCCATATTTTAGTTAGGCCTTCCGACACGAATGTCATAACGACCCGGCTCAACAGCCAACACTTCCAAAACACGGGCGTCTATACACCCACTCACACGTCAAGGAGTCATAGAGGTGGCTAATCAGTGCGACGCACATGAATGTGTCATATGCCGTGACAATGTCCAATCGATTGAATTTTATACTCTACAGAGGTTGTACACTTTTCACACAGGCTATGCACTTTTGTACGGAGAGTAACATAACGCCTCAATCATTTTCTCCGAGTAGTCCCACAAGCCCACCATGAGGATTAGGAGCTTCCAAATATCAAAGAGGTGTACGACACCATTGGCCAAGAGTACTGGTATACCTTCAAAGTGCTCCTAACCCCCGTTTGCCACTACCAGCCACCAGATGGAACTTGCTTGCAGGAGTACCGAGAAGGTAGGAAGAGGTCTTGCCCATTCAGGGTCTGTAGTTGTACGGAAATCATTATGTATACAGTCACAAGAACCGATCCTTATGTGGCTGAGCAAGCACCATGTCCCACACTAGGGGTCTATCACACCATCATCAATTCACTAGTGTCCTTGCTCGCGATCCAACCCATCCCATCATCACCGTCACCATCATCACCTAACACAGTTGTGCTACTCCCAACCCATATATTACTCACGCCACCAAACTCGTTTAACACATTTATAAAAGCAAGTATGTAAGTATGGTGTAGCAATGTAGAAACATTGCGAGGGGTCCTAAGCAGCTTCTAGTAGCAAGGTGAATGTGCCATCATAGAAATGATGGAACAATCCTAAGGTTATCAAGGTGATGGGTAAACAAGGGTAAACAAGGATCTGTATATTAATGCCTAATACGGGGCATTAATATCAGTGAGCAAGTAGGTCAATAACTACACAAGAAGTAAAATAACAAGTAATGCATAGTACGAGAAGGCCATATGGGTGCATTGCAAAAACAGTAGGTTCAATCATGATCAAAGAGAAGTAGAGTTTGCCTGATAAATGTTAGCCTAATCTTCAAGTTCTAGATCTTCAGACTCTTCTTGTCGGAGTCGATGTCTTCAAGTCCTTCCTCAAAACTCGGGTCTTCCAAGCTGGGGTCTTGTAGCTCCTTCTCGAGTTCCTCGTTAGCTATACGTATTAATGCTAAAATAAATACTAACGCATAAACAAATAAACCAAATAAGAATCAAATAAAATACAAGAGAGAGTTCGGAGGACATGGTTGGGTTCAGGGAGACGAACAGGGTTGAACGGAACAAGAATCATCGGAATCGGAGTTCGAACGGTAAAGATATGGTTTGAGGGGGCTTAGAGGGTTAACTATGACGAATTTGTGTATGAAGGGTGTTTGTAAAGGTTTGTGGAGAAGTACCAAAGGGTACTATACGTTTCTGCGAACGTGTGAGCGCAAGAATCGCTCAAAACAAAGATGTGGTTGAAAAGGTATGGCTATTTGAAGGTTCTAGGGACTTAACTGCAATTGCAGAAATATTTTGAGGGCTTGACAGTAAGAACAGAAAGGTGCTAGGGACCTAATGGTAATTACAGAAAGTTTAGGGGCTTTGCTGTGAAAAGACGGGGGCTGAAATATAATTACAAAAAAGTTTAGGGGTGTTTCTGTAAAAGGCAGGAGCTAAACATAATTATTACAAAGATCAGGGGCTTATCTGTAAAAGTACAGAGCCCGGGGATTTTCTAGGATTTCTGGATAATCTGGGACGTTGGATCTGAAATGGAGATGGTACGGATTTTATGAAATCGAAGGGGTATGCAATGTCTAATCTGGGACGTCGATCTGGTGATGAATGGTTGGCGTGTCTCCGGCGATGTGGTTGGCGGCCGGAAGCAGCGTGGCGGCGGCGCCTTGGCCAGGGCTCGCCGGAGCGGCCTATCCGGCGTTCCTGTGGCTCATCCGCGATGGGGAGATGTTAGGGAGAGAGAGGAGGGGGTGGCGCACTCACCGGGATGATCGCGCAAGGGCCGGAAGTGGCGGAGGAGGTTGCAGACGGCGAGGCGCGGAGCGCGCCGGTGGTGCTCGACGGAGGAGGCATTGGAGCGGCCCTCGTCGTGTTTGCGTTGGACGGGGAGGTGCGCGGTGTCAAGGCGGAGCAGGGCGACAAGGTTTCGTGGGTGGACTCGTCGTGGAAATGGCCGGTGATGAGCGGGGCGGCAGCGCGCGGCGAAGCTTGGTGTCCGCGCGTCCACGGCCTGAAATTCGCTTGGCGATCTTTCCAGGGAGGATGAGGTGTGCGTGGAGTCACACAAAGGACATGGGAGAGGGAGAAAGAGGCTTGCCGGCGGCGAATTTTGTGGCGGCCGGAGATGGGGAAGAAAAGGGGATTCGAGCAATTAGGCGGAGGTAGAGGTGGGAGCTCACCTTGGAGTGGTCGAGGGAGTGTGATAGGTCATGGCGGAGCTCCAGGGGGGGGGGGTTATATAGGGCGCGGGTGGCCGGAGTGGCGGGAACGCCGCGGGCGGCGGTGCGGGCACGTGTGCGCGCGCGTTTGAAAGGGAGCGGGTGAGGAGCGGGCGCGTTTGCGAGCGCACGTGTTTGGCGCGCGGCGCGGGGCCCGTGCGGAGAAACTCTACGTGGCGGCTCGGCGGCGTTTGGCGCGGGGAAAACAGTGGGCGACGCGCGGCGGCGGATTCTGCGGCGCGGCGCGGGGTGACGGCGTCGTCCGCGCGGGGAGACGGCGTCGTCCACGCGCTCGGGCTGGGCTGGCTAGGCCAAGGGAAGGGAAGTGGGGCGTGTGGCCCAGTGGAGTGGGGGATGGAGAATGGGCCGAGGGAAATCGGCCCAGGAGCCGGGAGGGAAAAGGAAATAGTTTAAACATTTCTAAACTCGGTGAATTTCAAATAAAACAAAATGAACTCCAAATAAGCTCAAACAAATTCGAATAAATTCGTAAATTCAAATCCTAATATCTAACAATCATGTTGACAAGTCCCTTTTTAATTATATTCTAAAAGTTCCATTTTCCTATATTCTTGAGCTAATATAGCTTAGAGTTTTATTTTTTTGAAAATGCTAAATTAAATGAGGGGGGATAAATCAAACACTTGAGCACAATTTTATTTTTAGGAAATTTCCCATTCTAGGTAAGATTGGACTAATTTAGTGCATTTCATTTTGAAAATTCAATTGGAAGGTAAGAGTAGGATCAAAAATTTAAATTCGGAGTGATTTTTGCTTTGTTTTAATTTGCTTTGAAATTTGGGATGTGACATCTTGGCAACTGCTTTTTGGTTGCAGCCCTGGTTGCCCTCCCGACTCACAACCAAAGCTTCTTTCTTAGGCGATACGATGAGTTGAGAGTTGAACATCTGAGAACTGGAAACGATTTCTCTGCTTTACTGCCCGTGCACGTGCCCGTGTCGTGCAGTTACTGACATGCGAGCTAGGCACGGACACGAGGCCACACATCCCATTGCTTGAGAACTACTCCATAGACCAGTCAGACACCCTCATCAGAATAATCACTCGGGGAACTTTATTGGTGTGAGATGGGGATGCCGAGGGGCGTCGTCGAAGAAGGAATGTGAGACGAGGCTCTCACTGAACACAAGGAATGAGGGAAAAACCGAGTGGCAGTGCATTTCCTTGCGCAGTTTCTTCTCTTTGAGATCGTACAACCTGACCACAGGGCAACATGGGTCTCCAACAAGGATGGACGAGGAGCCGTCCCCCGCAGAGATTATCACGCTCATCACCAAAGTCCATATGTCAAGCTGCCTCAAATTCCATGTGCATGTTTCTCACCATGTTCTTTACATGTATGTTACGTTTCATAATTTTTCAAAACTTCTAAATAGATTTTTCAAGAGGATTTTCACGATTCCACCAAATAACTGGTTTGCACTGAATATTTTCCCCAAGTGTCAGCCAGATTTTTGGACATGCCGTCCGTCCTTATCTGTCGTTGACGCCCAAGCCACCGGCCAAAGCTTCCTTCTTCAATGAAATATCCCCAAATCAAATTCGACTATTAAATTTTAATGTGAACCATCAAATACTTTTCGTGTAGCAGTATTATAGTGTTGTGCCACACTGTTCCTTCATCTACACATTTAGAGTGATTTCTGATGAAACAATTTTTTTTTTGCGATGATGATGCCTAGTAGTATTAGTGTATCTAATAACGTGGCCATAATGTATTTCGTTGTTAAACATTAACTTGATTCCAGATTATCTAATTTGTACACCAAACAATCTCCAATCTGTTTATCCACAGCAACAGCAAGTGCTGAAAGAGATGTAATTTATCAGAAATGCCACTGAAAAAGAACCATCAGGAACGTTTAGTTAAATGGAAAACTTTATGGACTTTATTTAGGTCGGGGCTGCGAGGTGAGTTGAAGAAGGCGTGCTGGACGAGGCTCTCACTGAAAACCAGGAACATGGGGGTTGCAGGGCCGAACTCGAGATCTCTACACAAGATCATCTTCCTTTTCAGATCATAGAGTCTGCCCACATAACTACCGGGGTCACCAATGAGGATGATGCCACTGGCAATAGAGATTACCTTGGTCACCGTTGCGTTGTTACGGTACAGGCAGGTCAACGGCACCTGGACCCGATGGCACAGCGTCCAGCTCTCGGAGCCTTCCAAGGCCCATATGTCCAGGGACATCAAGTCCTTCTGCATTGCGGCGACGCAGAGCTCACCGTCTAGCTCGAGCAGGCTCCTCATCATGTCCCCGGCGCGCTCTGGCGGCCGCGACATCAGCCGGAACGTCTCGGCGACCGTGTCGAAGGCCAGCATCTTGCCGGTGCGAGCGGCTTCAGGGTGCACGGAGAACCAGTGGAGGAGACCACGATGTGCCACGGGGAGTTCATAGAAGACCACCCTCTTGTTGCGAGCCGCTTCAGCCTGCGCGGTTAACCAATGGATGAAACCGCGATATAGCACGGGGGGTTCAAAGTCGTCGACTGTGATGCTGCTGCTAATAATCGGGTCATCAGGAGCCCGCCCTATGCGACGGGGCAGGGTGCCGCCGGCCGAGAGGATGTAGTAGTAGCACCGGTTTCTTCTTCTTCCGTCCGAAACAGAGTCGTGGTCTTTTTCGGCTCCATGGCACCGGAGGCGGTACTCGCCGGAGGAGCTGTGGAAGTAGAAGCCGCACACGGAGGCGTCGGAGCAAGGTTCCGGAGCCAGCACCGGGAAGTTGGTCCACTGCCTGGTGGTCGGGTTGCAGATGATGTAGAGGCCCGAACGTTGCATCAGGACAAGCAGGCCGTCTAGGGAGTACAACACGTCGAAGCCGCGGCGGCCATCGTCGGTTTCGCCCTGCTGCTGCTGCTGTCGGTGGCAAAGAAAGCGACTGTCGCGACGTGCCTTCCGATCGGGAGACAGGAGGAGGGTTCTCACCTCCGAGGGTTCGAAGTGGGAGCGGATGATCATCTCGCTCGGGCGGTGCGCGGCGTGGGCGGCGAGGAACGAGGGGTCCGTGGCGATGCGGAGCCACCTCTTGCAGACGGACCGGCAGCGGAGCACGGCCACCGCCGGGAGGCGGACGAGGATTTCGACAAGGGCGTCGTCGCACAGTAGTCCGCCGCTTTCCATCGATCGATCTTTGGGCACGCTAGCTCTTGCCGGCCGCCGGCGCCGATGGATAAGATCTCCGGCCCTTCTTCTTTTCCTCAAAAACTGACCGAGCCGCATATACACCGACCCCCTCCGTAGCTATGTATAGGTTCATTCAATGCGTTGGCCGTCGATCGTATCCCTGTCCATTGCGTTTGATCGCATTGGAGTTCCAACCAAATTCAACCCTCATTTTTCCTAACTCAAAATCATAGGTCAAAGAATATTCCCGGATAAAGGAACGTGGGAAACCTCTGCTTCCTCCAAAAATAAATGCAGATTCTACACTTATTTTTACACCCGAGCTAAAATTCAGACAAGCTAGGCGTCCGGTTTGAGAGCCTACACAAACTTAACTGCATCAGTGGCGATGCGGAGCCAGCTCTTGCAGACGGCGCGGCAGCGGAGCACGGACTTGGACGGGAGGCGGACGAGGATCTCGACGACCGCGTCGTCGCACAGAACAACCTTGTGCTGGCCTGGCGTCTCCATCGTCTTCGATCTCCTTGTGCAACAACTGCTGCTGCCGAGTCGATCCGATCTCTCACACCTCGTATATAGATCGTGTTGACCACGCTTGCGTCTCACCCTCGGATACCGCGGGCGCCCGCGGTGGCAGAATCCGACTCGATTCGGAAACTGGCGATCGCAAGGCTCTAGAAAGTTTTGACTCGCTGCGGCAAATCAACCTCGGCTCCGTTGGGGGACGGCTATTCCGCGCGCGCGCGCGCTCGGAGGCCACCGAGCGCATCCGGCCAGACAGCAACCGACAAGGCTGTCGGGTGGCTGCCGCACCGCTTCGGCCCGCTCCCACACGCATGCATGCAAGTGGTTGCGCGGTGTGCACAGGCCTGATGGCCCACGGACATAGTGTTGCGTCCTTTTTTTCTTTTTGCTTTCTTCTTTTCTTTTCTCACAAAGTTATGAAGAAAAACTTTCTGTAGCAACTTGGAAATGAAAGTTTGAAAACAAAAGTTTGAACGAAAGTTTGAAAATAAAAGTTTGAAGACGAAAGTTTGAAAACAAAAGTTTGAAGACGAAAGTTTGAACAAAAGTTTGAAAATGAGAGTTTGAACAAAAGTTTGAAAAACGAAAGTTCGAACGAAACTTAGAAAATGAAAGTTTGAACGAAAGTTTGAAGACGAAAGTTTGAAGATAAAAGTTTGAATGAAAGTTTGAAAATGAATTTTCTTGAAGGAAGAAACGAGAGAGAAAAGATATGGCTTACGTGGGACCCACATCTGCACTGTTGCACCACGTCACCGCAGTGCAAGCTGGTGCACGTGGACGTTTCTGAGGCCCCCCTATGTGCATGCAGCAGTGTTGCTCGAGCAACTCACCGTGTGGAGTCCGTGAGCCATGCGTGCAGCCGGGCCCGGCATGCGCGCGGCCCCACACAACGCGACGCGCGAGGTCGCGAACGCGCGGGCGCGTGCGGAACAGGAAATCCGGCTCCGTTGATCCTCAGGTTCGCCTACACAACCCTCGTCGTCGTCCTGGTCCTCCTACAACTCCTCGCCATTGCTCTGATAATGAGATTGCCTCGTCATGGTAGCTGGAACTCATCACTGACACCAGTCGTCAGTGACACTGTGACAGGGAGCTGTGATCGAAATATTAAATATATGCAGGTGTAATCGCAGGTGCCGCCCAGGCCGTCGCTCGTGGTGCTGGCCAACGTGGCCATCATGGTCGTCTTCGCCGGCACTGGGATCATCGGCGCGGTCGCGTCCGACACCGGCAAGTTCAAGCTCTTCATGCGACATCGTGCTGAACTGATACAGGGCTGACCGACAAGCGGACGTAGCTTGTTTTGGCGTTTTCGTTCTCCCGTGCTTGGTTTGGAACATGTAGAGCATACAACATACTACGACATCATCATCTCAAATAAAAATCTATTACATCATAAATCACACTCGACTCTAAATGTAGATGAAGGAAAAGTGTGGCACAACACTAATACTACTACACGAAAAATATTTGATGATTCACATCACATTTAATAGTCGAATTTTATTTGGGGATAATTCGTTGAAGAAGGAAGCTTCGGGCGCTGGCTTGGGCGTCAACGACCGATAAGGACGGACGGCACGTCCAAAAATCTGGCTGAAACTTGTGCATGTTTTCGGAAACTAGAGAGTCGGCAGTTTCGGATCCAACCGATTCAGACTCCGAGAATGATTCGATCTGTTAAAAGATGTCCGAGAGTGATTCAACGCAATGGACCCTACTACTATATATATGTAGAGGATCGTTGCATGCCCACATGCGGCTCTGTTCAAGATCTCATCGGCGCTGGCGGCAAGATCGATCTCTGCACAACTGCCCACGGAACGGATCGATGGAAACCGGCGGTGTGCTGTGCGACGACGCCCTCGTCGAGATCCTCGTCCGCCTCCCGTCGGTGTCCGTGCTCCGCTGCCGCGCCGTCTGCAGGAGGTGGCGCCGCATCACCACCGACCGCTCCTTCCTCGCCGCCCACGCCGCCCGCCGCCCGCGCGAGATGGTCATCACATTCAGATACGATATCTCGGCAGTGAAAGCCATGCCTCTACCATCTCTCGATGATCCGAAGATGCGGCCGGGACGCCTCCGCTTTCTCTGCGACCGAGGCGTGCGACGCCCGGGCAACGGGGCCTTGCTCGACACGTACGACGTGTTGTACTCCCTCGACGGCCTGCTCGTGCTGCGGCAACCCCCGGGCCTCTACATCATATGCAATCCGACGACCAGGCAGTAGACCAACCTGCCGGTGCTGACTCCACATCCATGTTTCAAGGCCTTCCCGTGCGGCTTCTACTTTCACGGCTCCTCCGGCGAGCACCGCCTCTTGTGCCATTGCTTGCACTGGGAGGAAGACCAAGACGGGGACAGGAAGCGCCACTACTACATCCTCTCGGCCGGTCGCCGCGGCACCCCAGCTCGACGACTGGGGCGTGCTCCAGCTCCAGACACGCCACTCAACAGCACCAAGTATGACCATCCCGTGGCTCATCGTGGCATCCTCCACTGGCTTTCCAAGCACCCCGAGGCCGACCGCACCGGCAAGATGCTGGCGTTCAACACGGCTTCCGAGACATTCCGGCTCATGTCGCGGCCGCCGGAGCGAGCCGGCGGCGACGCCTCGAGGACCCTGTTCGAGCTGGACGGGGAGCTCGGCGTCGTGGCCATGCGGAACGAAACGTCGCTGGACATCTGGGTGCTGCGTGACTACGAGGCGGAGAGATGGACTCGTCACCATCGGGTCGAGATGCCGCCGACGATATGCGGTGACGTCTTCAGGGTGACCATGGTACTCCCGATTGGGAGCGATGCCATCCTGATGGGAAGCCCCAGCGTACAATGTCAAAGAGAAGAGGATGCACAGGGATATCGACGTCCGCCCCGTTTCTCCCACGTTCTTGGAATTCAGTGAAAGCATTGTGCCTCACGCCTTCTTCGAGTCTCCTCGTCGGTGGTCTC
The DNA here is from genome assembly GCA_007726485.1 of Eragrostis curvula. NCBI lineage: Eukaryota > Viridiplantae > Streptophyta > Magnoliopsida > Poales > Poaceae > Eragrostis > Eragrostis curvula. Next base: position 37,578,648 of record CM017445.1, on the reverse strand, counting down.
ACCTGCCTTTTGCTCTCCCTCTGTCCAAGTTGATTTCTTGTCTGACAAAGGGTCGAACCGAACCGTGCATGGTGCAGTGAGACGCCGTTGGGGCGGAGCCAGGGCTGTTTTGTCTGACAGAGGTCGAACCGCGGTGCAGGGAGACACCATTGAACGGTTCACACTAGTGGACCGGCCAAGAATAATGGGGTACTAGGTGCCCGTGTGCCATCGCGGTGCTCTCTTTTGGTCCTCTTGTCACCCTATAGCCGTTCGCACGGGAGGCATGATACTGGCATTCCACACGGCTCACGAGACACTTGGGCTCGTGTCGCCACCGCCGCCTCCTGGTGCTACCATGATGGCGTCCGTTTGAGCTAGACGATAATCTCTGCGGGGGCCTCTTCCATCCTTGTTGGAGGCCCAGGTTTCCCTGTTTTTTTTTTAGAGAGAAAAGGGAGCTTTTATTTAACACCCCGGCTTCTGAAGAAGCCTGAAAAGGTTCGAATTACAAACAAAAACAACAAAGCGAAAAAACAAACTACAAACAGACATTACGAACAACCATGCTAAAATCCAGACCCTACGAGCTAATCTCTTCCTGCAAAACGTTTCTGTCACTTTCATCATCTCATCTACACTACTGTTGCTTGTCCGGCACCTCCCAGCCTTCGCCTTCTGTCTTCTGCTGAAGCTCCTCCGCAACGCTCCTGCGATGTGATTGCCTGCAAACAAAATACATGACAATATCGCCCTCTCATCTGTGTCCCAAACACAGCTCATATCAATCTGTGTATCACCAGCCATTACCAGCAAGCACATTAGCAATACCATAACATTGCCCCATGATAAGAATTCAACACAGTAATCTCTACTTAACAGTGACTGAAAGTTTACATCATTTTGTCTCCCATGAGACCACAAGTCCACCTCTCTCGACCACATTACATTTGATTTTGCACTAATCATTTGTAGCAGGCAGAGTTAAAATATCTTGCCGGTGTCTTCCCAAGTATTCCTGCAGGCTTCCCCATTGCCTTGTCAACCTCTCCCTTTCTCCTGTATTCAGTACAATCGACCACAATTTAGTATAGCTCAGAGTTGACAACATAATTTGTTCAAGTGAAAACAAATATCTTTCCCTGAATGTGGCACCATTGCGCCACTTCCAGATTGACCACAACAGTTCACAACCCCAAATCCTACTCAGGTTATTATCCTGTATTATATTGCCTTCTAGCCAATCATCAAGGCATTCTGGTATTCTAGAGCACACACCTATTGCTACTAATACATTCCAACCATAAATTGCCACTGCACATTGGAAAAATAAATGAACTAGAGACTCATCAGCTCTACAGAAACTACATATCTTCTCTCCCTTCCAGCCCATTTTCAGCAATAGGTCCCTTCTCAGGGTCTTGTTATGAGACATGATCCACATAAAAAATTTTATTCTATATGGAATAGCATACTTCCAGATTCGCATTCTTTCCTTTGAAATGCTTAAGACCCCATGTTTAACCCATTTGTATCCCTCGTTAGTCGAGTACTTTCCACCCTTACCTTTCCACATCAGAATATCTTTTCCTTCAGACAATGAGTAACCTGATAGTAGTGTCTGCATCTTCTGCCACTCTTCGCCCAATTCCAGGTTTCCCTGTTGTCAGGTTGTACGATCTCAAAGAGAAGAAACTGCGCAAGGAAGTGCACTGCCGCTTGGCTCCCTCGTTCTTGGTGTTCAGTGAGAGCCTCGTCTCTTCCATCAAAAATAAAAAAGATCCCCTTCTCGCATTCCTTCTTCGACGGCCCCGCTCGGCATCCCGAGCTCGCATCCATAAATAAAGTTCCCCGTGTGACTCAACTTACATTAATTTTGAGTACTACTCTATTCGACTTTCACGATTATTCTGATGAGGGTGTTTGACGACCCGTCTATAGTTCTTAGATGGCCAAATGTCATGTCAACTCAGCACAAACACTGCAAGCTTGACAAAGCACCAGATAGCGTCCTGTTCTCAATGGCGAGCACGTATTGATGAGCATGCCGGTGTCTGCCGAGGAAAGCACTATCCTTATTGGTCAGGTTGTGCGACCTCAGATAGAAAATAGACTTGGTCTGACATGAGACGTTGGATTTTGCTCTAATATCGATTGGTGCGGCTGCTTAAGTTGCAGTCACATGAGAGCAGGCACAATAATGGTCGAATCGACCGACACATCAGCAAAAAAATGAGGTGGAGGAGAGAGGAAGACGACCTCGTCTGGTCTGCCGTCGACCGTCGCCAGGACTGCAAACCCACGTGCTAGGGCCCCCTTTTCCTCCTCCCGCCTCCCATGTCTGTCCTCTTCCCTGGTGAAAAGTATAGAATATTATTTTTAGCAGCCAATGCGTTAGACAAGTCTGTTGTGTAAGTTTGCTGCTTGCGTTGTCTCATGCAGCTAGCAGACAAGCTTTATTGGCCTTGCTCTGAGTAGCGACTGCACAGGAACGTATCCCTAGAAGGTAACAGAAACCAACCTACGCAGCCGAATATAGAGCTGAACAATAAGCCGGTACCATTATTAAAAATCTCACTACTAGAAGCTTGCTTGCTTACATAATATCCAAGTATATAACTTCATTGGCATGTGACTTTTCATGACATATAGAAGCTCTTGCAAATTTTTCCCATCGCATAGATCTCTCACAATTCTAAAGATCTCTTTGAATGCTTCATTAATTCCGTAAGCCCATACCTCACCATCCTATTTTGCACAAGTTATTTAGAAAATAAGGTTTGAACGCTACAATAACACCACAATGTTAAATGATAGCAAAATCCTACAATCATAAGCTACAATGTTAGTGCTCAACACCAAAAGTAAGACTCTTGTTGTAAATAATGAAAGTTGTCATTTAAAATGGAAGTATTAACATAAATTATTGTACCGGCATTACCAATGACAAAAATAGTTAGAGGAGAATCAAAATTGATGAATGGATGACAAATCTCATGAGAGAAAACAATAAGAGCTCGCAACTAGCATAAACAATCACATTTGTTAACAAAAATGAACAAGTCAAGTAAAAAGTAACATAATATATGTTGTCTTAGTCTCACCACAGTTTGAGGAGGGCAATCTGAGCCGGCATGGTGAGCTGTCTCAATCCGCTCGGCTCCAAGATCTGAAGCCAAGTCCTTTAGACTGGCACGTTTTGTTTGTTCACAATAGACACCCGGTATGCTGGTGATAGAGCCGTCAGAGCCTCATCGAAATGCAGTTGCTCTGCCAGTTATTCTGCAAGCCATGGCTTCTAATGTGATGTCGTGTTTCTTCAAGACCTTGGCAGTGCCAGTGGCGGCGGTGAGGTAATTCTGGACTTGGATTCGCATCCAGAGAGTACAGAGGTGTCTTCAAACTCACTTCAGGTGCAAGAGGCACCACAAGATTTGGAAGCTCCTCAACGTCATGATTCCAGGCACGTCAGAAGCTCAGAGCAGTAATCAGTCTTTTTAAAGGCATGACCCATCCAGTGAGTTGTGCTCCGCAAACTGACACACAGTGGTGTTCTTGCTTTTTTAGGTTTAGAAGAGTGTGATACTCTATCCCATTGTGCTGAAACCTGGAAGTATTTGTACTAGATGTTTATGGGCATGTTTTGTAAAACCATGGATACTTTGAATAAATGGACGTCCTTTTTAGGTTCAGGTAGAGTTTGTGATATTCTGTCCTTTTTTTTCTTGGTCCCAGTGATACTCTGCCCATTAGACCAAGTATTCTACAACCTGTTTATGTGTGTTGATAACAAAACTATGAGTAATTTGAATAAATGGATGTTGCAGTAGTATTATTGTTGTAAGGCATGTTGATTTTAGATAATGAAATATATTTATAGCAAAACTATGAGTAATTTGAATAAATGGATGTTGCAATAGTATTGTGGTTGCAAGGCATGTTGATTTTAGCTAATGAAATATCGTATTTCCTGCAGCCAATGCCTATGGCACCGAGGTGATTCATATGAACACCTTTGGGTTATTCCAAATCGACACATTGTGATTGAGCGGCCAAGAAGCCCTGAACAGCAGGCTGGTCGTCAAGCCTTGATTGCTATGCATACGGCAAAGGTCCGTGAGGCAAGGCTTCAAGGGTACGCAGGCGGATACCTCTCCCTGGGGACTGTGCCTATGGAGCAACTTCCTTTCCATGGTGCTCAATCTTTGGAAATGTGTGATCTAGCCTGTGAGTATATTTGCAGCTGATAGTACAATAGAATGTAGTTCCTTGATATACTGAATTCTTCAGTGTTGGTGTTAATGCCCTATATTGTAGCCCACATTCATGTTTATTTGCAGCAGAAGTTGGGTGTTTCAGTATTGTTTTTTTTTTTTAGTTTGCTAATAAGTGCACATGATTGATCCTTGTTTTGGGGGTGAATAGAATGTAGTTCCTTGATATACCAAATTCTTCAATATTGGTGTTAGTGCTCAATATTGTAGCCCACAATCATGTATATTTGCAGCAGAAGTTGGGTGTTTCAGTAGTGTTTACACTCTCCTTCGTTGGGCAGTGAAAGGCCTTGCATCATTCTCTCGACAGTAGTTTCTCTTTGAGTTCACTAGGCAACCGTAATAAATTTGTAACTTTCCCAAATTTTTTAGCAAATTATTGACATAGGATGCCCTCAAACCCAACCGGCAAAAGTAATAAATTGTGGTATGCCTCTTCAGCTCGAATTCATAATGCTTCACACGCCCACAACCATCAAATGATCTGTCTATGCCCCTTATAATCTCTTAATGAATCTCTTTTGCAATAATAATAATAATAATAATAATAATAATAATAATAATAATAATAATAATAATAAAATCTTAATGGAACTCATTCCCAGCCGGTATCAGTCTTGGGTCATATGATGGATGCCACCACTCCGTATCCTTAATTGTATAGTCAGGTTCAAAAAAAATTGTATAGTCTAACTTTCTCGATAGTCAGGTTCAAAAAAAAATTGTATAGTCTAACTTTCTCGATAGAAACCTTTCCAACGAGTATTAGTACACTATTTTTCATTCAGTATATCAGAAGATACAAGTCTCTGAAGATTGTTGTTGAGTTTAAATTTCAATCTGAAACTGTAGATTTTCAGTGACGACTTGCAATTTTGGTTGTCGTTTTTAGTGGTCTTAGAGGCCGAATGTACTAAGTTTTTGTTATGCATTGTTTGATCTTTATAAAGAGTACTTATTCTCTTTATTTGGAATAGCGATTTGGGATATATGAGTTTTCAACGCCAGATCCTAACAATTGTCCGCCGGCGGCGGCGGCTAGCACAGGAGATAACCACTGATCTGATCACAGCTGCGGCTACCGGCGAGGCGACGAATTCTGACAATTGTCGGCCGGCGGCGGCTAGCACAGGAGATAACCACTGATCTGATCATAGCTGCGGCTACCGGCTTGAGTTGAGAGGAATTTGTCTACGTTTGCACCGCGTTATGCAGGAGCAGTCCAAAACCTGTCACACAAGTTTCAGCCCAAGTAGTACTGGTCTAACGACACCAGCAACAACTTCTGGACCTCAGTCATCCAAGCTTTCGCTCCTCTTTCCACCATGCGTGGCGTGGCAAAATTTGTTGTGGCCACCACGACTCAAGCCCAAAATGACGGACCCCGCGTTTTACAGCACCGTGTATTTGGTCCTCCCTTGCAGATTTCTACTACTCTTTTTCGCAAAACAGAAATGTTTCATGGATTTCTCCTGCAGGAGACGGCTCCACGCGCCCACTGCTTGGTGGCCCCCAGCGCCTGCGGTCGTGAGATCCCCAGAAATATCACCCGGCTTATAGCGCTGCTCCGCGTGGCAGCCGCCTCATCCACACGCATATCTCCCGCCCGTTTCCGCTCCACGCAACAGCGCTCCTCGCCGCCCGATCCGGCGTTCGGCCGTCGGATCGCGCCGAGCAGCTGGTGGCCGCCGTAATTCAACCTCCGCTTATATGGCCGTGGCGCGGGCACCTTGCTCGAGATTCCGTCGACGCAATTGCATTGTCTTCGCTTCTGTTCCACACGACGAGACACGCGACCCACTTGAGAATTGAGATCGCCGCGCAACGTCGTCCCTGCGCCACAAGAAAGTTCTAGAGCCGCCCATGACGTCCACCGTGACGACGCCCAGCCGGCCGCTCGCCGCCGGGTGCCGCCAGACTGCCGGGCCGCGGCGGTCCGGCCCCGTCGTGCTCTCGCTCAAGGGCCCGCGCCGACGGGCGCCGTCCACCACGAGCTGCGCCGCGCTCGCGTCGCCGGAGAAGCAGAGCACGGCCAAGCTGCCACTGCCTCCGCCGCCGCCGCCTCAGAAGGAGGAGGAGGGCACGGACTACAACGAGGTGGCGGCCGCGCTGGAGAGCATCTACAAGCTCAGCCCCGCCGTCGTCGAAGAAGAGGACGACAAGACCAAGACGAAGAAGAAGAGGAAGGGCAGAGTGGTGAGCATATCCGTCTCCATCTCATCCCACACACAACACACCCCATTTCATCAGTTCAGTTCTGGCAGCATCTGAACTAATCATCTTGTCTGCAACCGTGGATCTGCAGGGAAAGAGCACGGTGATCGTGCGAAGCCGGCGGCGGCGGCGCGGGCAGAGGATGGACCTGGGGAAGAGGGTGGAGATGAGGAGCAAGGCGGCGGGCGACAAGCAGCCGGAGGAGCAGGAGGAGGAGCGGGAGTTCGAGGAGATGCTGCTCCGGGAGCACGCCGTGTCCACGGACATGGGCAGCCTGGACTGGAAGCGCATGAAGATCCCGCCGGTGCTCAGCTCCGCGCAGAGCGCACGCCTCTTCAAGACGGTGCAGCCCATGAGGGCCATCCTTGAGGTGCAAGAGAGCCTGCGTGAGGAGCTTCAGAGGGAGCCTACCGAAGCAGAGCTCGCCGAGGCCAACAACATGACCGTGCAGCAGCTGCGGCGACGCCTCGACGTCGGCCGAGCCGCCAGGAACAAGCTCATCAAGGTAAACAAATGTCATCATCACTATTCCATAGTTCTACTTCAATTGACGATGCGATGCACGAGCCCCACTTCAATTAGTAGTAGAGCTGTTGTTTTAGCCAGTAAATCAGCTACACTTCTATGCCTGCCAAAACTCCAAGAAGTACTGAATTGCTGATGCGGTTGGTCTCAAACAACTCTCAATTACTGTGCTATATTGCAGCACAACCTGCGGCTGGTGCTGTACGCCATCAACAAGTACTACCCGGACATGGCCAACGACGAGCGGTTCGACGACCTCTGCCAGGCCGGCGCCAACGGCCTCATCACCGCCATCGACCGCTTCGAGCACAAGCGCGGCTTCCGCATCTCCACATACGCTCTCTTCTGGATCAGGCACTCCATCGTACGCGCCATGACGCTCTCCAACTTCACCCGCTTCCCCTTCGCCATGGAATCGGTAATGCATTGCATGCTGCTAGCTTTCTTCATCAGTATCTTCAGATCAGAAGTGAATCATGCCGTTATTCTAGCTGCAAATTGTACTGATGATTACGTTGCAACGACCAACTGACGCAGGAGCGGCAGGAGATCAACAAGGCCCGGGAGGAGCTGGCATTCGAGCTGGGGCGGACGCCCACGGACGACGAGGTGATCAAGAGGGTGGGGATCTCTCCGGCGAGGTACCGCGACGTGCTGAGGATGATGAGGCCCACCTACTCGCTGCACTCGCGGAACCGCGTCACGCAGGAGGAGCTCATCAACGAGATCACCGACGCCGACGCCATCGGGGCCGACTCCGATAAGCACAGTAACCAGCTCCTTCGCCTCGCCATCGACGACCTCGTAAGCCAGCATTCCTCCTCCTGATGAACAGCTAATCCATCATTGAGATGACACTACAAAATAAGCAAACAATTAACGCTGATGGATATATGGATTGCTGCAGCTGGACTCTCTGAAGCCCAAGGAGAGCTTGGTGATCAGGCAGCGGTTCGGGCTGGACGGGAGAGGGAAGCGCACGCTCAGCGAGATCGCCGGAAACCTCAACATCTCCAGGGAGATGGTCCGCAAGTACGAGCTCAAGGCGCTGATGAAGCTCAAGCATCCCACACGAGTGGAATACCTGCGCAGATACATGTGAGCTCGGCCACCAAACAATCAAACATACATACCCGTGTATAGCATCTAGTAGTAGTACCACGAGACAGAGTTACTCTGCTGTATATATGCGTGGCGTACCCCGCACTCTGCCCTGCAGACTACACAAGTAAGTACATAGTCCATTGCACAACACAGAAATCACAGTTCATGTTATACTAGACATGTACATATTCAGTAGTGGTGTGTGCGTATTCGTGTGAGTTCATTCAAGTGAGGCATTGCAAACCTCGCATGTAATTCTTGACGACTTTCAGAAAAATGGTACACGAGATGAAACACGAAAGGTAACCTGTTCCTAATTCTGTGCTGAAATCTGCAGCTTTACAGCAATCAATTCAACCGCAGTACTAGATACGTGATAGAATGTCGTGAATAATCCTGATCTATTTTGGGTGAGGTTGAGTTCCAGTGAACTGACGACACCGAACCAGTTTCAACGAAAATGCTATGAAATTTCGTGATTCTTAGACCATCTTAGTAGCAATGGAGTTCCTGGGATCCCCTCCGATCTCTGGACCTTGACGACTGAAAGCTTCGCTCATTCACTGAACGACCGGGGAAGTCACGAGCGCAGGACAAAAACTAGGATGACACACGGGCGTGCCAGATGTAACCGATCACGTCAAATTTCTGCGAAGAGCGTCCATCTGGACACAAAATGCCAATACTTTTGTTCCCGGCGCGGAGGTCAGGGCGCCATGCACGGCGCCACGTACACGCGCACAAGTCCTCCATCCATCCATCCCCAAACCAACCTCCACTGAAGCAATAATAGCTCTGCTGCTTCGATCCGAAGTAGCCAGGAAAGCAGCTCTCTTTCGTTCTCTCTTTCTTTCTTTTTTTCTTTCTTTCACACGGCAGTTGCTTCCAGCCCAGTGATCGATCCGGCTCCGGCGAGCTAGTGACCATGGTGAAGCTGGCCACCGCGAGGGAGGCGCGGCTGTACGGCCCGGCGCTGGCCGTGCGGCGGTGGGAGTACATCAACGCCGGGCTGTACGTGTTCGCGACGCTGCTCCTGGCGTCGGGCCTCGCGGCGCTGTCGGCGGGCGGCGCCGCCAGGGCGGGGCTCGCCGTGGCGGCCGTGGCGCTGGCGGTGGCCGCCGCCGTCAACGCGCACGACCTGTGGGCGCACCTCGCCGGCGTGGACTGGCGCGTCGGGCTGGCGCTGTACGACGTCCAGCTCGGGCTCGTCGAGCTCCTCGTGCCGGCGATGCACGCCGTGGGGTGCGTCCTCGGCGCCGTCGGCTTGGCCACGCTGGTCTCACAGGTCGTATATACGTCCCAGCAAATTTCTACTAGCTTGGATTCCTCCTAGCTATTTGGATGGATGGCGATTCAATTCCTCATTTCCTCGGTTGGTTGGTTTGATTACTGATGATGGAGTGGCGGAGCACGCATGCGCAGGGGGAGGGAGCAGCGTTCAGCTACGGGAAGGAGAGGCACGCGGCGAACATGGTGCTCGCGGCGGCGCTGCTGTGGCTGGTGGGGTCGGTGCTCAACGCGTGCCAGGTGTACGAGCGCGCCGACGGGCGGGCGCAGCTGCTGCAGGCGAGCGTGCAGGTGCCTCTGCTCCTGGGGAGCCTCTTCTTCCTGCTCGCCGCCGTCGCCAACCGCGGCCGCGTCCTCAACCTCGGCCGCCCGCGGGTCCGCGTGGTAAGCTTCATCGATCCGCGTCCTCTGTCGTCGTACGTACTACTACCTTGTGTTTCCGCCCGGCCCCGAACCGATGAACAGTTACTGACTGAAACAACGTTGCAGAGCCGGAGCTGGGTGTGGCTGAGCCTGCTGGGCAGCGTGCTGTGGCTGGCGGCGGCGCTGTTCAACGTGCTCAAGGTGTTCATGATGCACCAGAGCGACGCGCTGCGCCTCGAGAAGCTGCGCGGCGGCGCGCAGGAGCGCCTCAGCCGGGACCGAGAGGGCCGCTTGCCGCTCAACTGGGACGAGGCCGCCAGGAGGAGGGCGATCCCCACCGAGCTGCGCTGACCACGTGTCGAACAGGAGGAGGACCGACGTGTTCGTTTAGGGGAAGAAGAGAAGAGCCGAATAAATTGTTTGGGCTCGTTTTAGCATGCGATTTGGGCCTTTTGGTTGACTCATGGAGCTCTGTAATTTAACCCGTCATCACCTTTAACTCATGGGCTGACCATTACGGGCCGGGCCACCTTTAAATGATGCAGTTTATATCATGTGAAAAATATCTCGACTCATTGGATTATCCGCAACAACAAATCGTCAAATCCTCCTTTCGTCTTCCCCCCGCCCGTTGCTCTTGCTCGTTCCCCTGCAATGGCGCAAGCCATCTCCGTCTCGCTCCCCACGCCGCCGCCCACCTACCACCACCAGTCCAAACCCCTGCCACCACACCACGCCCGCGGGCCGCCGCCGCCGCCGCCTCGCCTGCTCACAACCACCACCACCCTCTCCGCGTCGCTGCGAGGCGCGGACTCCTTCCGCGACGGGCGCCTCCTGGTCTCCCTGCTGCGCCAGTGCGCGGACCTCCTCCACCGCGAGGAGGAGGACGCCGAAGGCGTCAGCTCCGCCCGTCGCCTCGCGCCGCAGCTGCACTCGCTGGTCGTCAGGTCGGGCCGGTCGCGCGACCCGCACGTCGCGTGCGCGCTCGTGGACCTCCTCGCGCGCCTGGGCCGGGGCGCCTCGGGCCGGCGCCTGCTCCACGAGGCGGAGAAGGAGGAGGCCAAGGACGCGGTGCTGTGGAACAAGCACGTCGCCATGCTCGCGGAGGCCGAGGAGTGGGGCGAGGCCATCGCCGTGTTCAGGGAGATGCAGGCGCGCGGGGTGGCCGCCGACGGGTACACCTGCGCGCGTGTGCTCCACGCGTGCGGCCGCGCGGGGGCGCTGCGCGAGGGGAAGGCCGTGCACGCGCACGCGCTCAAGGCGGGGGCCGACGCGCACGCGCTCGTCCCCGGGTTCCTCGCCGGCATGTACGCCGAGAACGCCGACGTGGCGGCCGCGAGGCTGGTGCTCGAGGCGGCGGCGCCGGAGAGCGTGGTCCCGTGGAACGCCGTGGTCGCGTGCTGCGCGCGCCTCGGGCTCGTGGACGACGCCTTGGACCTCGCGGAGCGCATGGCGAGGGCCGGGCCGGACCCCAACATGGCGACATGGAACACCGTCTTGTCCGGCTGCTCGCGGAACGGGCGCGACCTGGACGCGTTCGGCGTTGTCCGGAGCATGCTGGAGCAAGGCCTGCTCCCCGACGCGACCACCGTGTCTAGCCTTCTCAAGTCGGTGGCCAACTCGGGTCTGCTTGCCCATGGCATGGAAGTCCATTCCTTCTTCCTGAGGCACCAGCTCGAGCCGGACGTGTACACGGGGACGGCGTTCGTTGACATGTACGCCAAGTGTGGCCGCCTCGACTACGCACAGAAGGTGTTCGACGCATTGGAGCTTAGGAACCTCACCACATGGAACTCGCTGATTGCAGGGTACGCAAATGCCGGTCAGTTTGACAGAGCGTTGGAGCTCGTGGAGGCCATGAAGAGGAACAGGCTTGATCCGGATATATCCACTTGGAATGGGCTGATCACCGGTTACTCGATGAGTGGGCAGAGTTCGCAGGCTGTGCTGCTGATCCGGCAGATCAAGGCACTCGGTGTGACGCCCAATGTGGTTTCTTGGACTTCGCTGATCTCCGGGACCTGCCATAACGGGGAGTATGAAGATTCATTCTACTTCTTCGGTGAGATGCTGAAAGACGGTGTCCAGCCCAGCTCAGTTACCATGTCGATCATGCTGCGGGCTTGTGCTGGGCTCGCCCTGCTAAAGAAGGGCAAGGAGCTGCACTGTTTTGCCCTGCGAAGAGCATATGATGATGACATGGTTGTTAGAACAGCACTAATTGACATGTACTCGAAGGCAGGTGGCTTAACGAGTGCAAAACGGATATTTGAAGGGGTTCAGAAGAATAATTTGGTGTCTTGCAATGCCATGCTTACCGGGCTGGCTGTCCACGGGCAAGGCCATGAGGCTATAAAGCTGTTCCATGATATGTGCAGTTCAGGATTGAAGCCCGACAGTATAACCTTCACAGCACTGCTAACTGCCTGCAGATCACTGGAGTTGATTACTGAAGGGTGGGAGTATTTTGACAGCATGGAAAACAGATATGGTGTGACGCCGACAGTTGAGAACTATGCTTGTATGGTTGACCTCTTGGCTAGGTGTGGATATCTGGATGAGGCAATGGACTTCATCAAGAGGTCACCAGTCAAGGCAGCGAGCTTATGGGGAGCACTGCTCACAGGATGCTCCATACATGGAAATCTTGCACTTGCAGAGATGGCTGCAAGGAAATTGTTCAAACTAGAGCCATACAATTCAGCCAACTACCTGCAGATGGTGAGCTTATATGAACGTGAGCAGATGTATGACGAAGCTGAGAGCCTGAAGTATGCAATGAAAGCAAGAGAATTAGATACTAGGCCTGGATGGAGCTGGACACAGATAGGACAAAGTATCCATGTGTTTGAAGTCGATGGGAAGCCGCATCCAGATACTGCAGAGATATATGAAGAGCTGATTCGTTTGATTTTTCAGATCAGAAAGGCAGGATATGTGCCAGACACCAGCTGCATATCTTATAATGTTCCAGAAGAAGAGAAGGAGAAGTTGCTGCTCAGTCATACTGAGAAGCTCGCGATCACTTATGGGCTGATCCATTCAGATGCAAGCAGAGCGCCCATCAGGGTGATCAAGAACACCAGGATGTGCAATGACTGCCATGAGGTGGCCAAGCATATCTCAGCTTTATGTGATCAACAAATTATTCTTCGAGATGCTGATAGGTTTCACCACTTTGCTGATGGGAAATGCTCTTGCAATGACTGCTGGTGAATATCGAATGACATTGCATGTTCAATGGTTTCCACTGAGAGTAGCAAAATTAAGAAATAACACTCCATGGAATTGCAGAAGAGTTTTCCACAGAAGGGGCTGTCCAACACTGTAACAAGGTACTGGATTATCAACATATATGACAGCTCATTGTCTCGGGCACGTTTTCTAGTTGATATGCTAGCATTTATACACTCCAAAATTTAAAATAAAAACATAATGCTGACATCTTTATTGCAATTTTGCAGGAGGAATTATATGCCAAGACAAAACTAAGAGTAACAGCATTCACTTGGGAAAATCAGAACTAACTAGCACAAAAGCCTGTCCTAGACGTACTGACCAGCTCTGTACATGGTGAAGGTTGCACATCAAGTGCACCACCACTTACAGCTCGACATTTCCATGGCCCGATAGATGCAGAGCCATAGAGCTTGACATTTGACAGGCAAATGCGACTGAAAACCGAGTTCCTAATTCCCCTTATCAGGCCAGCTTGCCGGATGTTCTGACCCCAGACATTCTTTATCGACACATTGTCGACAGCAGGAAGCACATTTGGGTTGTAGGATGTATCAGGGTGCCCTCCAACATCTCCAGATATCCTCAAACCATAACGAGCTCCATTCAAGGTCACTTCAGAGACAGTGATGTTTCGGACGAATCCTCCCCTTCCTGAGTTGGTCTTGATGTGGATCCCAACTCCCATGCTGAATAGATTCAAGTGCTCGACTAGGACGTTCTCCACACCACCTGATGTTTCACTTCCTATTGCAAAGCCAGCAAATGGGCCTGACCCTGTTATCCTTCGAATGGTGATGCCGGAGCTTGGACGCGCAAAGGCAATGCCATACTCATCCCAGCCACTCTTGATGGCAATCAAGTCATCTCCTGTGGAAATGTAGGAATCCTCAATGCAGACGTTACTGCTCGAATCTGCAGTGCGAAGGCACAGATGTAACTTCAGAATCAGGCATACACAAATTCTTCATGGTTTATACAGGGACTGGCACGTCGGTTACCTGGGTCAATCCCATCGGTGTTTGGAGAGTCATGTGGTGCCAATACAGTCACGTTTGCTACAACTACATTGCTGCATCACAAGAAGCAGCGAACATTTAGAATCATTGTGTTGTGACCCTTAGCCCGTCTGGTAGAAGGGTAAAACCAAATGCATGAGTTTGTCCTGAAACTATATTGCATATAGGTTGTTTGGAACCTCATAACAGGCCTTGCAAATTGTGAAGGTGCAAGCTGAAGCTTGGCAAACTGGCAAAGCAGGCTAAACCAATTGGACTGAAAGATGTGGCTCCCTGTTTGTAACCAGGCGATGCTTCGGTGCTCACCTGCAGTAAACTGGGTGAATGTTCCAAAATGGCGAGTCTTGGAAGACGAGATTGGAGATGATCACGTCAGTGGAGTACATTAGCTCCAGCAGGTGCGGCCTGGTGAAGGGCAGCGTGCGCTTCTTCCACATGTCCCACCACACGCTGCCTTGGCCATCAATGGTGCCATTCTCACCTGCACAATGTGACACAGAAGCTCAGAACAGGAACAATCCATATAGCATGTCCAAACTGAATTATTGGTAAGTCTCCAACAAATAAAAACGCTGAGAATTTACGTTGCTCGTGTTGAACTGCATAGACACAGCCCAAGTCAAGTGGTAAGTTACTGACAGTACGTAGTCTATGCAGAACACGAACCTGTGATGAAGACATCCTGGAGGCCACTACCATGGATCAAGCTCGTGTATCTTCCTCCAGGCAGCTCGCGCCCTCTCCCGTAGGACGGCAACGGGTCGACCAGCGGCCAGTTGGACGTGTCCTGCTCCACGAACGCGCAAAGCTTCACTCCATGAGTCCAGGTGACAGACATGAACAGAACAGAACAGAGGTCGAGAACAGCGCGGAGGCCTGCGTGTAACGTACCTGGGTGGCCCGGATGACGGCGCCGCGCGCGAGGAAGAGGGTCATGTGGGACGTGAGGTTGAACGGCCCCGTCAGCCACACGCCGGGCGGCACGTACAGCAGCGTCCCGCCGCGCGCGCCGCGGCGTCGCTCGATGCGCGCCACGGCGCGCGCGAACGCCGCGGTGTTGAGCGTCCGCCCGTCCCCGCGGCCGCCGACGCTCGCGAGGGACACCCACGCCCCGCGCCGCGGCGGTTCCGGCGCGACGCCCGAGCACGTCTCCTCCTGCGCCGCGGCCGCAGCGAGCAGCAGCGCCGCCGCGAGAACGACGAGCGGCGGCGGCGGCGGCATGGTTTCTTGGCCGCGCGCCCGAGCTCGCGCAGCAGTGGTTGAGCGCAGTGAAGCGGAGTAAAGCAAAGTGACGACTGACGAGCAGGAGAGTACAAGGCGCAAAAAGTTGCTGTGCCTTACCTTGTGCGTGGAATACTGGAATTACGCGCGAGATCTCTCTGTGCTTATGAATGCTTGCAGCCGTTGTTGTGAATTGTGATTGCGAGTCAGAGCGCCATGGATTTGGCTGGTCTCTTGCGCCTTGGCTCTTCTGCTGCTGGGTCGCGTGGCAGGCTCGGCAGGAAGACGAGAACGTTACTGATGTCTGTCATCTGTTTGCGTGAGCTGGCGTAGGCCCCATCAATCCAGTAAGTTGAATACAGGGGCCCACTTCTAGTCTCCGATTTCATATTTTTACACTAGCTGGTCTTAAAAGAGGAAGGGAAACAAGAAAGCTCATTAAGAACAGATGGACGTACCAAGATGATTCATCAAGCATTTTTTTTCGGAGGATTAGCAAAATGATTTCCAGATTTATACGTGCGGTACGGTAGAGTAGGTGGTCCATATGGCCATCTCATTACAATCCATTGATTTCATGTTTCCAAGGCATTACTGAAACCAAATCTGCCGTGCTTGTGCTCGTACTGGTGTTCGATTGCTGCTCTGCTAAGCGAAACCATAAACTTGTGCTCCAGCCCCCGCGCCCCCCACACCCACCCCCAAAAAAAAAAACGAGGAATCAAAATCTAACGAGCACGACTATGGGACAATTGCGATGATAAATTTGCCCTGTCCTATCTATATTTCCAGAAAGTAGATTCTTCCTGATCTTACTCGAACATTGTCAATGCTCCACCATTTTCTCAACTTTTGCAAGAGGTAGCAGAGGAGCAGAACGATGATCTGATCTCGCCAGGCTGTGTTTAACCAGCAGCTCCGTGAAAGCTGTAGGAGGTAGGAGTGTAGGACCATGCATATATCTCTGCCTGTCGATCCGTAGACCATGAATATAGGTAAATCATTTGCACGTACATTACTCCAAAGCGGCAGGATGAGGGCCAATCTTGCTAGTTTCGGTGGCAAAGCCCCTGCTGCCTGTCTCTCGCTCGCTTTGGGCCAGCAGAGGGCACCACAATCTGGTAGCAATGTACTCCTACTCACTTGGTCCTGGCTGTGCATGTACTATGCTCTTGTAAATGCTTTCTGTATACTGTATATATGTAGAGATACGGAATGGAGTAATGTCCCAGCTGCAGCAGGCTGGTCATATACTGCTTCCTCTGACGAATGGCGTACTCCACGAGCTGCAATTAACGCAGCACCAGAGTGAAATACTTCAGGCACAGGAAGATGCTGATGCCCCCCACCTCATCGTTACATAAACAAAGAAGGGGCAAGCTGCAATGAATGAGATACTTGCTAAACCTCACGAGCCCAGCGGCGGTGAGGTGAAGGACCCCTTGGCCACAAACTTCTCAGTAAGCCACCCCTCAACTTGGACCTTACACAATTAACTTACCATCATTCAGACCGCAAGTATTTGCTACACCACCACAACAGAATGCAGTACAAGCAATGGATGATGAACCTATCTAAATAACACTTTTAACTTGTTAACCACCAGAGGCACCAAGATTAGGGATATACAGACAAGCAACGAACATGAACTGACTCTTCAGTACCAACCGCGCCGCTATAAGGGACCACGGAGCCAGCAAAATCTGGCTGATGGTAAGGATTGAGGACAACATGTATAACAAAAATGGAACAAGAAAAGGAATCAACTCTTGTCACCCGAAGGCAGAGAATCGCTGTCCATCTTGTCATGATGAAATTTCACGACGATGCATGTGATGTTGTCACCGCTTCCGCGGGCGAAAGCAGTCTCTGTCAGCTTCCGGGCTGCTGCCTCAGGTTCCTCCTCCATTCTCACAAGCGAAACCGCATCCTGCACGACACAAATATGAGACTGTCATTCACAAACTGCATACACATCCTTGATAGAGTGCACCAATAGCAAGAAATCCAATGAGGATTATGCCAGAGAAAGTTTCCTACAGCAAGTAATGAACATGGACCATTGAAAATAAATTGAAAGGCTGTTATTCCAAAAATATTAGGTATACAATTGCAAGTGTAGCAATTAAGTAACTTGTAGATTTGGCAATACTATGCAGCACAGTTAAATACCTAGAAATGCTATAGAAGAGAATAATCCAATGAAAAATCGCAAAAAAAAGAAGAAAAATCAATGAAAGAAGGTACTAAAAAGTTCCATTTTTCACACAGATGAAGGCATTGTCACTTGAATGCAGGGCTATAATCTGGATAATGAAGGAACATGTCAACAACATGGCACAAAAGATTCTAACACCTAGGGGATAAATGAATACTCCCTCTCTTTTCTTTTTATGAAGCCCATTAGCTCAAATTTGAGCTAACGGGCGTCATCAATTAAAAAACGGAGGGAGTAAATGATTGTTCATGAATTAGATATCAAAATGCTCACTTTTAAACATGTTATTTTCCATAGTTTTACCACTGTTATGTGAACCCGGGTGTATAGATGGCAAAAACGTTGCTTATCAGGACATCACACTTTCCACTATTTGTTACCCAAATGTAAGAGCCATATATACATCTAAATTAAAAAGGCACAACCGAATCTTAGAATTACTCCGCAAGACAAACACTAACTAAGAAAGGCAAACAGAGGCTATCTGCACCACTGAAGCCTAAATAAATTGCTGTCAAACTAACCTCATTTGGAACCACGTCCCACAGCCCATCACTAGCTATAATCAGAAACTCCAATTCATCATTTATTTCTTGTTCCTGACAAAAGAAAAAAAATTAAAGGTGAATGGATTGGGTTCCATCACATGAATCACAAATAAGCTGTGAAACATCAATCTTACAAACTGCTCAATTTTGTCCACAAAGCAACATAGTATGCATGCAATGCAAGTACCTGAATCTCAGGGTCTGCAATAACAAATTGCTTCAACAGACGGTTGCCAAATGCCCGAGACATTGCCAGTACACCACCTACCCTCCAAGTTCCTGTAAAAGTCCGCTCGTCACTATGAGAAACAAGATCATCGATTGTATTAACACATGAATCATGCACTTATGTGTATTCGGTATGACGCATGCAGGACATACCAGCCCACATGACAATCCCTCCAGCACTTTCAATTCGTTGTCTCTCATCACTTCTGTTTGGTTTGTGATCTTCAGAGAGTGCGATAGCTGAGAAAAAGGTATTAAATCAGACTCGTTACAATCAATTTAACAAGCACATAAATGCATGCTGATTGTGATTATATACATAAAAGTCAAACAGCACACTGTCTTGGGTAATGGAATAGCAAAATAAAAAGCGACGTCCTTAAAAGGCCAAAGAAACCCCTCTAATAGTGATTGAGATAATGGAATAGCAGAAGTGATAGAGAAGTCCTTAAAAGGCCCCCAAAAAAACCCCTCTAATAGTGATTTTGATATCAATATAAAATCTTCTCATCATCAGTTGAATCCAATAAATGCATCTCGTTCATATATAATCACTTTGTGCATGTCCCAATAACTCGTCTAGAAAGCTAATGCTGATGCAATTTTCCAAAAAAAATAAAGATGGTAAAAATAATGCGTTCAAAATACAGCAGTATTCACTGCATTTTGTTCTCAGGAACCAATTTGAGTCGAAATTCATCAGACCTCTAGCAAGTTTTTCGATTGCAATGATATATTGAAGGTGATATACCGAGCAAACATGTTTCAGCACAACCTACTTCTGAAACCATTAGAAGCACTAGCCATCGATCAACACAAATACACTAAAAAAGTAACCCATAAAATAGAAGATTGAGCATGCTGCAAAACAATGTAATTAACATCTACGTAACATATAATTTCTGCATTATTGCACCTTTGCCCGCCTTTGATATTACAGCCCGTGAGTCTCCAACATTTGCCACATAAAGATGATCACCCATCAACACAGCCGTCGATGCAGTTGACCCATCATCTCTATGAGAGGTCCTTTCAGCATCCAAGAACTCTGAATCTGTCTTTTTATATGTGTCACCTGCAAGATATCATTACTCAGATCGTTGGATACTTGAAGACCAATGTAAGATTAGACAGGCTGTGCATATATCGTACTTATAGCTAACTTTGTATCTGTCATGAACTCCGGATGTTTCATGAGGTTCTCAAACAAGTGCTCCTTCAAATACTCAGCAGCACGTGAACCGCCATGACCTGTGAGAATACAAAAGATCTATAGATGGATGCACTGGGCGATAAATGTAGGTCTACAAGAACGAATCTCTAACCATCGAAAATTCCGAAGAGACTTATTTGTTTATCATCGATTTTAGATGATTTTATGTCATAGAAGTCTTCCATGCTGGCCCTTTTGCCTCTAAAACTTGAATACCCACAACTCAGACTTCCATCCGGACTGCAAATAAGTCAAACACACAAAAGATTTACTGTTAAAAATGTAACTGATGAGAAAATATTTCGTAAGTTCTAAGGAGAAACTACCTATAGGTTCTCACATAGGAAAACGTATAGTCAACAATTACTACAAAGTAGCTAGCTATTGGGAAAAGAAAAGGAAGTTGAAATCAGGAACATCAATTTAATCACAAGACCCCAGTGGTCTAATTGACTTAGGGAAGAAAATTCTACGAGTTGAATCTGAGAAGTGTCAATTATGTCTTACAAGTTACAAACTAGGTGAGAAATCTCTTTTCTAAACAAAAAGTAAGGTACACCATGACATAGGTCATACTCCCTCCGATTGGTTATATCTGATGTGAGAAATCTATTTGTCCTAAGTCTTACTTGTTAAACTTTGACTCTTAATAAAACAAAACCATAAAGATTGACAACATAAAAAATGATGTTACTAGATTCATCGTGAAATCGACTATCATAATATGCAAATCTTTAATTTGAAATAATATATATTTGAAGTTTAAAAGGTTTGACTTGGAACAAACCCAGAAGGCACAATATTTGTGGACAGAGGGAATAAGATATTGTTTCTAGTTTTGATTTGTCAATATTCTGTTAACATGGATATAACAAGAGATATCCATGTGCATAAACTCAATCAGAAATTCATTGAGCATGTTGTAGCATGTCAAAAATTACATAGTAAGAAATGAGGCCAAACCTCATGGTATCAGCATCTCAAAGATCCAACAATAAACAAAATCCTGTTGTAGCATGACATTATTTTGTCAAGCAACTTATTCATATTTCCACAACACGAAAAGGTAGTTGATACAACATTTTAGATCAATCTATGATTTGAGCTTTGAATGTGTTTTTATCATACTCAACAAGTAAATGTGTGACATCAAATTCATATTGTGGTAAGCTGCAGCCAAAATATAAGTATGAAAAGCTCTGAAGGATTTTTTTTTTTTTACTGATGACATTGCTATCAAGAGTAAAACATAAAATCAACCAAGTTACCGCCAGCTAGTGGAACAATGTACATATGTATGCTTGTTTTCAGAAATTTGTCATATGTTGCTATCTAATAGTGGCACATATGTGCGTCATGTCCTGGAACACCACTGCCAATTTGTGAAAAACACCATACCGCAGCGCGCAGGTTGTGAGAAATGTCACGTGGTCTATAAAGATTGAGGTGCTGGTTGACTGGAACTACAAATGATTGTAAATAAGGAGGCCAACTTGGTATTTCCGTTTCTAAGGGGGCCGCAGTGGTTTCATTTTCTAGCAATCCTCACTATATTTAATACAGTACTATAAGAAAATCTGATTTACCAACTTTTGGAGTACATACTACAATCAATGTTATTTTCTCTTCTGCATGACCATGCAATTACTGTCATATAGAATAGCTTTCACACTTTCATGGTGAATTTTATAGTCTAGCAACTCAAATAAACTGAAACTGAACATGGTAACCGCCAAGCTACCAAACTAAATATCCTGAACACAGCGTCAGATTTAGGAAAAGTACATAGAGCGTGACCATGCTATTACTTTCGCTAGCATGTTAAGTGTCGTCATCTATTCATGTCGTGTACTGGAGCGCATTAGAATGTAAGCTACGTGTCCGATCTAGATTAAACAAACCTATGAGAGCGCCAAAAGAGCCGGTCGTCCAAGACGTAAGCTGCAAAGTAGGGGATTGGGCACCAAGTGTTACCTCTTCCACCCTCCACTCATGTAGCCCACCTCATCCACCCTCTCCCTTCGCGCCAGAATTGCTCTGGCCTTCTTCCTCTTCTCCTCACTTTCCTTATCCTCATCCTTCTCCTTTGGTGGCTCCGAGGTTGGCACAGAAGCTGCAGGTGTGGGCTCCTGCTTGCTCTCCCCTTGTGCCCCCGCCACGGATGACACCTCGTCGTCCTCGTCTGGCTGGGCCTCCAACTCCGACTCCCCTACAGCCAGAGCTACCTCAGGCAACAGCTCCATTTCAGCCCCCTCCACCTCCATCTCTTCCACCACTGGTGCCGGAGACGATGACACCTCGACATCAGCAGATGACATCTCCGTCTCGGCGGACGTAGTCTCCCCCTCCTCCTCTTCCACCTCGCTGGTTTCCTCCTCCTCCTCCCCTTCCACCTCGGCTCGAGGGGATGGTACCCCTCCGGGCTCCACCATCATCTTCCCCCCGGCGCGGAACCGGCGGTGCTTCAAGGGGTGCCGCACGCCGAGCCGCTTGTCGTGGGCCGGCCTCGCCGGTCTCCCCCTCACAACCGCCTCCGCCGCCGCCGCCGCCGATGATGCCTCAGATACCGCCGCCGATGCTTCTGGGTCCCTGGAGCTCTCCTGGTCCTTCACGGCACCATCGTAAACCATCTAAATCGCCGCAGACCCAAACCCTGGCATCATCATCGGAACCAAGTTCAGATGCAGAACTGCTTCAAATTTGAATCCGAAACCGTGCAGGAGGGCCTCGAGAAATGGGGAGAGAGCTCACCTGCGGGATCCGGTCGGGGAGGAGGCGGAGGCGATCCGATCGGTGAGGCGGCGGCGGATCTAGAAGGATTTGAGTGTGAGGGGGAGGAAGAGGAGGAGGGGGTGGGGCGGTGGGTGTGAGCTGGAGGGAGGGGAGTGATCGGAGTGTGAGATCAGATGAAGTGGGTGCAAACGGAGGAGAAGGGAGCAGCCTCGCGTTACGCTGCTTCTTTCTTAAATCGTCTTATTTATTTATTTATTTTTATGCCATTTTTGATATGCGTACGTGGTTCGGGAGGCGTTGAACACCTGGGACTTGGGCCACATCACCAGTGTTGCTACCTAGTCATTGACGTGTGGGACGCCCGCGTTTGGGCCCATACGTCAGTGATAAAGAGTAGATGTGTTCAGGTGAGGAGGATCACGGTGGGCCCGTCGACGGGCTGCACCTGCTGGGTGGGTCCAGGGGTACAAAGTAGGCCGAGATTTTCAGTTGGGCCGGGTGTCAGTGAATGTTGAGGAGAAGGCCCTTTCAAACATCCAGCAGTTTGAATTCTACCATTTTCACCCATGTACGATGACCATGTTAAAAGAGCTCCTTTCATTTTGATTCCATAAAAAAGATAATTAGGTAAGAAACGCTTCATGTACAACTTATTTGTACAACTGTATGTTAAGACAAGAGATCTAATGGTTAAAAAACCAGCTAAACCACCATCAAAGTGATATAAATGAGCGAATACAATTGTATGTCACGACAAGAGATCTCGTGGTTCAAAAACCAGCTAAGCCGCCATCAAAATGATATAAAATCATCGAACATCTAGTGGCATAACATGGTCGTACAAATATATCGAATGTACTCCTTCCTGTGTCAAAAAATTTGTCGTTTAAGACATTGACACGGTCTTCAAAACACAACTTTACCTGATACTTTTTTATGTAAAATATTTAAATATAGCTAAAGTGTACTTTTATGAAATCATCTTTCAATATGAATCTACTCATATCATTTTCATATTTTAAAACTTAATGCATAAAAAATATAATGGAAGTCAAAGTTTAAAAAATTTGACTTAACTCAAAACGACAACTTTTTTGACACAACTTTTTTTGAAGAGGGAGTATAGCATTACTCAATTAGTTAATAGTGCACGATCAACCTTCATGCATGTTTGTTGTTTTCTTTCCTATCTTGTACATATGGTTATATTTTCACTTCAAAATTTGATAGCACATCCCCTTCCCGAGCACATTTGGAAATTGAATCTACAAACCTTGATTCCTTCTCACATGGTTTCAAAATGTGTTCAATCTTCCACGAGTATACTACTCCCTCCGTTTTTAATTATATGACATCGTTGACTTTTTTGTTGAACTTTGACCAACAATATATATGAAAATAATTAGTTTATTAACGTAAAATGTATATTGTTAGATCTATCATCAAAAGAACTTTAAGATTAACTTATATATTTAGCTATTTGTATAAATATTTATGAATAAGACGAACGATCAAAGTAACGAAAAAAGCCAACGGTGTTATATAATTAAAAACGGAGGGAGTATCAATCACACACAAATGTACAACCAATAGTCCAGAAAGAAAACCACGCTCCCAGTTCTCGTGCGACATTCTCAAATTCTGCTATGATTTTTCGATTTACACACGTTACAACTAGCACGGCTTCCACTTGTGACCATATGGACGGTTCAACGATATTTTACAAGATTGTTCGGTACTCTTGTACACTCGAGGTAATTTTACAAGATTGTTCGGAGTATTTTCTATTGGTGGTAATCACCAGAAGCTGTTTGAAGTTTGAACAACAAAAGGAAGATCTTCAGTCACTGATTCCGCTTTCCAGCAGGAGAAGCGGAAAGATGGTCGCTGCACAGCGCCGCGCGCTAGATAGATAACGTCTTCAGTCTACTTGACGCTCCGCTTCCCTCCTCCCATGGCGACCTGCAGAACCTGCACCGCCTGCGCTCTCCTCCCCTCCCCGCTCCCTCCTTCCTTCCTCCGGTTCCCGGCCCGCCGCGCCGCATTCAGTGTCCGTCCCCTCTCCCAGCCACTCCGGGCCGGCCGTCCGCGCCTCCAAGCGCCGCCACCACCGCCTCCGCCGGTGGAGGAAGTCGCCGAGGAACAGGATGCCACCCCTCCTCTCAGGCTGCTCGAGCCGCCGCAGGAGGATGACCCCTTCCCGCCGGAGGTCTTTATATTTCTTGTCAACTCGTGTAATTTTGTCCCTCGGTGCTTTGAAGTGCTGCGAAAGCTGTGATTCTTTGCCGGTCGTGCGTCCATTTTGGTCATGGCACTGAAGTTTTTGGTTTTGTTATGCGCACATTGCATTACGCAGATGGAGCCGGCGGACCCTGATTTCTATCGGATAGGATACGCGCGGATGATGCGGGCGTACGGGGTTGAGTTCTTGGAAGGGCCGGACGGTATGGGCGTATATGCTTCCCGGGACGTGGAGCCACTCCGCAGAGCTAGAGTGAGACATTTCGGTTCTTGTCAATCCTTTAATAATGTTTAACCAACTGTAGATTTTGATCACTCATGTCAATGCAATTGGACACGCTTCACCACATTGGATAGAGTCAGCTGTAATGATGGGATTGTACATTGTCATTTTAGCTAGCGTCTGTTCATGTGTGAATTTTGGCACTTGTTTCCACATTAGTACATGTCTTGCTAACGTGAGATACCCATAGTGATATTTCTGCTGTACAATTACCACCGGAAATCAATTGATTTATTATTCTACATACCTACTGGTGTCAAAATTAATGGCCAACAGTAACACAATTGCTCACATTTAGTTTTCCTGCACACGAGTCCTATATGTGTTAATTCTTTATCTTAATGCTGCAGTATCATGGTTCTTCAAAGGTATACTAATTCTGCTTGATCAATCAGGTGATTATGGAGATCCCGTTGGAGCTGATGCTGACTATAACTCAAAAGAAACCTTGGATGTTCTTCCCTGACATTATCCCGCTGGGCCATCCTATATTTGACATTATCGAGTCAACAGATCCTGAGGTAGATGGATGCGGTGTTGTGTTGCAAAGAGAAACCAAACTGTTAACTTTGTCACTGATTTATTTTAATGTTTAAATAGTTAAACAGCCTCATCATTTTAATCAGTTAATGGAATTTTTTGTTTACACAATAAACTCTGGAACAAGTCTAGAGTGCTCTAGTGCTGCAGGTTGTGATTCCAATTATATGGGTTTGATTTCAGCATTCGAATAACAGAATATGTATTTTCTTTTAGGAACTAGACGTTGAGTAATTGAGACCCCAGATCAATCTTATTAAAGTCATAAACTCACAATTATTGGCGTTTTGTTAACAGGAAGGAATTTTATTCGTTTTATAAACTCCAGCCCTGTTTTGTTTTCCTTCATTGAGTGTCAAAACTTAAATAGTGATGTAGGCTGCAAGCTAATGTTATTTGCATTCCTCTTGCAGACAGACTGGGATCTACGATTAGCCTGCCTTCTTCTCTACGCATTTGATGTAGAAGACAACTTTTGGCAGTTGTATAGTGATTTTTTGCCAAGTTCTGATGAATGCACCAGTTTGCTTCTTGCACCAAAGGTATTCAAAGCTAAATAAAATTATACTCCTGTGCCACCTTTCTTTTTGGATGGAAGCTTCGTGTGCCTGGTTCTGCAGTTTGAATGAATTTACATGACTGACTTGCTAGGAGGATCTAATGGAACTAGAAGACCAAGATCTTGCCTCACAAATGTTAGAATACCAGCAGCGGGCAATTGACTTTTGGCAAAAACATTGGGTAAAGTGCTGTATTATTTTAACAGCTTTGCTTGCTAGGGCTCCTCGAACACTAACTTGATGGGTAATATCCAGGACAAAGCAATTCCTCTAAAGTTAAAGCGCCTTGCCCCTGACCATGAAAGATTTCTCTGGGCATTGAGTATTGTTCAGTCTCGTTCTGTCAACTTGAATATGAGAATGGGGGCCTTCATTCAAGATGCAAATGTGCTAGCTCCTTATGCGGGTAATTTTTTAATTTTCCCAATGATATTTATTGTATTTCAACCTGTATTAGGTACTAACATCAACAATAATATGCTAGTGCATGAGCCTGATAGATGATAATCACAGAAATATGGTTCAATCCTGTACTTCCATTGATACTTTTCATCAGCGCTTTGCTTATTTGTTCCTTCCAGTCAGGAGTTACTATTATTCACCTTAGAGTAAAATTTTAGTCTTCTGACTTCTCGCACATTTTTAATTTCTGATTAAATCCAAATCCAAATCATGGTTTTTCTTTTCTTCCCAGATATGTTGAACCACTCACCTGATGCTAACTGCTTCCTGCATTGGCGTTTCAAAGATAGAATGCTTGAAGTTATGATTAAGGCTGGACATGCTGTCAAGAAAGGAGACGAGGTACTGCTTAGAATGTAGACTGCACTTAACTTTTTCTGAGCAACTTGTTACTTGGTTGATGCCATAGTATAAATCACTGAAGTCAAGTTTCCTGTTTTGATGGATTTATCACAATCGTACAAGCTGCACATGCACCTTGGTCATAGTCTCGTAGATCTTATGGTTGTTCTCTTAAGTCACTGATCTGGCTAAAAGGACAGCGGAATAATGCTGGAAGACTGTATTTTCACCAAACTGCTAGTAGATCTGGAGATAGTTTTTTTTTTAAATAATAATAATAATAATCGTGCTAGCTAATTGTGATTTGATCACTTGATTTTTTTTTTCCAGTCTCAGATTGGGTTAAAATTGTGAGTTTTCTACTATCCAGCATGGCAGTAGAAATTTTTCATGCGACCTTGATTTATTCATCTCAGTTAAAATAAAATAATAGTATTCTCATAACAGCTCTCTTTCAAATTTTCAAGCCATATGTTCTTATGTTGCTCTTTGAACCATGTACAGATGACATTGGATTATATGAGTGGGGTGAACAGCAAGTTTATGGAAAGATATGGCTTCTCATCACCAATAGTATGCCCATATTCTCTTATTTAAATCTATTAATATGTATAAAAAAATTGAAATGCCATTTTGTACAGCATTTGATGTGCCATTTTTTGAACTACTGACATCTTACACTGCCTGCATGTGCAAACCAATTTCTGTAGAATCCTTGGGAGCTTATAAATTTTTCGAGCGATGCAAAGATTCATATGGATTCCTTCTTATCAGTCTTCAATATTGCTGGTTTGCACCATGAGCTGTATCACAATTGTAGGAACCACTACGCATTTCTTACTTTGATCCTGTGTTTGTTAATCCATAACTTTGATTTGAACCATTATGTTTGTGTTTGTTTTCAGCTGCATTACCCTCAGTACCAACAGACTTTGTGGACGGGGCAGTGGTAGCAGCAGCGAGAGCATTGCCAACATGGTCAGACGGTGATGTTCCTGCAATACCGAGCGTGGAAAGAAAATCTGCTCAGGTGCTGCAAGAGGAATGTCGGCAAATGTTGGATTCTTTTTCAACCACTATTCAACAGGACCAGGAGATTTTAGGTAAAATATTTCATGGATGGTTATGCAGCTTTTTTAGCTGTGTTGTGTTTCTGAGGGAAACTTTCAGCCGAAACATACTGATGTCTAAGTTATGTTCCAGATTCTGATGTGCATATCAGCAAAACACGGGAAATCGCAGTCAAGTATGTGCGAAGTACCTATTTCTCTTATGATACAATTGCACAATTCCAGATTCTCTTATGTTATCCTATTTTCCCTTTGAGCTTATGTGTGGTTCGCAGAACTTTCCTTTTTTTTTTTTTTTTCAAAACTAGCTTATTAAGAGAAACTTACACTGTTGGATATGCAGGTACCGGCTACACCGAAAGCTGCTCCTGCAAAAAATCATCGACTCATTGGACATCTACCAGGACAGGATTTTGTTTTAGTTGTATAGCTAGGTGCCACAATTACTGCTGTTGAACTGAATTAGAAGTATCAGTTCTAGTACTAGTAGGTCTCCTTAGAAAATATTAGATGTTGGAGGGTTTTGAAGGGCATTGGCCACCCCGTTTCTAAGTGATTTTAAAGGGTTTCAGCAGTATCTGTAGGTTAGCTGTAGAAGATTCCATAAAGGAAACAAGATGAAGCTAAAGATGTGACTGGGTTCAGTATAAAAAGGAAGCAATAATTTATTTTTTTGCCGTTTACTTGAAAAAGTGAAATAATGTTCAATTGCTGTACGATATTTTCCCCTTTTAAAATTAGCTTAAAAAATGAAGGCTCCAGGCAATTCCTTCTCGTAGATCGGGTGCCACAAAATGAATTCTAAAGTGCCAGGTTTCAGGGCTTTATCCAGTGATTAAAACACACAACAGTAGTGCAGTTGTCACCAGTGATCTTGAATCAGTCGCTGCCAAGTAATCAAATTGGACCTAGTGGTAAAGTGGTGGCAAGCAAGGAGGTTGAACTATTCATATTCAAGCATGAATGAACTGGCTGCTGCTACAAATGACTTTGTCAGGTAGAAACGTATGAAATATTAGAAGTGAAGGGGAGAAAGC
The DNA here is from genome assembly GCA_007726485.1 of Eragrostis curvula. NCBI lineage: Eukaryota > Viridiplantae > Streptophyta > Magnoliopsida > Poales > Poaceae > Eragrostis > Eragrostis curvula. The sequence goes on along the minus strand of CM017445.1, from coordinate 37,549,950 downwards.
TTTTCCATACGCATCAAATCATGTAAACAAATTTTCAGTTAACTCAGCAAACGGAATGCACCAGAAACACAAGCAATGCTGTACTTGGATTTTCTAGCAAAGCAAAATGTGGCCATGACAGTGTCCATCCGTTCCAAAGGACACTCAAGACTCAACCATACTTAGCCAAAAGAGGAGGCACAATACACAACTGTCTGCAAACTAAAAACCTATACAAGTACCTTAAGTATCGAGTTTGTCTGCAAATTGACCAAGCTAAGGACAAGGAAATGAACGGGAAACCCTTTCTAACACCAAGCAGGAAAGGGCAAAACACATGAGAAAGCAAATTAGCTTGATATCATGACTAAAATGGAACAAAACGTGTCAACCTATCATTCTACGTAGATCCTAGCAAGATATTGGCAATGCTTTGTTGAGACCTTTTTTTTTTCTGCAAAACACTAGTCATCGGATCAGAGACCCATCTTCTGGTCCGTGTAGCAAGGTAACACCATGAATACTACAAGATGCTTGGCACTTGAGCTGAGAGCTTTTCCTGCAATTCTCTGATCTTGCAGCAGAGCTCCACCTTCTGCTCCTTATAGCTCTGAAGCAGGAAGTCCTTCCCTTCAATAACTTCCTTCAGCTCACCAACCTCTCTCCTTAGCATCTCCAGCCTCTCTGCCTCCCCTTTCCTCTTTTCTATACCATTACAATGTAACTCAGGGTCATCAACACTGCTGTCAGAATAACCATTAACATGCCCATTGGTGCCATTTGATTGCCACTGTCCAGCTTGAAAAGGCTTATCATGTAAGAGGGCTTCTGCAACACAATGATCTGCAATGATCTTCCTCAGATGCTGAATCTCTCTCTCAGACTCAAACAGATCTCGGTTTGTGGCATCCAGTTGAGACTGCAGATTGGTGTTCTGTGTCACCTGGATGGAGAGAGAGTTTTTTAGATCAGCAATCTGTGCTTGCATCTCCATGATCATCTCATCACGTCTCTTAAGTTGCTGCCTCAGCTTCTGTATGACCTCTCTCTTGTTATAGATGTCTGATCCTGATTCTGAAACAGAGGGCGAGCCTGAGCAGTTTGAGTACTGAAATGGTTTACGAGGATCTTCAAGCCGGTCAGGTGATGTTGACCACATGACACCACTGTTCTCTTTGCTTGATTCCGGACCTGGTATCTTCACGAGAATGTTCGAGGGCTCAGTTGATTTAGATACAGGACTTGAAGGTGCTTGCTTGACTTCCACTCCACCATCTGCATGCCCTACACATGATGAACATGGATAATTTTCCCTCAATATTTTGCCTCAATGCAAGTGTGAAGTTATTAAGGTGCAGGGCATTCAATATGTAGAATTACAGACCTCTATTTCAGAATCATACCATAGTCACATAATTTTTTTTTGCGTATTTAGTGCCAGCTGAAGAAGTTCAGCACCGTGTAAGCCACATGGTTCTCTGGTAAGTTGGGCATTGGCAACAGAACGAAGTACTCCCTTTAGTAACTTTTGTTTGACGTTAGGACAATAATTAATGAACTAATGTAGTTCAATAATTCTTTGGTTAACAACCAAGCAGAATTTACCTACAAGTCTTTCTTCAGTTTGTTGAGGGAAGCAGAACTACAATAAAGATTTCTTTATCTTCATGGATACTCAATTTATTCCATATGTAGGTTTGGGGTCATTGTTTCGCTTGCCATTTTTGTAGCTTTAAAACGTGGACAAGTTTTCAAACTCCGTACACTTGAGAAAAAGGCTAAAAAAAAGAAAACCGAATACTACTAAGGTACAGAAAATCACCTGACATACCACAATAGCATCTGGTTTGGTCACTGAATCTGTAGAGATCGGAGTGCAGTTCACATACTCCACGTCTTCTTTTGGCTGCAAGTATACACATTCAGCACTCAGCAACAGGCATTTAGAGAATATGAAAATCGGATGAAGGTTACACTGCAAATGATAAGACAGGCCTTTGGAAGCACTATTTTTCTGCTTGGTAACGAACAGCTGCTTCAATTTGCACCCAAGTCTGACTGAAAGTGTGCTAAGCAAAACTCCACTTGCAACAAGAATCCAGTTTGGTCCTCCTGCTTGGACATGATTAGCTTTTTGTGCCTTCTGTATGCTCCCACTATTGTTAGCATTCATCCTAGGAACCACCGATTTCGTCTGCCGATGCACAGCTTGTTGGCCTAGTAGATACAGATATAGATATAGACAACAATGTGGTTAGGATACAGTTCCCATGTTTGTACAGGAGAAAGAAATGATCCAATTACACAAAGATGCATCACAAGAGTTTGATGAGGTGATTAATGATTTTGTCACACAAGGCCTTGGATTACACAATGATGAATGAATGGGCGGATATAACTATAGGGCATCTGAAACAGATGCTGCCGCAAAATGCACTTCAACATCACAAATCTGAAATTCTGAATACGAACATGCGGATGGATCTGCGTGGTACCACTGTGAGGTTCTCACCGGCCAGTCACCCTTCGCAAGCCGGGAAAGTCGCCGCCCCCACCTGCGCCGCTCCCCGCTGCTAGCAGGTTCCCGTCCCCGCTGCCTGCCGTCTACCGCCGCGGCCGGTCACCACGTGGCTCGCACGCCGCCTCGGCGCCCCCACCGGCGTGGACCGCCTTGGCCACTGGCCGTGCCGCCGCCGGGCGTGAGCCGTGCGCGATGAGCGGAGTGGGGATTCGGATTCTGGGCTCACGTGAGCCGCGCGTGATTGTGCGACAAAGGAGATTTGGGCTCGCGTCGTTGAGAGGAGTGGGCCGGTTCGTTCTATTACGGCCTTTTTTTTTTTGAACTGTGTTACGGCCTGTTTTAGAAAGCATGAAAGGTGAGCTGGGCGCCTGGGCTGGAAGAGGACCAAGTGGAGTAGTTTTTTTTTCAATTTGGCGAAGAAGACTGACATCCAAATGGCCACAAGAATTCTCAATTCAGATCAATGAAACCAGATCAGCATGACACTGCAAACACACTCTTTAGTACAACCTGAATACAAAAAGTGACAATGCAAGAAGAAAAAAAAAATGTCTCTGCTTAATAAACGAGCTTCTCTATTGTGTGGCAAGTTTCCCAGCGGTCAGGTGTCAGAGCAGGAAGCCCCTCATTCCAAGATAACAGGAGCTCCTGCAGCTATGCTTAAGGGTACCTCAAGCTTTCCCCCTCATTCCAATTCTCCCCATTTCGCCGTCCTTCGTCTCCGTGGAGGCCTTTTGCAATCCTTTTCTTGTCCGTAAACTTATCACAGTTTCAAGCTCCTTTTTGCGACCGTGCCACTTCAATCATGGAGGAACACCGGGTTCAGTTAGTGTCACGACATGGCAGAAGCAAATGGGAAGGAAATAACACGGTTGCATATTTAATAAAAGATGGCACAATAATGTAACACGTAGCACCATTACCTTGGTTAGTCTCTCCTTAAGCTTTGCTCTTGTAGGTACTACCACCTGTGTTGGCCGAGCATCTGATTTTTGTGGCAGCAACTTCCCAGGTTTTGACTTCGGTTTTGACTTCGGTTTTGACTTCTTTGTCTCTCGAGGCTGTATTTTCTTTCTCTCGGCCTTCTTAAGCTTTTTGATTATCTTTTCCCTTTCTTTGTTCCACAGAAACATAGACATCATCTCCATCTTTATCTTATCATAGCTATCCCAATCAAGCTTATCTTGGCTGTGATCACCTTCTTTCGCAGCTTCAGCTATACTATTTAACCATATTTGCAGAAGCTTCTTTCGTGATTTCACAGAAACTATTCGCGTCTCCCAGATCTTCCTTAAGGTAGCACTTATTTTGTCTTTGCTTGCTTGTCTAAAAAAAAGGATCAAACACAACTTGTTTCAGAATTGGCACAGCTATATTTATACATCATTTACTGATTCCACATAAGAAAAGCAGAAAAGCACCTATGTTGCTGGCGATGCCCTAACATTTTCTCCCTAACCTGAGATTAGAAAAAGAAAGATGGGAGAAGTTTATTCAGATCGTCCCAGACACTTCACCACTCATAGCCGAAGTAGCTCTTGGATAGATGCAAGAGCAGCAAGGGAAGTTTTCTTACATGACATCACCTTGGGATTTCTCAAAGCTTCAGCGGTACGTTGCCTGATAAGCTTCTTCTGCTCTACAAGAGAGTGACATAATTCTCATTGAAAGGAAATGGAACACAATTGCGTTGAATTGTAAAATGTTGGTGAAATGTGGGTAATACCTTCACTCCATTTCCTGCCTTTTGTCCAAGGAACCTTCCCCTTGTTTGCAGCACCAATCTTCCGCCTTCTCTCAATTTCCTTCTCTGACAAACCAGGGAAATAAGCATCATCTTTTAGACTTTGTGGCTGATGAAGTTGATGATCTTGCCCTTGCTTCGTCAAGTCACTTTGTGCACATGAAAATGGTACTGAGAAAGAAGAATGATGGGACTGTTGTCCATCCATCTCGTTGGTCAATTCTTCGCAAGCTAGTTCTTTCAGAGATGACTGGGGCAAAATAAACTCTCGATACTGAATTAATCGACTTGGTACTCGAAATCTTTTGTGTAGCAAAGTTGGCTCCAACAATGTACAACACTTGTAACAGGAGAATGTTATTCTTGATGGACTGCTAGCACCATGCTCGAAGTTCATCAAAACGTATGCCCTGTACACACATTTTGAGTCAGGAAACCAGAGGTTAAATTACAGGGCACATATAACAGAAAGCTAATTGGTCAGCTACTGTCAGTCGGTTTTCTATGGGTCCAAATGTCTAATTCAGTAGGAGAGCCTCTGGTTGCATGAAGTTGAATAATGTCAATATAGTTGCTACTACAATTGAATGAATCTACAAGACTCCCTCGCTCGCCGTCACCGCACACTGCGTCGCTGGCGTCGCCCACCAGCTACAGCTCCCCCCTGTTCCTACGGACCCTAAACCTAACTGCATTCTCCTTATGGCATCCATGGCATGTGGTATACATCATAGTACGGAAAGTAGAACAAGAGAATCCCTGGATGTTACCTGGCACAGTGGGCGGCGGCGGCCATTGTTGCGCAGACTCGCGCTGTCGCCGAAGACGAGAGGACGAGCAGCCGGCCGCGAGTGAAGTGGCGGATGGCCTTATCCAGCGTTCGTTGCCTGCTCTCTCGGTCTATGAAGAGGTATATGGTTTGGGCCCAATCCTACAATTATACGGGCCAGATCCCCAACAACACCTGCGGCCTGCGCTAACTGGACCTCCACTAGGATAACTGGCTGAGCCCACACGGGTACTCCACGTTCACGGCGCGGGAGCCGCGGCGGCGGGCACCTCCCTCTCCCGGTCAGGCGGTACGGCGATTCGATCCCCATTTACGCCCTAGTTTGTCTTCTCGTCCTCATCCCCCTCCAGGTTTTGGCAAACCACCGCTTGACCCCTCATTTCAGTTTTTGCTCGCAGACCCTTGCCGCTATGTTGAGATTGGTAAGCCTCAACGGCTTCAGGGGACTTGGTCAAACTGATCTACATAACGTATTGACATAGGTACACACAGTTTTCGGTTGTCACTGTGCGAATGTGGGTTGCTATCCATACTGCTTCTCGTTGCTATAAGAACTCAGACACGCAGTCTTGTCAGTGTTTTTTTGTTTCTGAATCTCTTATGTGCTTAGGAAACTTTCGATGATTTGTTAAACTAGACTAGGAGTGCTGCAGTGATGAGAGCTCAAGTAGTACAACTGTGTTTTCGTGTATCAGAAGCCTCAACGGCATTATTATTGACAAAAATAAACAAGCACTACTATATTACAATCACTCTTTGTTGCCGGTAACACAGCACAATACCAGTAAACTAGGACAATGGCAACAAAGGCACCTGTGAAGAGAGCACTGAAGAGCAAGAAAGCATGGGGTGTTACTAAATACCAAAACCAATATTCCCTATATATAGTCAAGAACGCTCGCTTTTATGCTATCACCGAAACATAAAACTCTTCTTTTAGCGAGATCGGTCCAGACCGAGCCTTGCGCTGAGCCATTTGCAGACATCGTCCATTTCTTCAGGGATGGTATAGTGGCCCAACCTGCATCATCAGAAATGTCCATTAATCTTCTTATAATCTCGGGTGGTAAAGAATGCAATTCTTATGTAATTAACTAATTATGCATGCATATGTACCCATTGTAGGTCTTGAAATAAAGATATGAGAATGCTGAGCTTCTTAGAATCTCAGCTGATCGCTCTCCATCCCTGTAGGTGACAACATCATCCGCTGCAAACACACATAGGATTTAAAAACTTATTATCTATCAAGTAGTACTACTGGACTATGGGGTCACTTGTATCAACAGTATTTTCACCTTTTCCATGGCTAAGCAGGATGGGCAAGGATGCAGCCCTTCTTGCAGCAATGTGTGAGCTCTCCATCTTGCCCCTCAGGGTCCTAATAAACACGAAGTACATTAGGATTCAGGAAAGACAGAATAATAATACAAGTGTTTGACAAAAAGTGAACTCTGCAAATGATGTAAAATTAGACCTTGAGCAAGGGAGCCAGCCACTTAAACTGATGACTACGCTGAGTGTGATTGGGTAGTGGATACCGCTTGTGAATTTTCCATGAGCATAGCATGCTGCGGAGTGAAGGGCGACGGTGGCACCCATGCTGAAACCGCTGATTCCAAGCTTCACTGCACTTACATATTGTGAACATCAATAGAATGAATAATCAGAAGTGTGGTACTGACATGCGTATTGCTTCATATAGCTTCATTAACTTAACTACTTGTGCGTAACTACTTTATATTTATCTTGAGATTAGTACCATCAGACGGTTCAGACGATAACAGGTTTGCAATGTGTGCAGCTGAAGCATCCAGTCCCTCTATGTCATCGCGGCCATCTACGGAAGTGTCCTCGACATCAAACCCTGTTTCAGTTCCAGAAAATGGTGGTCAGGGTCCTCTTTTGCGCAACTTCAGAGTACAGAAAAATTGTAACCCTGCTACTTTGCATAGTTCGTTGTGTGAAGTATTGTGTTACAGCCTCTTTCCCCCCCCCCCCCCCCCCCCCCCCCCCCCCCCCCTAAGTTCCATGGAAGAAACTCACATGCAGTGCAGGGAAATCCACCGAAAGCTGTGACAGGGCGGGTTGCTGCCGTGGGGCATATCCACTTGATCTACACAACACATAAGCTTCAAGGTGAATAAACTTCCTTGCGGTAAAAACAATTGCCATGTATACCCAACCTACTGAGCATGATAAGCTACACTGTTCTGAAAAAGATTACAAATGCTGAGACTATTGATTGTATGGTGGTTGTGGGAATAAGAAAAGGTGTATCTAAATCTATTGATGTGCTTCAAGTACAAGGCATTGATGCTTACATTTGGCAGGGGAAGGGAATCCAGGAGCTGGGACCAGCTGAAAATGCAGAATGATTAAAGAAGGAAAACAAAAGAAATTAGTTCCCTGTATTAGGAAAAGCATCGCTGCAGCAACTGGTAAAGAGATTCCGTTCCAGGTCATTTTAAACTTTGTAGATTGCAACACATTTTAGAAACAGCACGTGTTGTCTGAAAGTACAGGTAACATAAAGATGTGCAGAGTGGAGAAAAGAACATCTGAAACTAAAGATTGATGCATACACTGTAAAAGAATAATTCAGCAGGAAACCAAAACTTTCACAGCAAGTTGAGCAGGTAGCCTTCGTTTCTTAGCTAAAGAGAGTAAATAATTAGAAACAGATGATAACGTAACTTGTAAGTACCCCAGATGCTGAGGTTTGCTTTGGCATCAGAAAACTATGCTAAGTGGGTAAAAATCGTCTGAAGCTGAACTGATTCATACTAAACTCAGAAAAGACTCCGACAAATGCTTAGTACTAAAGTAAAAGTATTCTTCAGGCTCACTATCTAAACTAGGCTTAGTATCAAGCAAAAATGTCTGCTAGTGGATGACAAGACCAAGATACTGCGAATTAGTCGCTTGTCATAAATTGTGGTGTTCTTTACATGGTTTGTGAAGACAGAGAATTGGAAATGAGGAATCTTGCCTGATATAATTTACAGTTCTCCAATAGTCATGTTATCAGCCCAATTTTTTATACTATTTGCCAACATGAAGAACTAATTGACATTCACATCCACTCTGAATGGAAAGTGAAAGTATTATCAATGTCCTTCGTGGTGCAGAAGGTGTTAGGTGTGCAATTAGGGTTACAAAATTATGTACTTTGATCAAAGCAATACTAGGAATATATGACGGACAGACAAAAAGGAGGCCACTTGATTCATTTCTAGCAAACGGATGCAAAGGAATAAAGTGTTCACATAGACACTGCAACAATCCAGTTCCCTCCTATTTGTTTGATTGACAAGTGTTGTTTCTTGCATTCATATCCAAGAGAGTTACACAAGATAGCATTCATGGACCAGACCATTTGAGCAAACAACTATTATCTTAGAAGTAAGGTGGTACCTTGCACCATTGTCACCTAGGCCATGGAGCCACACAATGGTGGCTAGGTGCCGTCCCTTTGGCCTCACCACATATGTCCTCCCGTAGTCAACTCTCCTACCGCTTCGCCCGCCTGGTATTAGATCGTTGATGATGAATAATGCTTTTGGACAAATGGTGGATCAGAGCATTAGGATAGCAGAGAACTAGAGGGGACAATTTACCAGAAGAGCTGCTTCCATAATAGCTCATTGTGTGTTATCTTCTTCAGTTCTGCAACAAGTGAACTATGTACTAAATACCGACGCTTCTGAGCTCAGGTACACCCTGTAAGCTCTGAACTCTGAAAGTTTTGAAGTGTATGAACCACACAAGCCCAAATGGCCTGTATTTATAGTGAAAGCCTGGAGAGGGGAATATATATTGAACAATTCCTTGAATCTGCGTTTGCGTGAAAGTGTCTTTTTTTGCACCGTGCTTGCTGCAAGCTGTCGTAGAGGAGCATGGGTTCTGGACAACTTATGGCAGGAGAAGGATAAAAAGCTTAGAGGCTTTTTCTCTAGAGTGAAGAATCTTGCGTGACAGTTGCTGCCTTGCCCATAAAGAAAGACATATAGTGAGCGTGGCAGTGGCACTTGGTCATTTCATGAAAATGCTGAGCAGGCATTTGGCACACAGGTTTGTAAGATGCATCTTTGGCAGCGGAGAAGGAACCTAATATATAAATGTTTTTTTCCCATTTTGTAGTCACCAAGCATTTCTCTGCAGCACGGAGTATTTATCCTCACTGATTTCTGCCCTTGAATTGGCGCGGCTCCGTATGTGAGAAACTCAAAATAAATTTGCAAGCAATAAGCATAAGTCAACTTATTTTCTAGCCATGAAACTCTTCTTTTGACATTACAGCTAGCAGTTAAGTGCAACAACGAGAGCTAGAAAAGCTGGTGAATGCTGGACATGTGGTGAAAACCGAACGTTGGCTTGTCTCGCGTGGTGGCGCTTACGTATTGACCCAGGGGATGATTGAGGATAGGTTCTTAGTGGTCCATTCTGAAAATGTTCTTGCTGAAAACATTACTCCCCACAATCTCCAGAAAATCATTCAGGTGGCAGAATTTCACGCATGAAACAAAAGGGAAATAATTTTATACTGCAACTTGTATTTGATATACCACCTGTATACAATTAAGAGTTCAGAAAGGATGATTTCAAGACGTATCTATCAAGTTTTGACACCGAATCAGCATAGATATGGGAACCAAATCGGGCAGAAATGCAAGTCCACTCGCAACATGTTTGTCACTGCACTCTTCAAGAAGGTACTTCTACGGCAGTGACATTAAATGTCAACTTATTCTCTTGCAGGTACTCTAGATTTTGGACCTAACTAGTTATGCACATCATCTGTTTCTAACTTTCTATCTCTCAGTATCGTAGAATGTTAACTTTTCTTCCGAATGGAAAGACTCTCAACCTGAATATAGTTGTTATCGCAGAAACTGGTTCTTGTTTACTTTGGTTGACATTGTGAAGAAATATTACCCGGCAAGATGTCAGCTATATTTTTGCCTCTCTTCAGTTCTTTTCTACAGCTGACTTCTATTATAGGTTTACTTGCCAGGAAAGGTGTTACCTTTGCAAATATTCCTTTTTGCTTTTGGTAACGGTGCATAGCTGATTATTTCCCAACGATGTAAATTTAAGAGGTAGTAAACACAAAATAAATAGAAACTGACATATATGAAATTTGGTTAACTGTTTGCATCAAAGCTATTGTAGTTTAGTTGAGAAGTGATGCAAAAAAGGATTTGGGGTGCCAGCCCCACTGCATACAGTAGGAATCATATTCCATTCCCCTTTTCATTTTCTAATGATTGGGATGTGCAATGTGGGGGGCAGCTCAAGCTAAAATATGTGAGCTGTGTCGTTTTTGTCCCTATCTTTTCAAAGTAAATGCGGCATTGTCCATGTTCCTTATTGCATGGCTCGATCTCTCTAGAAATTCTAACATCTTCTTCTCTACTATCTATTACTGTTGTTTATTCATGTACACTATATATGCTCTCTTTTGTTAGTTGTGCAACTTGTGCTTTTTGATATCCATGTTGTTCTTCTATCCTATTTTCATTTTTTAAGACTTCTACAAAGATATCAGACAGGATGAGATTAAGAAATGCAAAGTAACATTACTGTCAACATAGTGCAGAATTTATCCTTAAATCAACTTTAGGCAACTCAAAACAAGGAATATCATTTAACGTTGGCATTGATGTTGTGAGAGGGAACATCGCAATCCGTGGGTGATAGTTGGATAATCCTAAAAGTTACAGTATGTCTATGGGCATGTGCTAACTCATACTTAAAATATTGGAACCTTTTAGCCAACTGTACTTTATATGAGGTTAGTTCGATCCTCATGTGAAATATCAAGTCAAATTTGAACATATTTTCACCCTAACACATCTTGTAATCTTCGTTACTCTATTTCCCCTATCATCATGTAAAAACATGTTGTTTGCTGCTCCTAAATAGTTCTTTTCGGGCAGGGCTACAAAGGTTGCAGTAGAAGAAACATATTTAACCCATTAGCGGCCATTTTCTATTTCTATTTGCTTTTTTGTGTCAAACTTTTCAATAGATTTAACTGTTAAATGAAGTGTTGTTCACCCAGAAAGCAAAAGAGAACTATGGTAGCTAGATCCAAACTGGTAGTATCACCCAAACGCCAAATGCAATGTGACTAAGAAGTAATCATGTAGCTTTGTGAATAGATATGTGGCTACCACAGCGTGGCATTAGACAGTGCTGTTTCCAGGTGCAGTGCACCAGCAGAAGTAAGAATAGAATAGAATATTTATCATTGAGCAATTACACATCCAATTCTGTTCTGTTCACAGGAACTATATGGAGTGCATATATCCATGAGGGTGACAAGTTCAGCATCTAAATAAAAGGGGAACTCATCACATTTCCAACTTGAGCCTCTAAACTCAGCTATCTCAAGCAACTGATACCTTTAACAAGTTCCTGTTGGAATGCAACAATGAGGCTAAGAGTGCCATCCAAGCCAAAAGGGAATGCATCACATTTCATATCACTCAATCAATAAAGATGTGCAATGCAAAGATGCTGAAGGAATGTCATGTGTTCTAGACACTCTGCTGGCCAGGCAGGAAATTCCAGCTATTTGATGTTGCTCTGAAAGCCTGAATCAAGAGCGAAAACATGCTAAAAGCTGTAAAGGGTAGAAGAATCAAGACATTATCTCTCTGATGTGGTCTACACACCATAGAGTTGCTAGTGTGTGAAATGTCAATGCGTATATGTCAAGGTCAATAAGCAGTGTTGCAACTTCCAAGGGAGGAACATCGAACAGCTGGTATTTGGCAACAGATCATAGTTACCTTGACAAAGAATCCGATTAGTTTCATATATACAGAGAGATCAAGAGATCTGCAATGGTTATGCGTGTCATTGTCGTAACCGCCACCGATTTCGAATGACTGATTCGTCATGATATTGTTCACTCATTTTGATTTGAGCCTTTAACATGACGGGGCATTTTTCTTTCCGAAATCAGACACACTTTTGTTTTTGATAAGATCCAGGATCCATGGTAGATGATCCTTTTTCAAAATTTTCTCAGACGTTGATGAAACCAATATACTCCAGGCCACATGCCATTTTTTCATGTCAAACTCCCGAAATTTCAAATTAGTGGCAGCATCTACTTATTACCGTACGGAGTAAAAGAAAAACACATGGTATCTTCTCTCTTCTGCCGCATCTATTGAGAGATTAGAACGTAATGGAAATGAATCAAATCCCAGCGTTTTCCCTTGGCCATTGACGATCCGTACTTGCTCCTCCAATTGCCTTGCAAAATACTAATCACGTACCCGAGTAAGCGCCAAGTCGCACGCGACGACGTTTCATTGCTGGACAGGCTTTTGTGCTCCCGTCTCTGTTTCCCTTCCAGCTGGCACAATTTTATTGGCTCCAGTTTCTCTGGTGACCGTCCACCGCAAAAAAAAAAAAAAAGTTTCTCTGGTGACGGGAAGACCCACGTTCGTACGTGACGACATTTGAATCTTTCGTTTGTCTTTTCCTCCAAACGTGAAAGCCGAGTCAGACGTCGTCGTCGGAGCAAGGCGCTGTCGATGACAAACTTCACCAGGGGCGTCGCAGCTTTGCGATGTAGAGCACCGTGACGAGTTAGACACGTTGGTCCCCGAGGTCCGAGCGCGTTGTCGTCCCCGTCGCGTCACACCCATTGGCTTGGGCATTGGTGCTGAGGTTGTATTTCGGTGGTGCACTGGTGCCGGATTCTGCCTTAGTGAAGCTTGATCAAATGGTGCTGTGGTTCGGCTTTGCTTATGATTCTTCTTATGCACTGTGTTACATTTTTAACCGATGAAATTTAACAGTGCATGTATAAAATCATTTTTAGAGTAAACTTTAGAAAACTAAGGGTAACACAAAAAAATACAATCTATTTGCTCTCTTGTAACACAAAACTATTGGTCCTCACCTATACCACTGAAAATGTGTAGCTAGTGAGTGGGGCTAGGAAGTCGTAGTTTCGTCTTCTGAATATTCTTTCCGAAACAAAGTCTTCTGAATAACCTTGCGAGCTGGGTATACACAAGTTACAAATCTGATGAACGAAACAAGGAGCATCTCATTTCCTGAACCAAATATACCACAAACAAATGAAACGGGCCTACTCGTGGTTGCATGGGCTGCTACGTAAAGCCTGACCCATTTCCCAGCGTGGCTAGAATTTTCGGACCAGTTTAGGTGAGCATGCGCTGAAGCAATGCACGGCCCGCACACCACCGGCCTCCGCCAATCAACTCGTCCCCGTCTCTAGGGGTGGGCACAAAAACCGATACCCAAACATCGAAACCGAAAAAACCGAGACCGAGACGAAAAAACCGGAATTTCGGTCTTCGGGTACTTGTTTGGGTAGTACCCTTGGGTAACCGAATTTTATTGTTCAATTTCGGGTAATACCCTTAGGTACCCGAACTACCCAAACTACCCAAATTAGTATGATGATATAGGATTTAGCACATAGACTCAAACCATGGTCACATAACATCCTTTGTTACTCATTCATCATATTCATGTTTCTCCTATCATATAATGGTAACTCATTATCAAGTTGATTGCATAGTGTATTTTAGGTATAATCAAGTTTATTTTATTTTTTCTCTGAAAATTAATGCTAATTTGGGTAGTTTGGGTATAACCGAAGACCGAACCGAAATTTAGGTACCCAAAGTTGTCGGGTACCCAAATTTTCGTTGTCATTTCGGGTAGCAATTCTAGATAACCGAAAATTGAGAAGACCGAAAAAACCGGACCGAAACATCGGGTATGACCGAACGCCCACCCCTACCCGTCTCCGTCGCCACCAGCACTCCCAAGTAAGGTTTGCAAAACCGGTGCAAACCGGACCGGTTTTTCAGCCCGGTTAGCTAAACCGTTTGGTTTTCCGATAAAACCGACACAGTGTTTTGGAGAAAAACGGTAAACCGCCCGGTTTTTCCAGTTTACCGGACCGGTTTTTTCGGTAACGGTTTTCTCGGTTTTTTCGAAAATGCAAACCTTGCTCCCAAGCAGGGTTCGCGTTACCGGTGGAAACCGGACCGGTAACCGGAAAAACCGGAGATACCGGTCCGGTCCGGATAGCGAAACTGTCCGGTTTTTTGCAAAAACCGAAACAGTGTTTTGAGAAAAAACAAAAAACCGGCGGTTTTTTCGGTTTACTGGACCGGTTTTTTCAGTAGCGGTTTCTCCGGTTTTTTCGAGATTGCAAACCTTGCTCCCAAGTCATGGAGCAGAGGAGCACGCGGCAGGGAGGCGGGAGAAGTAGCAAGAGCCGCGAGGCTGCCGGGGTCCGGGAGAGCTGCTATTACGGTAGCAAGGGAACCAGGGGATGGAGGCGGGCAGGGCAAGGCCCCATGGAGCTGCAGAGCGACGCGGGTCTGAGGCCGAGGTGGAGACTATTAAAATAAACTGGACATCTAGGAGTAGAACAGACGGGTTGGTACTTAGCTTTGAGTAGATCGTGTTGGGGCACCTTGTGTCGCCTGCGGCTCTGGATGGCCGCGACGTGGTAGAAGTGGCGACGACGAGGTGGCCGGAGAAGAGGTCGCAGCGGATGCTCATCGGGGTAGAACAGGATGTGAGCCTTCCCTTCACTTCAGCACCCTCTCAGATCGGATCGAGGATATGGGGTACTGTTTCACGACCATCATTGGATTGCGTGCCCCATGTCTTATGTATTGGTGCTGCGTGAAGGGGGGCCCACTCGCCAATGCGGTGGTTACAACCCCGGCGTGAGACTGGACAGTGGAGTTGGTACTTTGACCGACTCGGAGATCAATCTAACATTCTCTTCCTTGATCTCCACCTCTCGTACTTACTACTTATACTTCACATCCATTCCTCAATGAATCGACATATAGAGCACGCTGATCAGGAAAGTCACTTTCCTACCATCTGACACAACGACTACAATACACCTCTACATCTGAGAATAGACGCCAGGTCCCTTTGTAATCCAAAAATCATAGGCATTATCATAGACCCATGTCGGCCGTGTGTTCTCTGAACACACATTGTGCGGCAAGCCTTTTGTAAGCGGATCCGCAAGCACTTGCTTGGAACTCATATTCTCAATACTTTCCTTGGTCCTTATACTTTCAGTACTTTCAATATGATTCTGGATTTTCTCCTTGACAATATAACACTTAATGTTAATGTGTTTGGCAGCACACTTGACTTGTTGTCACAGGAGCAAAAGACTTAACTCCGGATATGAATTTATCAAATTTATGTGCCTGCTTGGTGGTCTCATATCATGCCATACTATAGGTATTCATCGCTGATGACACCGCAACTGTTTGTTTGGAGCATTTCCATAATAAAACTCCAACTGCGAATGTTACCAACTACTGTGAATTTCCTTACACATTTCGCAGAAGATTTGTCTTTGTGCCCACAGCTATTTGAGAGCACTTGTTCCTTTTAACTTAGCGTGAGGCCTTCAATACTTTGCAAAATTGCAAGACAATCTCATCTCCATTCCAGTGATCTATGTCTGGACTAGACTTGTGCCAAAAATATTCCGGATACTTGACATAAGTCATGATTAATTCCTTTTGATCGATCATTTCTTGTTCCATGGGACCTTAAAATTTCTCAAAACTATCACCCTTGACTATAGAAGTAGGTGTAGATTTACTCGCATGCATACTATGTTTCTTTAGAATCTTTTCTAAGTATGCCTTTTGCGATAATCCCGATACCCTTTTTTGTTATATCTAGTGAATCTCAATTCCTAAATGAATGATACTTCACCAAGATCTTTCTTATCAAAACTTGAGGACACATAACTTCTTCGTCTCCAGAAGTAGATGGACACTACTACTAACGAGCAGGACGTCATCCACAAACAACATAAGGAAAAAGAATTTTCCATTCTCAAACTTTGCATAGGCGCAATTGTCCTCTTGTTCTAAACCCGAACTTTCTTATAATCTTAATGACTTCTAGATAGAGGCTTGCTTAAAACCATGACCGGATTTATTCAGACGGCATCCTTTATATTTCTTTTCTTCCACGACAAAACCCTTGGGTTGAGCCATGTGAACTTTCTTATGCAGATTCTCATTGAGAAATGCCATCTTTACACCGATCTAATATAACTCTAAATCGTAGTGTGCCACTTAATGCCATTATGATTCCAAAAGAATCCTTAAACGAGACCATACAATAATCTCATTATTAGCTATTCTCTCTCTTTGAATGAAAACTTTTGTCACGAGATGCGCTTTATATCTTACGACATTCCCTCTGGAGTCACATATAGAAGTGTAGACCTTTTGATAGTCTACTGTCTTTGCTCCTTTAGGAATATATTTTAAGTCCCAAAACAAAGTTGGTACCCACTGATCTTATTTCATCCCACATGGCTTCAAGCCATCTATGCAAGTGAGCGTTTCTCATGGCTTATTCAAATGAGGTGGAATTACCCTCCATCATTTGTAGTCATCAGGAATGACTATTGTTCTAACTCTTTGAGACCCTTATAGAGGTCTCAACATTTGGCACATTTTCTATCTGGGTAGAAGCTGCTCCCCCCATATGCGGCAACATTTTCTATCGGCTTTTGAAGGACAGGTTCCACATGCACACTCGTTGTTGCCATGGGAGAACTAACTACATATGGTATTCATACAACATCAAACTCTTGAATCATTGAAGGAGACATATAGTCCCATTTCTCTTCAAGTCTTACTTATTAACATACCATGCTTCCCCAGATTCAACCCATCTTTCGACCACTGACTCGTGGGGCCAGGCCCACAGGTCAGTGACCTGAGTTAACGTCAGGCGGTCCCCACCTGGCATAATGCCGAGTGAGCCGCACTCCAAATCGGAAATGTCTGTCTGTGACTGTAGATAGTCATACTGTCCATAGTCATACTGTCCTAAGAGCAAGGCCATTGCTGCTCTACGCATCGACTGACAAGCCAAACTTGCTGACAAAAGCACCCAACGCTTTGGCTCAACACAGCCCATAAAATATGATATTGTTTGCTCAACGCACCCATGAAGAGACACGTGCATCATATAGAGAGGCCGGGAGAGGTGTGAGGCCCACAATCAGTGCGACGCGACTGTCGCCCACAACGTTGACAAGGCCTGTGTTAGAGCTGATTCCTCTCTGTTCCACGTTGGAGTTTTTTTACAAAACTGATCGGCAAGACAACGCATTGGGCTTGCTCTAAGTGCTTTACACCGGTAGAAAACTTTGGCTTGGGAACTTGTAGTTGTACATTCATTCAGAGCAAAGCAACATATGGTGCTAATAATTCATTCATTAGTTGATTCAATAATCTTGGCAGTGAGATTGTTTCTAGTGGCCTTCTGCTCATCCTGTTACGGTCAGTCATCTACGAGTGGCTCCCTGCAACTCGCGAGGATCTGTCGGCTCCGTCGGCTTGCATCCAGTTGCATGCAGAGCGAGAAGACTAGGGGAGGCCGCCATGTATGGATGGAGAGCGGCACTTTGTCAAAAAAAAATAAAAGAAGAAGAAGAAAGAAATGGATAGAGAGCGGCGCTCGGCTTCTTAACCAGAGCCGCCACCCCCGGAATTAAAGGCAATAACTGGTGGATTTAGCTCTGAACTGCCGGAATCACAATCCCCGCCACCCAGTTCAAGCTCTCTTAACCAGAGCCGCCACCCCCGGTGCTCCGACCAGATCAAGGTCTTTTCTTGCCGTGATAAGATGAAGGTAGAGGAGATGAGGGAGTAGGAGGAATTGACGAGTTGTACCTCGAGGCAGGGGAGTGGAAAAACAACAAAAGGATGGAGTCTGTTGGTATCCCGGATACACTGGATGTCTGGATTGATTTGGGAGAGAGAAAAACACAGGCCAATGGAGAAGACGATGAACGAGCAGGCACAAGATTGGCCTGTTATTTCCTTTAGTACTAAAGTTTAGTCCGGAGAATCTTGTTATTTAAAAGCATTAAATAAAGTCTAATGACAAAATCTTTTTGACAGATGAGTCCTAATTTCGAGATGAATCTAATGAAAATAATTAATCTATGTTTGCTACAGTATTTGAAGGCCATAATGTTCAACTTGTTGTCAATTTCAGTATATGGTTGCACAAATTATTAGGGTTAGGGGACGTTTCTTGGTTGACAATTAAGATGCTTAACAAAATCATTAAAATGAACCTAACCTAAAACATGAATATTTGCATTATAAATGTATTTAGATTTTATAGAGAATTATAATTATTTCTTCCAAAATTAGAAGTTGTTTAAAAGCCGTAGCAAGGCACGAGAACATCAGCTAGTGTCGTAAAGAAAAAGAGAAGTGGGCCCGTGGTGTAAGCTTCATGACCATTGGAGTATGGAAACCCCAAAGGTATGAATGTTTTGGTGATTGGATGATCATGTTGTATGTGACTAACTCTTTTGTAGGTTGTTGGTCACATATGATGGAGGACTACGTCAACCATTTCTCTATTGGATATCTCAATGATTGGTTGCCTCGACAACTCGGGACATTGGGCTTGATGAAGTCGCGGTTGAGGAGATGGATCAAGACTAAGGACATGCTAGAACCAAGCAGGTGTTGGCTTGGTGTAGATGTAGGCTTGAGTCCATAGGAAACACCGGACTATCAAGAGGGTTCGAGTTGGTTCTCTTAGTGCACACTAGTGGTAGAGATCATTGGATGTAATGTGAGGCTATCAGAGGCTAGGGCGGCAGAAGAGAAGCTTGAGGAACCAAGAAGAGTGAAGATGAAGTCAAGGATCGAGGAGATGATCAAGATGGACTTCAGGCAGAAGTCACCGTATGATACGGTGACTACAGGAATTGCAGAACTGAAGACAGGAAATCTCTGCTGGAGTCACCGTATGATGAGGGGGTGATAGTCACCGTATGATACGGTGGTCACCGTATGGTTTCCAGGGAGTTGGCAGTTTCTGCAGATTCAGAGAGAAGAAGTCACCGTATGATACGGTGATAATCAGCGTATGATACGGTGACTATGGACAGGAAAATCCAGTGAAAGGAGAGTCACTGGTAGAGTCACCGTATGATGGTCACCGTATGATACGGTGGGTCACCGTATGGTTTCCAGGGAAAGTGCAATTTGGACAAGTTGCTGAAGATGGAAAGGAAGTAGTCACCGTATGATACGGTGCCAGTCACCGTATGATACGGTGACTGCGAGATCAATGAAGACAGTAGGGAAGGCTGAAGAGGATGCAGTCACCGTATGATACAGTGACTAGAGCACCGTATGATACGGTGGCTGCGCAGAAAAGACTGCTTTTGAGGCAACGGCTAGTTTATGAGTTGAGGGCTGTAAATAGTTGGTTGCCTACCCCTTTGAGGGTCTCTTGGCCACTGGAACAGGTGAGGTTGTCCAAGGAAAGCCAAGAGCAAGAAGAGAGAGCACTTGTTGAGGATTTGGAGTGATCCTAGTGCTTGTGAGAGAGTAACAACAGCATCCTTTGATCTCTAGGGCTAGTGTGTGCATAGAGAGTCATCTTGGGTTGTTACTCTTGGTCTATGGCAAGACCTAGACCGGTTAGGCGTTGGTGGTGAGCTTGCCAAGAGTGTGGAAGTCACCGCAAGTTTGTACACGGTCTTCAAACTTCCCGTGTGAAATAAGCTATGTGAAGAGAGCGCCCTTTGGACCGCATCACGTGCGGATCCTTACCTTCGAAGGAGCATCCGGAGTTGCCGGCGGGACGTGCCCGCGTCTTTACTCGGAGGGTGTAGAATGCTATAGAAGGGATCGCCATCGAGCGAAGGGAGGGGTCGAGACTCCGGCGGGAGTGACCCAACGTGGATTAGGGGGAGGCGCCTTCCTCCTGATACCACGGGCTAAAAATCCATGAGCAATCTCTATCTCATCTCTTTACTTACTAGCATTTACTATTCCGCATTTACTTCTTGCTAGTAGACTTGATTGTTAGGGTTGTTTTGCTCTTGGTAGAATTGCTTATGTAGGGTTGCTCTTTGCTAGTCTTGCTAGTGTGTCCATATCGCTTGCTTCTTGTCATCACCTAGCTTGATATTAGGTTGCTAAAGTGCCTTACCGAAGGAAGTGAAAAGTGACTACCGATTCACCCCCCCTCTCGGTACTCTGTGATTCTTACAAGTGGTATCAGAGCCTCGTGCTCAAAATAGGGCTTAACCGCCTTTGAGTAAGGACGCCGGGAGGAAGCGAGCCACCCACGTTTGACGGGACCGACTATGCCTATTGGAAGGCTCGCATGCAAGCTTACCTAGAAGGGCATGCTCAGGATGCAGGGTATGCCTGCAGTTCTTCAGAGGGACTTCCTCAAGGTCAACACTAAGACCTTGCAGTCTCTCAGGCAGGTGCCAGAGCATGTGTGGGCTCCTCTTGGTGCTAGAGATCCTATGGCAGGACCGAGGTACTGGACACTTGTACAGAGGCAGATTGCAGATGCCTATCGCAGAGCAGAGTCCACCAAGGGGAAGCAGCTTTTCACTACCCACAAGTATGTGGTGCCAGCTCGACTATCTCTAGCAGCTGGGAGAAATATGGAGTCCAGGGTGACATACATGCCTGGCTTGAGGACTCTTCTCGCAGCACCTATGAGGTACATGACAGATATTGTGAGAGACTTCTATGCTACTCTCTGGGTTGCTGATGACAGAAGTGCCAAATGGTTCATGTATGAGGGTCAGCCAGTCAGACTGACACGAGATGACTTTCTCAGGGTGCTGGGAGCTGAGGCTAGTGACAGAATATTGCACAACCTCGCCCATGAGGGAGCCAAACCACCTCGCAGACCTTCAGGGGGAGTGGTGCCTACTGACGACGACATGAGAGTGGCTTTCCCTCCACCTTATGAGCAGGGTTACAGCAGGATGCCTCACAGGCTTACACACGAGGCTAGAGCTATGGGAGCTCTCCTGAGCAGGACCATTGTACCCCGTGAGGGTTATCAGGACAAGATCTCCTGCTTGGTTCAGTGGACACTCGCTTCCATCCTCACTGAGCAGCCTTTTGATCTAGCTAATATCATCATTTGTCAGATGCAGGATGTGATAGCTGAGAGGGTTGGTTTCAGGATGATACCTTTTGGTCCTCTTATCTGCTGGCTGATTTGGATGAATGGGTTCATGACTGATGCTCAGTACGAGGCTCTTCCTGAGGTGACTACAGAGTATGTGCTGCTGCCCCCTAGTGACCCACGATGTATTCAGAGGGCTGACGCTTCACAGACCAGTTCCTCTCAGGCTAGAGGCACAGGTGCAGGTGGGAGTGGAGCCACAGAGGAGAGAGACTTCTCTCTTGAGTCACCCCTGCACCATGCAGCAGAGCCAGACTTCACTCCAGCTCCACCACCACCAGTGACAGCTCCACCTGCTGCAGCAGCTACAGTCACAGACCCTACTCTACAGGCTCAGCTTGACATGCTCAGACAGAGACTTGATCAGCAGGAGCAGTGGAGACAGGATCAGGAGAGGAGAGATGCTGAGCACAGACAGTGGTCTCAGCAGATGGCAGAGACACTTCGAGGCACACAGATGGCAAACCAGGGTGTCTTTGGTTACTTTGCTGCAGCTTTCAGTTACCTTGGCCAGGTGATTCCGAGGATACCTCCTTTGCCCCCGATGGCTCTACCTTCACTGGTTCTACCACAGGGTCTCCAGCTATCACAGGCCACAGCTGCTCCTGGGATATTCGCTACCATGCTCTCAGCTCCTATGACTCCCGCAGGACAGTTTTCTCAGAGTCCCCTTGGTTCACTGTTTGCTGGAGTGTCTGGTATGGCAGGCCACACACATGCTGGACCCTCTCAGGCAGGACCATCTTCTATACCATTCATGTCACCGGGCCAGTACATGACACCTTCTGCTTTCTTCATGAGGACCTCACCATCAGTGGGCCCAGTTCAGCACATCTCTTGAGTGACTAGGATCTCGTCCCCTATGCCAGTTTCAGCACTTAACTTCTCAGGGATTGAGTCTCCTATCACCTCAGCACCGACTACATCCAGTGTGATCTCTCCTCCAGTTGTTACTGAGGCAGTGATCACCACTTCAGAGGTTGCTACTGCTCCTGACACGACGTCTTCTCCACCTCCAGGGATTGCCTACCTAGATGCCCTAGAGGACATGCTTGCAGCAGGTATTGATGAGGATATAGCAGATATCACAGCAGCTAGGGCTAGTGGAGAGGTAGTCGATGAGCATGGTTCTCGATCTCGCAGTCCTTCTATACACTCAGCTTCAGAGTCAGAGTTAGAGGAGTACACTGCCAAGCTAGAGCGTACACTTACACAGCCAGATGCTCCTACTCCTGTGGATAGGCAGATAGCGACGTACACTCGTCATCGTCAGACTCCAGAGACAGTGCTGCATACCTCTCGACGCCTACAGACTCCAGAGCCAGGGATGCCCAGGACTTGGACTTGGTCAGCACAAGTGGCACCCTCACAGGTCAGCACAGCAGCTACAGTGGCAGGCACAACTTCAGGGGGAGTCAGCTCTTCTGCTTCAGAGGCCACTGCACCACCTCCAGACCCCGATGCGTAGGATAGCATATCTTTCCTCGATGATCTTTTTGGTACTTAGTGCCAAAGGGGGAGAGAATGTCTAGGGGGAGTTGGGAGTGAGTCTTGATCGAGAGTGCTTGTACCTACGGGGAGCTCTCGAGCATTTTGGCTAGTCAGGATATTTGGAGTTCTTTTGTATATTCTTTTGGTTGTTCATGGTTCTCGATGAGCTTGGTCTTCCTTTGCCTTGTTTTAGCTCATCGAGAATGCACTTGGTTTCATTTACATGCACTGCACTTGTATTATATATCTATCTGGTATCGTTATGCCTGAGATGTATGTGTTGATCCCTCGTGTATGTATCGTATTCTTGTGATGATTTGTGGACTAACTTGCTTTGTGCAGGAATTATTCGTTATCATATCATCACAAGAGTGGTGGACATAGCTCACTTGCCCTCTATTTTATATATATCACCCTTGTGCACTAACTCTATTTTGCAGGTGATACCTCTTTTGAGCTATGTCCCTCACTTCACTACTCATCTTGCTTCTCTCTTTATCTATCCTATATCATGATGTATAGTTCTTAGTGATCGAGTACTACGACGCTCTTGCTCTTGCATTCACCCGTATCCTTTACTTGAGCAGTCTAGTCGAGCCTTTCTTTCTCTTTCAATCATCTCGATCATTACTTGCACTTTCTTTCCATATCTTTTACGTATGTTGTCACCAATCACCAAAAAGGGGGAGATTGTAAGCTTCATGACCATTGGAGTATGGAAACCCCAAAGGTATGAATGTTTTGGTGATTGGATGATCATGTTGTATGTGACTAACTCTTTTGTAGGTTGTTGCCTATGGTCACATATGATGGAGGACTGCGTCAACCATTTCTCTATTGGATATCTCGATGATTGGTTGCCTCGACAATTCGGGACATTGGGCTTGATGAAGTCGCGGTTGAGGAGATGGATCAAGGCTAAGGACATGCTAGAACCAAGCAGGTGTTGGCTTGGTGTAGATGTAGGCTTGAGTCCATAGGAAACACCGGACTATCAAGAGGGTTCGAGTTGGTTCTCTTAGTGCACACTAGTGGTAGAGATCATTGGATGCAATGTGAGGCTCTCAGAGGCTAGGGTGGCAGAAGAGAAGCTTGAGGAACCAAGAAGAGTGAAGATGAAGTCAAGGATCGAGGAGATGATCAAGATGGACTTCAGGCAGAAGTCACCGTATGATACGGTGCTAGTCACCATATGATACGGTGACTACAGGAATTGCAGAACTGAAGACAGAAAATCTCTGCTGGAGTCACCGTATGATGAGGGGTGATAGTTACCATATGATACGGTGGTCACCGTATGGTTTCCAGGGAGTTGGCAGTTTCTGCAGATTCAGAGAGAAGAAGTCACCGTATGATACGATGATAGTCAGCGTATGATACGGTGACTATGGACAGGAAAATCCAGTGAAAGGAGAGTCACTGGTAGAGTCACCGTATGATGGTCACCGTATGATACGGTGGGTCACCGTATGGTTTCCAGGGAAAGTGCAATTTGGACAAGTTGCTGAAGATGGAAAGGAAGTAGTCACCGTATGATACGGTGCCAGTCACCGTATGATACGATGACTGCGAGATCAGTGAAGACAGCAGGGAAGGCTGAAGAGGATGCAGTCACCGTATGATACGGTGGCTGCGCAGAAAATGCTGCTTTTGAGGCAACGGCTAGTTTATGAGTTGAGGGCTATAAATAGTTGGTTGCCTACCCCTTTGAGGGTCTCTTGGCCAGTGGAACAGGTGAGGTTGCCCAAGGAAAGCCAAGAGCAAGAAGAGAGAGCACTTGTTGAGGATTTAGAGTGATCCTAGTGCTTGTGAGAGAGTAACAAGAGCATCCTTTGATCTCTAGGGCTAGTGTGTGCATAGAGAGTCATCTTGGGTTGTTACTCTTGGTCTATGGCAAGACCTAGACCGGTTAGGCGTTGGTGGTGAGCTTGCCAAGAGTGTGGAAGTCACCGCAAGTTTGTACACGGTCTTCAAGCTTCCCGTGGGAAAGAAACTACGTGAAGAGAGTGCCCTTTGGACCGCATCACGTGCGGATCCTTACCTTCGGAGGAGCATCCGGAGTTGATGGCGGGACGTGCCCGCGTCTTCACTCGGAGGGTGAAGAATGCTCTAGAAGGGATCGCCATCGAGCGGAGGGAGGGGTCGAGACTCCGGCGGGAGTGACGCAACGTGGATTAGGGGGAGGCGCCTTCCTCCCGATACCACGGGCTAAAAATCTATGAGCAATCTCTATCTCATCTCTTTATTTACTAGCATTTACTATTCCGCATTTACTTCTTGCTAGTAGACTTGATTGTTAGGGTTGCTTTGCTCTTGGTAGAATTGCTTGTGTAGGGTTGCTCTTTGCTAGTCTTGCTAGTGTGTGCGCATCGCTTGCTTCTTGTCATCACCTAGCTTGGTATTAGGTTGCTAAAGTGCCTTACCGAAGGAAGTGAAAAGTGACTACCGATTCACCCCCCCCTCGGTACTCCGTGATCCTTACACGTGGGCTGATGGGGCCAGGCATTCTCTTTTTTTTCCCTGTTATGCAAACATAAATTCGTATACGTGACACATTTTCTCTTTGCGTTAAGTTTTTAAAATATTTTTTTTGCATATTTAAATCATTTAAATTCTGCTACAAACTCGTTCGAATATCTAAATTTCAAATTTATATTGCATCTACTCAAAACAAGATCAAAGGTGCAAAACTTTGATGAAAACAGAACCGATTTTGCAAAGGGGATATGCGTCTTTTTTATGCCACTAGTACCCATGCACGTATCTAAAAGTTGCATCACTTGGCTGGGTCACTGACTTATGAGCAACTTGACTACACATTCTATTGTAATTTGTTAAGAATTATAAATAATTTAGAAGAGTAAATTTCACAAGCCCACAAAAACTTTGTCTTTATAGTCATAAACCCACCAAATATAGTGCATGTTTTACAAACCTACCAATAATTTGGGGTGTTGTTTCAAGAAACCATCATATTTTCAACTCATACCGTATCTTATAGTCTGAATATGTAAAGAGAGGCTTTAAAAAGAAAATTGGCATTAGGAAAAACAAACTTCAATGTGCCATGTGCCATTATACATATATCCTAGCTGCTCCTCAAAATAGGGATAAAGAAACTGTAATGTCGACTGAACTATAAACAGGAAAAGAAATAAGAGAAAAAGATAGCAACAGCATCAAATTCTATGGTTATCAAGACTGAAGAACACCAAGCAATGGCATTAGCAGAGGGTACCAAATGCAAGTTAGTGGATCATGTGGCATTTTCATGCTAAGTATGTCAAAATTCAGAAATATATTTCAAACTGGATTAGTTGAAGAAAACTCAAGAGAGAGTGGAGGTAGAAATAATCAAACCAACTTGTAAAAATTCGCATGGCAAGAATCAAGTCAAAAGAGTTAGTGGATCACTTGGAAGTTTCGGGGCGTCTTGGAGCCTCTACATTCACACCAGGTTGATAAAACATATGAATTCCATCCGAGTCTGTATATCTAAATTCGCATGGCAAGTTAACCCACTGCAAGCAAAAAAAAAAAAAAAAATCCCCGTCAATGATGTCTGCAAAAATTTAAGAATTTATGAGGAGGTTTGTTTCAAACAGATTTAATGGTTACCAAACAGTGAATAAATTCTAATTAATTGATAGATCGTAATTAATTAAGCATATACTTACTTACTGCTTAGACTGTGATATGACTAATTACAAGGAAAAAATCAGAAGCGACAGGAGAAATTAATAAAACTGTGCAAAAGAATAGACACTTATTGGTAGTTAAGTTTACATGCCACCAATAAACTTGTCTGCTAAAGATACATACATGTTCATTTTCTCAAAACTATAAGGAAATACATTCTTATGTAGGTGTACAAGAAAATCTTAATCGAAGACTCACCCTACTACATGGAAATTTGATTGAAGACCTAGCGTGCAACCACCATTAGTATCACAGACCTGCTCATAGAGGGTAAACTATTTTAAGGGCCATTCACTAATACAAAAATAAAGCTTAAAATTATAGTGATCTTAGGCGTCCACAACTACAAGTGTAATTGAACAGAGCTTACATTCATATATTCTGTTCAAAATAGCACAGGTAATTTCATAAAGAATGACATCAAGAGCACCTAACACGTATATGTATGGATTTTTAGACATTATTTCTTCTTCATGAGTTCCAAGAATCTCTTTCCATGAGGTTAACTACAAGATTTTAAAATTCCACACGTGTGAATGTTCCATGTATGATTCCGATTACCATTTTGTTCAACTTTGGACAGACTATTGGCCAAGGATATACAAATTAAAAGTAAGTTGAACATGAGAATGCCTGTTATAGTACTATTTCAGCCATCGGCAGCCCTGTGGTTTCTCTTTTCATTGTGCAAAAACCTAGTTGATTTGAACAGAGGTATCAAATTGTAATTGAAGCACAGAGTCTTAGCAGATATAGAACATAACGATAATAGGGAAATCCAAATAGAAAAGTATGCTGCTGGATATTTTTCCAATGCACATTACAGCTATTCCATAATGTCAGCCAGTATTCTGTTACCAAAAAAAGAAAAGAAAAAAGAATGCAATCCTAGGATGCTTCAGCTATTGCAATCCTAGGGAACTTGGGATCATTCTCTGATAATTTCCTTTCACGACTTAGAATGCTCCTGGCCCTTGCAATGACAATAAATAATTACACCATTAGAGAACGAATGGCCACAAGAACAAGGCATTAGGTTCCAGAACTATCAGATCCATCTAATTAACCACCAAAAAATCAATCAAATGAACCATTACCAAGAACAAGCCCGCCCACCAGAAAATCAATGTAATCCAACGCAAGCTAAAATTCTGCCTCTCTACTGTGGATTCCAACGGATTTTGAGGGAAAGGAAGCGGGGGGGTTGTGGAAGGCGTACCACTCCAGCACGCTCAGGACCAGACGCTTCACGTGCCGGACGTTCGCCGCGTCCTCGTCCCTCTGCAAAACCAATCCATGGATGCACTAGTCGTCACCCCGCGCAGCCCGTCGCCGGTGTCCATGGCGTCGGGCAGCTAGACGCTCGCAACCGCCCGGCGATTGATCCTTGAAGGAGCCACTGGCATCGTCACGTACGCCCGCCATACCTGGCGTACCTCTCCCGAAACACAGCCCCGATGCGGAGCGGCGAGGCGTGCTCGAGGGGTGAGGGATCGCGGCTGACGGCGTGAGACAGGGTCGGAGGGTAGAGCGGAAAGTGCACGCCCCCATCGCTATTCATCACGTTCATCAATCTGGAGCACTTGACCTCCATCTGCAAGGAAGTAATTAAATCAAACTTGCTATGGAAGGAAAGGACGATAATGACATATTGAAGGAAGGAAATTAATCAGCCTAATTCAAATAAGGAAATCAATCGCGATGAAGATGGGTGCAGGGCGTGACCAGGGCGTTGGGTGCTGCGGGCGGGTAGGAAGACAGAAGAGTAAAAAAAAAATCACGATTACACGCGACAATACATTCCATAAAAAACGGATCGGTAGTTCACTTCACCGTAACCATGTCACCGTAACCAGGGGGTGATCTCACGATTTTAGACCCACCAAGTCCAAATCTAAGGGTGGAAGGTATGTATGTAGATCAAGAGTGGGTTTAGAGGAGGGTACACAAAATTTAGGTGGAGGGTCATTGGTCCCTCAACTCGTGCTTTATTAGTTTATTTAGATTAGATAGATAGATTTATCACCGTTAAGTGCTCCAAACGGAATAGGACCTAGTCATTGCTTTAGATTCAAAAAACAAGATCGATTTTGCAAAGTTGAGAAAATAGAACCATTTTTATAATTAGAGTCCAAAACAGGACTTTGCAAATGCCAACGCTTATGAGTGTTGTGGCAGCCTGAATGCATCCATTGCTGGTCAGCAACGATTATTGCTACCTGTTACCAACGCTTTATATATGTTGTAGTTGTAACATATCCTTACAACGCCACTTCTTGCAACGGATACTAGAAGCGTTGGTATAGACTTCTAGCAACGCATAATATATGCCTTACTATACGTGTGTTTTCCTTGTAGAGCTCGGTGGTTGACTGGAATCCCATTATTGATCCAAACGGCATTTTACAAGGGTGAATGTTCTTGTGCACATAGAAATACACCCGGAACCATTTGCAGGTAAGAAAACATTTTGAAGCATCCAAACAGGCCCTTCGCCTCAGCATGAGCTCCATCTTCATGTGCAGGAGTTTGTTCATCCCTTAGCCTCAGCATGAGCTCCATCTTCATTTGCAGGAGTTTGTTCATCCCTTAGCCTCAGCATGAGCTTCACCTTCATGTGCAGGAGTTTGTTCATCAGGTTCGTCCATCTACAAAATGAGAAAGTAAAGCTAGTGTTTAAACCATCACTTCTGCTGTCGTTTACTAACCAATAACCAAAACTGCAGGAAGGCTCTGTTGCATTGTTATAATAGATTATAAATTCCCAAATCACATAAGAGTAAGTTTTTTTTTTTAAAAAAGACAGTTTTAATGTTTAGAACTGGCAAAGCCCCATTCTGGCATGTTATCTTACCTCTTTTTTAAAGCTGCAATCTGTACTTTCCGATCCATGAAGCATCTCCATAATTTGGCTTGTTGTAGGTCTTTTCGTCCGGTCACGTTTCACGCAGACCAGACCTATATTTAGGCATCTTGCTATTTGTTGGCAACTTATCTCCACTGATGCATACCCTTGTGTTTTTTCAAACCTAGCTCTCCATTTCTGAAGTACCTGAGATTGAGATCATAAATCTAGAGCGTTACCATGCAGCAGAAATTGGCCTATCTTGAAAGTGAAAATGAAAGTTACTTACATTGTCAGCATAGACATGAGATGGTACAGAATCGGTTGTGGTACCATCTGGGTACTCCCTACCACCCGTCAGTATCTCCATGATTATTACACCCAAACTGAATATATCAAACTTTCTTGAGATTAAACCTTTTTCGACGTATTATGGCGCCATGTAACCACTGTATATATTGTCGAATGAGTTCGTCAACTTTGAAGCGTTGAAGAAGAATGTAAAGAAAGTGCATCTCGCTGACTACCATAAGAATGAATTACCAAGAGGCATTTGACTTACAAAGTTCCTTTACAATTTGAAGTGCGAATTTGACTATTCTCATGACCAAAGAGTCTCGACACACCAAAGTCTGCAATTTTCGGCACCATATTTTGATCAAGCAATATGTTTGCAGGTTTCAGGTCCATGTGAATAATAGGGTTATTTAGTTGCCATTCCTCATGAAGATAATGTAAACCACAACAAATGCCTTGAATTATTTTGTAGCGTACGTCCCAATCGAGTCCGGATGATTCATCTGCACTTGGAATAGAGCATTAGTAAAAATGCATGTTTCACATTTTTAGGTCATTGGATTGACCGAAAGCTCACACAATTGAATTGAAGATGAACTTTAACCTAGTAATAGAGAATAGAGATAAGTAAACCGGATCATTGACAAGAATTACTCATTGGATACCCACTTGCCTCCCTAACAAGTTATCTTCATTGAAGCACACAAACTAAAGTCCATAGAAGAATGTGATTGCTTAATCGAATTGTCATACCTGAAAGATGTTCACAAAGGCTTCCTTCAGGAAGGAACTCCAAGCAAATCAACATTTCTGTCTTCTCAGCAACAACATATTTCCCTTCGAGCAGTATAGGTATATTTTCTGTTTCATAACAATAGCCCAAAAATTTCACTATATTTGGGTGTTCAAGCCTCATAAGAATACACGCTTCATCCTGAAATTGAATATCATGTACTCCTACCCCTGACAACTTAAGCTTCTTCACAGCAATCTCATCCCCATTTGGTAGTACTCCCTGTTTAAAAACTCTTACTGATTGGATACACGTTTCTGTACAAAATCTGGTCACATATATTTGTGAGGATGGCGAATATATAAATTTCATCGTACCTTGTATACCTCACCAAAGCCACCTTTGCCAACTAGTCTCTCAACAGAGAAATTGTTTGTGATGTTTCTCAAATATGGTAGTGATAGACTGCGTGGCTCTGAACTTTGGTCCTGTAATAAACACTCCGGATTATCATATCCATTTGCTTTTAGCAAAGAAACTGCTGACTGCAAAAGCTCTTTCATACATCTGTCTGTCTTCAATGAGACGTGTCAAATGATGTATTAAAGGTATTTTTAGAAGCGTTGAATTGAATACAAGTCTCTATTGCAAATTTCCTTCATCCAAGTAGCCGGCAAACAAGTATAGAATGTATACAACATAGTTTTATAATTTTGTCCCATCAATACTGTGGTGCTATCAAGGGTTCAACAACATAAGCAAACATTCAACATAAGTCCCATCTACCAACGATCAACTTAAGGCCTCCGAAAATATAGTCAACTAAAATAATTTACAAACAGTAAACACCGATAAGGACCTTAAACTGAAGTAGAAGTCCCACTTAAACCCATTTACCAATAACCAATTTTATTATGGATATGAAAACAAGATATGGACTATGCTGCAGGTATAAAACTGAAAATTATTTTTCTTATTATGAATTAGGGAAAAACTTAATCTTCGATTATATAGAAAATTGTATCAATGGTATGCAACAGTGGGCTAATCAACAGAAAAAGACATCTTGAACGCTGAAGTCAAGACACCTCAATGATCCTTAAAGAAGAAATAAATAAGAAAATCATATAAAAGACATGAAAATACATTACATTGAATATCTGGAAAAATTCTTAAATAAAAGAATGGTTAACGGAGGGCATCAAAGACTTCTAAATGGAAAAGAAATATGGCGAATAATGCTAGAAAAAAGAGAATGATTTGAACTTATTTATTAGTGCTATACTACAAATTTTGTACAACTAACTAGTGGTGTTACATATTCCAAAAAAATAAAATAGAGGTGTTGTATCTCAACCATAGGAATTGAAATTGTACAATGAAACGATCATATACATTACATTTTGCCTCTTTCATGCAACAGCAGATATGATCCCTGCGAAGGTCATAGAAAGTACATTAAGGGCAACTTGTGATCATACCTTGCCCGCCGATGGTATCCGGTTTGCTTCCATGCAGCTGGGATCTATTTCTAGACATCTCCTTTTGGGTTGATGATCCCTCTCTAGATTTGTGTATGCTTGTGGTCCTTCTGAAGTATTCGCCAAATGTTGAAGTTCCTGAGTAAGGTAGAGTTGAGAACTATATTGCGTCTAAATTTAAAGAAACAATTATGAAACTATAACAAAAGGAGAAACCGGATCGAAGTTCTTCTGATTCAATTAAATCTTAACCACTAACTACCAAACTCCAAACAAATTTATCTTGTTCATAAGCGAATGTATTTGTTTCATTGCATCACTACGGCGCTGCATTCAAAATGTTCATCCATGTATAGATAATAATAATAATAATCACACCTGATATGTTGGTGGACTTAGCATGCTTCCATTGTTGAAATCTGCACTTTCTGATTGAAGCATCTTGATAATTTGTCTGGTTGTAGGCCTTTTCACCCGGTCTAGCACCACGCAGAGCAGAGCTATCTTAATGCATTATCTTATTCGTTGGCAATCAATCTCTGATGATGTACAATAGGGTGTGTTTTCCAGCCTATTTCTCCAACGTTTAACTACCTGCAAAATCAGATATCAAATCTTGAATGTATGACAAAAGAATAGTGTGATATCGTCTGGAGAACGGGCCTCCATCTTGAACGTTGGAATATAAAGTTTCTTACAAAGTCAATATATTTCTGTTCTTCGCCAATGTCTGGGTAGTCCTTGTTCCCCGTTATTATCTCAATCATTATTACACCCAGACTGAATATGTCTGACTTTTTCGTGATAATACCTTTGTTTATGTATTCCGGCGACATGTAACCTCTGCAAAATAACATGAGGGTGTTAACAAGCCTAGAGGGAAATAAGTAAAGAATTGGATTATTTTTTTTTGCGACCAGTAAAGAATTGGAATCCAGCAATCATCAACAAAATGAATTATTAAGAGGCATTTAACTTACAAAGTTCCGTCACAAGACCAAGTGCAAGTTCGACTTTGCTCTTCACCAAAGAGTCTCGCCAAAGAAAAGTCAGCAATTTTTGGCACCATGTTTTCATCAAGCAGTATGTTTCCTGGTTTCAGGTCCATATGAATAATGGGTCTCTTAACATGCCACTCTTCGTGAAGATAATGTAAACCAGAACAAACCCCCTTGATTATTCCATAGCGTGTGTCCCAATCAAGTCCAGAAGATTCATCTACATTTGTAATAAAGCATTCGTAAAATGTTACAAATGCAGGAGGATAAGAGTTACCCTGCATATCAAAGAAAGAAACCTTTCTGATTTTTCAGCATAAACATATTTCCCATTAACCTGCATTTGACATCCCTGAAAGATACCAACGAAGGATTCCTTTAGGTAGGTACTCCCAGGGGCGGATCCAGCGGGGGGGCAGGGGGGGCTCCACCCCCTGAAACTACATGGAGAAGAAGAGGGGAGAGGGGGAGAGAAGAAGAGGAAAATGAAGAGGAAGGGGGGGGGGGGGGGGGGGGCTGGAGGAAGAAGAAGGCTGATGAGCCCCTCCTTGCTCGCCCTCCAGGCTCCGCCACTGGGTACTCCAAGCAAAGCAACATTTCTGACTTCTCAGCAAAAACGTATTTCCCATTATGGGATACAAATACATTTTCTGTTTCAGAACAGTAGCCCAAAAGTCGCACAATATTTGGGTGCTTAAGCCTCATAAGATGTCGGACTTCCCTCTTAAAGTGCATATCAAATTGTCCTGGCATTGCTATCGTAAGTTTCTTAACAGCAACCATATCTCCATTTTGTAGCACTCCCTGTTTTTAAACACAGAATGTGTTCTGGATAGACTCTGGCTACATATATTTGAGAGGATGGAAAAGATTTATCATAATATTACCTTGTACATGTTACCAAAACCAACTTCCCCTATTAGTCGATTATCCGAGAAATTGTTTGTCATCTCTTTCAAATATTGTAGCGGTAGACTGGATGCTTCAGAACTTCCATCTTGTAATATGTCATTCATTTTTTATTTTCTTTAAGTGATATCCTGGCTTTCAAAAAGCACCTGATAGCAAAGATATATTAGCTTAACTCAAATTTTGAGCTAAGCAACGTCGGCAAATAAATATCGAAGGGAGCACATGCTTGGTAATTGGTACTACTTAATTTTGACATGAATCTGAAATACTTGTTGTTAATTGTTATGTACGTGCTTTGTCAAGAAAACTAAGAAAGGATGTGAACAAATGAGTACTCGGCGGCTATGTGAGCCAGCTTTCGGGTCTGAACAGAGAACATATTGTAAATCATGGAATGCAACAGAGCTCGAAGTACTATTTCTTGGTACAAAATAATTTCAGGCTGCTAAACCGCTAGAAAAAATATAGCATCGGAACAGATTAAAAGGCTAAACTAACCTGTAGACGCCCTTCAGGATTCTAGATATACTGATCCTGAAGAGGACGGACTGGCTCTTGAATCTGAATAGAGTACGCACTTGGGAGTGGGACTGTGGACAGCCACAAACATGAAATACTGTTTCAAGATCCAACATCACTTAAACAAGCAGGCTGCTAAAACTAGTGGAGGAAAAGATTAAAAAGATCAACACTAACCTAGAAAAGACTTTGAGGCTTCAAGTATGCTGCTCCTGGAAAGGATGGCAGTGAAATCGATCAATAAGAAGAGTACCTGGCGCTGAACTGCGGAAGCAACCAAGGAGAGGGGGAGCGCAACCAAAGAGAGGGGGTTGTGAGTTGAGCCGGGTCAACAGGGCATACATTTTCTTTATTACTAGTTAAATGCCCGTGCGATGCCACGAGAGCCGAAGATTGCATAGCGCCGCATGATATCGCACGGCTCAAGATGTAGTTGATCCAACAAATATTGAGTAGCGGTGCATGATATCGCACGAGAATGACATGCTATGAAGTGCGCCAAGCATAGCAAACAAACACAGCAGTCAAAAGATTATGTACGATGTACCGGTATATATATTTTTTCAGTTCAATGCACCGGTACATTTTTTTTAAGGATAATGTACGTGGACTGATTGAATGGGTGCATGATTGTACGTGGACTGTCGGCCTAGGAAGTCATATCTAGCCCGGCAAGACATGACGGTTCAAACCCAAAAATAGCCCAAGTGATATTCATATGCAATCGAAGCCCAGCACAGGAGGACCACCTAATATTCGTTTAGTGACGCCTCCTTCGATCTCCAAAGAGTGGCTTGATTGGAAGAATATGGTAACCGCGCACGCGCGGCCCAGTCCTCTATTTCCTCGTCGCGGCGAATCCTTCGATCTCCAAAGAGTGGCCTGATTGGAAGAATAACGTAACCGCGCACGTGCGTCCCTGTCATTTGTTTCCTCCGCGTCGCGACGCCTCGATTAAGCGACGCGACGAGTCGAACGGCGACGCGACTGACAACATTCCTCCCCCTCGCTGTATATAAACTGCGACGACATACGACCACCCACTCCATCGATCTTTCTTCTCGCCCCGCTCGCTTTCGCCACCCTTCTCGGCACAACGAGTTCCAACCTCTCATATACGACGAGGACCACCACGCAGTGACCATGGCCAAGAGAAAGAACCTAGAGGACGCAGCGGCAAGGCGGCGGCGACCGTAGATGACGCGGCGGCCAAGGCGAAGAGGATGAACCTCGACGACGCGGCTGGCACGGCGGCGGCGAACGTCAACGACAACGGTAGGCACGCCGGCGGCAAACGTCGACGATGCAACGGCAATGGCGACGACGAAACATGAGGTACTCTTCAACAACACTACGATCAATACCATGGTGACCAAGTCCTACGAAGCCGTCTACGACTGGATCCAAGAGGTTCGCGGTGATCACCGCGAACACCCTTGTCGTCGCCTGGACACTGAATGGCGCGCGGTCTATTGGCC